>CM017762.1:31673763-31984934 GCA_008009225.1 Acer yangbiense | reverse complement strand
GCGGCCTATTAGCAACCCTATTCCATTTGCTTGAGGCCTAAGCACTCTTAGCCTCAAGACTTACTTCTATAAGAAGAGGAAACAACCTATGTGAATATATATATGAATATTCAAAGAACAAACAAGGCTAGGTAAACCTAGATGCTTATCTAGGATGATGATAAATCAATTTAATCAAACCCTAGATATCAATTGCTAATGACATGTCAAATAGCTTAGCTAATCAAGATTAATTAAAAACCTAAATAGCTATCACAAACAACACTAATTAATTTTCATCACAAATAATCTCTAACTGTATCTAGCATATAATCAAAAGCATACAAGTAATTAAAGAGATGTATTAATATGAAAAAACACTAAAGTAATATGAAATAGTGAAGAACATACCAAATAAGATGTGATGATTCAAAACCATGCATGGATCAATTCTATGAAGGCATAGAAGATCAAATATGAAATTGATGCAAAAGGGAATTGATTGAGTGTGTAAAGATAGGTTCTTGATTTGATTTTTCTCAAAAATCTCTCTTGAAAGATTAGGGTTCTAATTGCTCAAGAAACTTATTCAGAGATTGAGAAAACAAGATATTTATAGACATCAAGAATTGGGCATGTGAAAAGACACTTTTGCCCTGAAACGCACCGTTCGGCGGTTTCAATCGGCGGCCAGGCCGCCGATTACGACCGCTGAATTGAGCTCGTGAAGAACAGAGCATTAACGGCGGTTTCATTCGGCGGTTTCGTGACCGCCGACCAAACCGCCGAATCAAACCCGAGAGATAAAATCGATCAGGTATGAACGGCGGTTTCGAACGGCGGTCGTGACCGCCGATTTGACCGCATCATAATTGCTTCAGACCAATCTGGACTGAAACGGCGGTTTCAGTCGGCGGCCAGGCCGCCGATCATAACCGCCGATCACCAACAATGGTGAAAACCAAGGAGAAGCCAAGGGCATTCTCCATAGGCGGTCTTCGCGCGAAACCAAGCACTCATTAGTGCAAAGCGCGGACGTTTCCGAACAATGGCGGGAAACGAATTATAAGGCACATATACACACAACAAGATATATCAACCAAAGTGCTAGTGTGTAAAGTGACATGTGAAGAGATGCACATAAAAATAAGCAAGTAGCAATCATAGCAAGAATGCTAAGTGAGTGTGTGCTACTAATCTCTTCAAAGAAAAACAAGCACAAGAGATTATACTTTGGCGTGCTTGAATCTTGAGGTCATGGAAGGGCCTTTGATCTTCAACACTAAACACTTGGACTACCCTTACATTCAAAACCCCAACAATGTGGTTTGACCACGAAATAAGCCAATCAACAAAACGGGAATCCTTACAATCTCACCCTTTGGCTATTTCGTGACAAAACACCACTCACATTGATTCCTCACACAAAAAAAAACCTATGGGTCAATGAAGATTTTCTACAATACAAAGAGAATAAAAATAAAACTTGAAGTCTTCAATCTCTTGTAGAACAATCATTCCCTGAAACAAGGTTTCTAAACTTTCCGAAACAAGTAAAGTGAGATGAATCAAGTGAGGACATAAACAAGCATTTGCATTTCTAAGAATTAAACACAACATCATGCATGTAGATGAATGCAATGCTCCCCTCAAAGGTTTACTCCCCCTCAATGTATATTCTCCCCAATGTGCACCAATTGCTACAACAATTTGCACCTCCTTACCACATTACTCCCCCTTTTTGTCATGATATAGACAAAGGAGTAGTCCCCAACCGGGTCAGTCAAGGCAAGAGAGATAGTAGCATTCTAGTAATGCATAATCAATATAAGTCACTTTATGCAATCTCAATTACGGAGAGAGAAACGAGGAGTTTTATTAGATAAAATGTGTGAAAACAAAATGCTTTGCATACAAGACATATTGCATTCAAGTCCAAATACCATGGTATTTGGCAAAGCAAATGACAAAGGTTTCTAATAGGCAATTCAACCAATTTCACCATTGTCATGAAAGAAGCAAGGATATAGAAATTTCATTGATTTCAATTTAAGAACAACTATATCCCACTTTATAAGCTAAACATGTCATGATCAACTTTGCACCCTATTTGATTTTTCCGGATAAGATATCCGTTGATAGTAGACATGTTCAACCAATAAAGAAAGAGAGACATTTGGATTGTAAAATCCTTGAATGGATACAAGATCCTTTTTCATTTGAGTCTCATTAGCTTTTTCACACAAGTTTTTGCATTTAAGAACGCAATTATCAATTCATGCTTTTTCATTTGAGCATGTACATGAATTTCATGCTTTTCATTTTCATACACATAGCATGTTATTTAAGAATCATCATGTCATGGAGATATCATAGGTCATTCAAATCATACTTCCTACTACATCTCCTAGTCCAAAATGCATGTTTGAACATAAATATGACATGGATTGTAAACAGCAAGGTTCACACTTATTGAATTGAAAACATATATACATATGTGCAACCAAGCTTACTCAAGCAATCAACAAGAAGCATAAGATTTTTCAAATTTTTTGCAAGTGACAAGAATGCAAAATAGCTCTCTTTGCTTGAGTTCCCCATATGGGGTTAGTATCATCCTTCATTAATGAGGGCATGAGGTCCTATGGACCTACCAAGTCCATTGGACTTAGTTGAACCTATTTGAGACTTGTTAGTCTCGTAGCAGCGGGTTCATTTTTCCTTATCCACATAGATATACATTTTTCTTCCTAGTGGACAAAGTTGCATGTCATTCACTAACCTAGGATTATTGACAAAAGATTTCCTAGGCTCATGCAAATGGGCTCTTCTTAGCCTCTTTTTTCTTATCATGCTATCAATCCTACAATGGTTAATGTACAAAGCACTTAGGCCTAATATGCCCATAAACACCACAATATGACAAGTTGGTACAAAGTAGAATTCATACCATTTCTTGTGAAGTCATTGGAGACTCATCATGCATTTGAAGTCTCCTTTGGTGTTGAGTCGTTCATGTCTTCTATTTGGTTGAACCGGAATGGGTTGCCTCCTTGGATTAGGTAGCATGTTTTGCCTCTTTTCATAGTGAGTCATTTGTTGAGGAGAATGACTCGAGAGGCTCTAATCCGTGAGCTTGGGGTTGTCTCGTTTCACCACCTTCACTTGTGCATTTTTCGAACATTGTCCTAGTTCTAACTTCTTCCTAGGAGTTTGCACCGGTGACGCTTCTATCTTACCCAAACTCTTCACAAAGACGGTCTTCTTAGGAATAGAGCAATCCTTGCTCACTTCGAATCCAAGACCTCTTTTGTCACAAGGGCTTTTTCCTACACCAAGTATGTTGTCAAGTTTCTTGGTGCTTGTGGTCATCTAGTCAATGACTCTTTGGCTTCAACAGCTCTCTCTTCACCCTCTCATTCACTCTCTTAGACAAAGCTAGCTCATCTCTTTAGCTTGTCTTCTCCACATGGATCTTATCACTTCATCATTCAAGTGATCAACTTGTGTTGAAAGCCTAAGTAGTTCTTCCTTTAACCTTTGAATCTCTTTTTCATTCTTAACTTAGCTTTCAAAACTTTCAAAGTTGTCCTTAAGATCCTTTTCTCCTCCACTTGCTTCTTTAGGAGGTCATTGTATGTTGTAAGCTCTAGATTTTCTTCCTCTAAAATCCTTAGAAATCTATCTTTCTTCTTCTTGGAGCTTTCAACATTGACTATAAAGTTGCATATCCTATTCTCTACATTTCCATTTGTAGAGTTAGATAAGGAGTCATCTCCACTAGTGTCATCTTCTAGGCTCCCTCCTCCTCTCTTATGGATCCATTTCCTCATCAAGACCTTCACCTTGATCTCTTGAGTCATAAGTGCCATATCCCAATGCGAAGCAACAACTATCTCCTCTAGAGCTACTTCTTCGACTTTCTCTTCTATGGATCACTAGCAACGGAATTCTTACCAACAACTTCATTTTCTTCACAATTGGCACCCCAATCCTTGAAGTTATTGATAAGCTCATCATCACTTGATGACTTATCTCCTTCTTCGGAGTCATCACTTTCACTCCAAATGGCGGCCATCATTTTTCTCTCTTGTTCTTCAATTCCCACATCTAGTGAGATATGACCTATGCCACCACACTCATAGCATTGGATCCCTTTCCTTTCACTATTCTCTTGCCTATGCTCAACCTTCTTGAAAGGAACCCTTTTCTTCAATTCTTGCCCTTGGATGCATGACCCTTCTTCTCGAATTTTACAAACTTCTTGAATTTTCTCATTAAAATGCCATGTCTTCATCCGAGTCATCCTTGTCCTCCTTCTCAACCTTGAAGCTCTCAAAGAAATCCCTTTTTGCTTCTTTGAAGGAGTGGAGCTAGGACCCTTCCTAGACTCGTAGGCGAGAAGTCTACCTATTACCTCGCTCGGCTTCATGTCCTTAAAATCACTATTTCTTCTAAAGCCGTCACCTTAGACTCAAACCTCTCGGGAAGCGATCTCATTATCTTTTGCTTGATCCTTCTATCCGAGTAAGGGTCACCAAGTTGATGACTTTGGTTGACAATGTCCATCAACCTAATCTCGAAGTCGTTGAAGCACTCATTCTCCTCCATCCTAAGTGTCTCAAATTGAGTTTGGAGGACTTGAAGTTTGGAGTCCTTCACTACTTCGGTTCCCTCGTGTGCAACCTCTAAGATGTCCCATGCCTCCTTGGCTATCTTAGTGTTCTGAATCAGTTTGTACTGATTTTCATCCACTGCACATATGAGGGCGTGCCACGCCTTTTGATTCCACTTGGACAACTCAAACTCAGGTTGTGTCCACTGTGCCTTAGGCTTGAGCACTCTTCTCCTCCATCCGTGGGAGTCATCATAGGAGGCGAATATCCATCTTCAATGGCCATCCATGCCCTATCATGGATTTGACACACATATGCCTCCATCTTCCTTTCCATTGGGAGTAATTTATGCCGGTGAGGAGGGGTGGCCGTGTGCTTGAAGCACCCTCATGGTTGCCACCGAATCCACTCATTGTATCAAATGAATGAATGAAATGTATGCAAAATGTATGAATGAGCAAAAATCACACAAATGCACAACACACCTAAATGAGCTAGGATCACCTAAGTATATCTAGGAACCCGCTCTGATACCAATTGAAAGTTATTAAAAAACTCGAGGCGTGTTCAATATAAAGCTAGAGGGGGGGGTGAATAGATTTTAGCTATTATTACCAATTTTCGCATGCAAGTCAATTTTACGAAAATGCCCCTACTAGTCAAAAATACATACAAGTGTAATATAGTGCGGAATTTAAATAACACTTGATGTATACGTGGAAACCCAACCACTGGGAAAAACCACGGGCTGTATAGTGCGCCACACTCGGAACTCGAAATCACTAATTGAAATGAAGTTTACAAACCTATGTAGACCTCGTCTAACATTCCGGTCTGTAACCCTCACTTCTACCCAGCGGGCCTTTATTAGCAACCCTATTCCAATTGCTTGAGGCCTAAGCACTTTAGCCTCAAGACTTACTTCTCTAAGAAGAGAAACAACCTATGTGAATATATATGAATATTCAAATAACAAACAAGGCTAGGTAACCTTAGATGCTTATCTAGGATGATGATATAATCAATTTAATCAACCCTAGATATCAATTGCTAAATGACATGTCAAATAGCTTAGCTAATCAAGATTAATTAAAAACCTAATTAGCTATCACAAACAACACTCAATTAATTTTCATCACAAATAATCTCTAACTTGTATCTAGCATATAATCAAAAGCATACAAGTAATTAAAGAGATGTATTAATATGAAAAACACTAAAGTAATATGAAATTAGTGAAGAACATACCAAATAAGATGTGATGATTCAAAACCATGCATGGATCAATTCTATGAAGGCATAGAAGATCAAATATGAAATGATGCAAAAGGGAATTGATTTGAGTGTTAAAGATAGGTTCTTGATTTGATTTTTTCTCAAAAATCTCTCTTGAAAGATTAGGGTTCTAATTGCTCAAGAAACTTATTCAGAGATTGAGAAAACAAGATATTTATAGACATCAATTAAGAATTGGGCATGTGAAAAGACACTTTTGCCCCTGAAACGCACCGTTCGCGGTTTCAATCGGCGGCCAGGCCGCCGATTACGACCGCTGAATTGAGCTCGTGAAGAACAGAGCATTAACGGCGGTTTCATTCGACGGTTACGTGACCGCCGATCCAACCGCCGAATCAAACCCGAGAGATTAAAATCGATCAGGTATGAACGGCGGTTTCGAACGGCGGTCGTGACCGCCGATCTGACCGCATAATTGCTTCAGACCAATCTGGACTGAAACGGCGGTTTCAGTCGGCGGCCAGGCCGCCGATCATAACCGCCGATCACCAACAATGGTGAAACCAAGGAGAAGCCAGGGCATTCTCCATAGGCGGTCTTCGCGCGAAACCAAGCACTCATTAGTGCAAGCGCGGACGTTTCCGAACAATGTCGGGAAACGAATTATAGGCACATATACACACAACAAGATATATCAACCAAAGTGCTAGTGTGTAAAGTGACATGTGAAGAGATGCACATAAAAAATAAGCAAGTATGCAATCATAGCAAGAATGCTAAGTGAGTGTGTGCTACTAAATCTCTTCAAAGAAAACAAGCACAAGAGTTATACTTTGGCGTGCTTGAATCTTGAGGTCATGGAAGGGCCTTGATCTTCAAACTAAACACTTGGACTACCCTTACATTCAAACCCCAACATGTGGTTTGACCACGAAATAAGCCAATCAACAAAACGGGAATCCTTACAACAACCTATGTGAATATATAAAATATCCAAAATGCAATTAAGAGCTAGGTTACTCTATATGCTTATCTAGGATAGTGAATATCAATTAATTCAATCCTAGATATTAAAAGCTAGATGACATGTCAAATAGCTTAGCTAAACATAGATTAACAAACCTAGATAGCTATCAAAAATACAACACTCAATCATGTCAACACAACAATCTCTAATTTGTATCTAGAATATATTCAAGAGCATACAAATAATATAAGAGATGTCAATGATAATAAAACACTAATTATGTATGATAATAGTGAAGAACTTACCAAAGAATATGTGTTGACCAAAACCCATGCAAGCAAGCATCCTAACTAAGCTAGAAAATGCTAGATGATATTTTGATGCATATGAGAATGGTTTTTGAGTGTTAAAAAGGTGTTCTTGATTTGATTTTCTCTCAAATGTCTCTCTTTTAAGTTTAGGGTTCTTAGAGTTAAAGAACATTTAATCTGAAAATGAGAAAGTGTGATATTTATAGACATCAAGAAAAGGGCAAGTGAAAAGACAAGTTTGCCCTTGAAACGCACCGTTCGGCGGTTTCAATCGGCGGCCAGGCCGCCGATAATGACCGCCGAATTGAGCTCGTGAAGAACAGAGCATAAACGGCGGTTTCGTGACCGCCGATCCTAACCGCCGAATCAGACCCGAGAGATCGAAATCGATCAGGTATGAACAGCGGTTTCGAACGGCGGTCGTGACCGCCGATCGTGACCGTAGAATTGCTCCTAGAAGCAAACGGCGGTTCCATTCGGCGGCCAGGCCGCCGATCATAACCGCCAATCACCAACAGAGGTGAAAACCAAGGAGAAGCCAAGGGCATTCTTCGTGGGCGGTCTTCGCGCAAAACCAAGCACATTCTAGTGCATGCGCGGACGTTTCCGAACACTATCGGGAAACGAATTACAAGACACATAAATACACAACAAGATATAACAATCAAAGTGCTAGTGTGTAATGTGACATATGAAGAGAATGCACACAAATGTAAGAATGCAAAGTGTGTGTGTGCTTCTAAATCTCTTCAAAGAAAGGTAAGCACATAGAAATTTACCTTCGGTGCTTATCAACACGAGGTCTTCAAAGGGCTTCGAACATTAAGACCGATACTTAGGCTACCCTTACAAAGAACCCCCACATATGGTTTGATCACGAAATAAGCCAATTAAAAACAACGGGAATCCTTACAAAAACAATCAAAAGAATGACTGAGATTATTCCGGTCACTTTTGAGTTCTCAATCTAATGATCGAAACTCGCGTGAACCTAGATCGATATCGTATACACAAGCTTATTGATTATTAAGCAAATAGTATACTATCAAAGAATAATCTTACACTCCTTTTTGTTTTAGTAGAATAAAAGCTTTCTATGAATTGAGAAGAAGAAGAAAAATTGTCTCTAACACAACTTCTGGTGGCCGAAATCTATAAGAGCACTTATATAGGTGGCCAAATTTTCTTCTCTTCTTTCACTTAGGGTGGCCGAAAATCACAACCTAAAAGGGACTAGGGTTGCCGCAATTCTCAAGCCCAAAAGAGTTTGTATTGCACCCTATTTCCTATTTAGTTTAAGACTTTAAACCCTAATTGAATTCATAAATCTTTTATTCCTTTATTTGACTAAATATAAAAGACTTCTTATTTGATTAAATAAATAAAATTAATTATTTATTTTCTTACCAAATAAGTCTTTTACTTTTAGTATACTACCAACAATAGTATAACACTAGGAATCATATTTCCTAATCAGAAAAGATTTGTTTCTTAATTAAACAATTAATTAATAAATTAATTAATTCTTATTTAATTAAAACAAATGAAACAAAATAATATATTAGGTTAAAACTTAACCTTGCCGCCCCACTTGAATAAATGGGCCAAAATATTATTTTCTTATTTCATTTAATCCATTGGACTTTAAATAAAAAGCCCACATGTGAACCAGACCCATTCTTACTAAAAGAAACAAGCCCACATGTCTTTCACTAATATATAAATATAATTGAGCAGCCCATTACTTAAATAATGTGCAAATTATATTCTTAATATATTAAATGCAATTCTAGATGGACCCTTAAATTGGTCCGGTAGAATATATCAAGTGATCCATGCAAGTCCGTGTGGATTGGGATCTTGGCGGGCCATCTAAATTTAAGCTTCAATAGACATAACCTAATCACAATCAACAAATGATTCACTTAGGTCCGATCCATTAATTTTAACTCATTCCACTAAAGAGCTAAAATTGAACTCTTAAATAAAGATAGAAAAGGAAGATGCTCCTCATTCATACCCTAGACAATCATATAGGAGATAGTGTATCCTCGTGATTAATATCAGTAATCGCCAAGAGTTCATAGACCGCCTATAACTCTCCAAGTTACCATATTTACTCATATGACCACGTTTTGAACTTGGATATTTTGACTTGTCCAGAAGCCATGTTTTCAATAGACACTATCGAAAACTCAACGTTGAGATTTAATATCCAATTACCTCAAAACATCCATATGATGATATTATACTCTCATTTAATTAAATGGAGCCACGATGTCCATATCTATAAATGAAGTCCTCTATCGATTAACAAATGAATATCACCAAACTATCGAGGATAGACTATGCGATATAATCGTACTCATTGATAACTCAAATGATATCACTTGCAACCATAAGTCCATCATTTATCTCAGGATTAAGATAGACTCTCCGATTGTCCTGATAATGAAAAGACTATTATCTATTGACGGTTCTAGATAAAGCTTTTCATTGTGATCCTGTTCAATGCACCCAGTGCACTAGATCCTTTTGCTCGAAGACACTCCGATGATTTAGACTCATCATATCTCATTTGATCCCACTCAAATGCTAGCAAAAGAATTCTACAACTTTAACAAGATAAAGGTGCCCAACCTTTAACTTAAGTTGTGAACATTATTCAAGACTAACTAAAGAATTGTGTCTACCACATACATATCCAGATGTACGAACAATTCTTCTTTTCTCATAGTCTTTAGACCTTATGATTATTACTTTGACAATTATAATATTAAACTATAAATGCTATACGATTTGTTAAACCAGAAATCACTTTATTAATATGAAAAAGATTGTTAATTACAACATTACACTCTTGCTATTGAGCATAATCCTAACAATCTCCCACTTGCACTATAGCAAATGTGTCATATCTCTCAAGCCCATGTTCTCTAGATGCCTATCGAAACTCTTCTGAGGTAGAGCCTTTGTGAAGGGATCCGCTAGATTTTCTGCTGACGCGATTTTGGTAATCGTCACGTCACCTCTTTGAACAATCTCCCTTAAAAGATGATACTTTCTTTCAATGTGTTTACCTCTCTTGTGACTTCTTGGTTCTTTCGAATTAGCCACTGCTCCACTGTTGTCACAGTAGATAGTGATCTGCTTATTTGCACTAGGAACCACTTCCAAGTCAATCAAGAATTGGCGGAGCCAAACAGCCTCTTTGGCAGCCTCGCATGCAGCAACATACTCAGCTTCCATGATGGAATCAGCAATACAAGATTGCTTGATACTCCTCCATATAATTGCTCCTCCTCCAATAGTAAACACAGCCCCTGATGTGGATTTTCTGGAGTCAGAATCTGATTGGAAATCAAAATCTGTATACCCAACGGGAATCAAATCCCCTCCAGAGTATACAAGCATATTATCTCTCGTTCTCTTAAGATACTTGAAAATATGCTTGACTGCCGTCCAGTGATCAGGACCAGGTTTCGATTGAAACCTGCTAACTATGCCAACAGCAAAACAAATATCTGGTCTAGTACAGAGCATTGCATACATGAGACTTCCAACTGCCGAGGCATATGGAACTCTACTCATGAATTGCTCTTCATGCTCATTCTTAGGAACTTGTTCCTTAGAAAGCTTGATTCCATGTCTGAAAGGTAACATACCTTTCTTGGAATCCTGCATGGAAAACCTAGACAAGATCTTGTCTATGTATGAAGCTTGGGATAATGCAATCGTTCTATTCTTTCTATCCCTTATTACTTGGATACCTAGAATAAAACTTGCTTCTCCTAAGTCCTTCATATCAAACTGTTTTGCTAACCATTCTTTTACTGATGTCAATACACCTACATCGTTTCCAATGAGTAGTATATCATCAACATAAAGAATCAGGAAAACCAACTTGTCGCCCTTAATCCTTTTGTATACACAAGGTTCGTCAGGATTCTGAATAAATCCAAAACCTTTGACAGTTTGATCAAACCTTATGTTCCAGGATCTGGATGCTTGCTTCAATCCATATATGGATTTCTGCAACTTGCATACCTTTTCCATTTGGCCCTTTTCAATGAATCCCTCTGGTTGCATCATGTAGATGCTTTCGTCAAGACTTCCATTAAGGAAAGCTGTCTTGACGTCCATTTGCCAAATCTCTAGATCTAAAGATGCTGCAATGGATAAGAGTATCCTAATGGATTTAAGCATGGCCACAGGAGAGAAGGTTTCCTCGTAATCGATACCTTCTTTTTGTGTATACCCTTTAGCTACCAATCTAGCTTTAAAGGTTTCCACCTTACCATCCATACCTCTTTTCCTCTTGTATACCCACTTGCACCCAATGGGTTTTATCCCTTTAGGCAAGTCTACAAGGGACCAGACTTTGTTATCGAACATAGATTCAATCTCAGATTGCATTGCCTTTTGCCAATGGCGACTATCAACATCCTCCATAGCTTCCTTGTACGTGTAGGGATCATCGTCGTCCGGGAGATTCTCCACTGATTCTCCCAGACCGATGTATCTTTCGGGTTGTGTTCTAACCCTCCCACTACGACGAGGAATGGTAGGTTGTTGATCTTGTGTTGGATCGGAACTTACAATTGGGTTAGGTTGTGTAACCTCTCGTGGAATTGTATCTCCTGACATCTCATTCAGGACAATTCTACTTCTAGGCACAAAATCATTCATATAGTCCTTTTCCAGAAATTTAGCATTTGTCGAAACAAATACTTTAAGATCTGAAGGACTATAGAAATAATATCCTTTAGTTTCTTTTGGATACCCTACAAATATACATGTTTCTGAACGGGACTCCATCTTTTCTGTCTTTCCTTTTAACACATGCGCAGGACAACCAAATATCCTTAAGTGTTGTAAACTAGGCTTGCGCCCAGTCCACAACTCATGCGGTGTTTTAGGAACAGACCTAGATGGTACATCGTTTAGAATGTATATAGCAGTTTGTAAAGCATATCCCCAAAAAGAAATAGGAAGTGTTGAATAACTCAAC
This sequence comes from Acer yangbiense, assembly GCA_008009225.1. Classification (NCBI taxonomy): domain Eukaryota; kingdom Viridiplantae; phylum Streptophyta; class Magnoliopsida; order Sapindales; family Sapindaceae; genus Acer; species Acer yangbiense. The sequence goes on along the minus strand of CM017762.1, from coordinate 31,972,814 downwards.
ATAGACCTAACCATATCCAAAAGAGTTATATTTCTCCTTTCTGCTACCCCATTCTGTTGAGGTGTACCTGGTGCAGAAAACTGAGAAACAATCCCATTATCAATAAGATATTGCTGAAACTCACCAGATAGATATTCTCCACCACGATTAGATCTCAAGATTTTTATGTGTTTCTCAAGCTGATTTTCCACTTCAGCTTTGAATGCTTTGAACATGTCAAAAGCATCCGACTTATGTCGCATGAGATACACATAACCAAATCTCGAGTAATCATCTGTGAAGGTGATGAAGTACTCATATCCACCTCTAGCTTGAATGCTCATAGGTCCACATACATCAGTGTGTATCAATCCTAAACATTCAGTGGCTCTTGCACCTTTGGCAGAGAACGTCCTTTTGGTCATTTTACCTTCCAAACAAGATTCACAAGTTGGTAGATCATCAACCTTTAAGTCACTCAAAGGTCCGTCACATACCAATCTTTTAATCCTATTAAGGTTAATACGACCTAAGCGTAAGTGCCAAAGGTAGGTTTCATCTGTTGATAATTTTACTCTTTTATGATTAGGTTCCGTTATTTCTGTGTCTAACGAGTGAGAGATATTTCTATACAAAAAGAATAAGCCGTTTTCCAATGTACCTTTGCAAATAAATTTGTTATTCTTACTAATAATAAAGTCTTTATTAAAAGTAACCGAATATCCAAATTTATTCAAACAAGAAACTGAAATTAAATTTCTCTTGAATTGAGGTACATAATAAACGTCTATCAAATCTAAATGCCTGAAAGAATCTAGATTAACTCTAATATCTCCCACTGCACTTGCAGACACTAACGATCCGTTGCCTAAACGCAAGTTGATTTCATTCTTATTCAGCTTTCTCCTTTCTTGGAACCCCTGTAAGGAATAACAAACATGATTTGTGGCTCCAGAGTCTATGATCCAAGAATCTGTAGAATCTGCCAGAAAACATGTTTCAAGATAATTAATATTACCTTGTTCCTTCTTGTTCTGGGACTTTGGGCAATTTCTTTTCCAATGTCCCTTTTCACCACAAAAGGAGCACTTCCTTTTGATCTTGGTTACTTTCAGGATCTCCTTCTTGGTAGGCCCAAGTTGCTTTTTCTTCTGTTGTTCCTTGACCTTTTGACGGGCCATAACAGTAGCAACTTTACCAACCATATGAATCTGAGATTCATAATTAGGAGCAGGTGGTTTAGGAGTAGTTAGAACAAACTTATGTTTTTCACTTTGCAGCAACAACCCAATTTTTCTTTTCCATGTGACATAATTATCTCCAGTTAAAGTGTTATCTTTTAGGATGTTCATAAGTGATGGGGTCATGATTTCTGAATATAACAAAAATATATATGAGTAAATAATCATGATAAAACACTTTCGAATATTTATCTTGATTTAAAAAATAACTCAATCATAAAAATTCAACGGTGATCCAACACCCATAAATGTTACGCCTCCTTTGGGAGTTCGCACCATTTACTAGTTAGACTAGGTCCCACCTAATTGTTAACATAACAACCAGCGTTTTCAATTTTAGCCTTGCAATTTTACTGACAAGAACTCTTGGGAGGATATCAATAAAATTACATTGAGTGTGTTACCAAGATATCGACCCTCAATTTTCTCTCACGAAAATCCCTCCTTGGGGAGTAGATCTCGTTTGAGTCCATTGTCTAGTCTATCCTTGTAAGGATGTTTATTGCTAAATTCCATTCATGGACGCCCCTTGGGGGGATTACCAATAAATAATAAAGCTCAACTAACCTTGGAGGCCATAGGTGTTACAAAAAACACCTTCTCCCACTCAATTATTTAAGGCGTGTGATTAAATCCCATAGAATGATTTACCAAGTTATCTAGATGCCAATTTAGATACCTAAATCATTCAATGCATGTTCATACCAAAAGAGATATATGAGTGGCACTCCTATTCTATATGTCATGTTATCATACAATAACAAATATTGTAATATTTAAGCAAAAATTAAATAGCAACAATTTTGGCCCATCCTAGAAAAACAAGTAAATTACAATTGTTTTAGGAATACAAGATCTTCAAGTGGCCCATCAACCATACGCTCATCCTTCGGCCTCCTCCCATGGGTGTGCACAGCCCACAACCCCACAAAGGGGCTGCCATGCGCAGCCCATAAGGCCCAACAAAGCTGCCATGCGCAGCCCACCAAGCTTGGGCTTGCCATGCGCAGCCCAATCCACTCCTAGGGTGCGCACGATGCTCGTTCTCGGTTCCGGTTGCTTCGTTTTTCTTCGTGTCTTCGAATATTCAATACCCAAAAATATTACAGCAGTATAAAATAATAAATACTGCAGTATTAATTTTTTTTTTTTTTTTTTTATTCACTGCAGTATTTTACACATAAAAACTGCACTAATAATTAAATAAAAAAACTGCAGCAGTAAACCAAAAAAAATACTGCACCTTTTTAATAAAAAATAAAATAAAACCTATCAACTACCAAGAAGGAATTATGGTGATAATAGACCACCCTTCTTGTTACAATTCCATAACAAAAATACATTGAAAATCTAGGACCAAAATCGAGCAATAACAATCCACATAAAACATATATAAATCCATACATCACATGTAATTATATATGCGAATACCTAGAGCGCCATCTCTTTCTAAACATGCATAATCACAATAAAAAGAAATAGATCCACGTATATATACGTTAATTAATTAAAAGGGTTCAACCTGGCTCTGATACCAATTGTAGGGAAAAATACCGTAGTACACGCAGAGGAAGCGAGACTAAAAATAAGATTTAGTGACTTTTAAAATTTTTTCCTTTATGAACCTTAAACCCTTTAATTAATTAAACATGCATATACAATAACCAAAAAGTAGAATACCTTTTGTCGCGTGATCCGATTGACTTACGTCGATGGTAATCCGCAAGATCTTCAATCCTAGCACGAACGTGGATCACCTAGGAGCGTGGTCTCCCTTTTTCTTTGAATTGCAAACCTGTGAATGGACAAAACAAACTTTCTTTTCTTTGTTAGTCACAAAAACAATCAAAAGAATGACTGAGATTATTCCGGTCACTTTTGAGTTCTCAATCTAATGATCGAAACTCGCGTGAACCTAGATCGATATCGTATACACAAGCTTATTGATTATTAAGCAAATAGTATACTATCAAAGAATAATCTTACACTCCTTTTTGTTTTAGTAGAATAAAAGCTTTCTATGAATTGAGAAGAAGAAGAAAAATTGTCTCTAACACAACTTCTGGTGGCCGAAATCTATAAGAGCACTTATATAGGTGGCCAAATTTTCTTCTCTTCTTTCACTTAGGGTGGCCGAAAATCACAACCTAAAAGGGACTAGGGTTGCCGCAATTCTCAAGCCCAAAAGAGTTTGTATTGCACCCTATTTCCTATTTAGTTTAAGACTTTAAACCCTAATTGAATTCATAAATCTTTTATTCCTTTATTTGACTAAATATAAAAGACTTCTTATTTGATTAAATAAATAAAATTAATTATTTATTTTCTTACCAAATAAGTCTTTTACTTTTAGTATACTACCAACAATAGTATAACACTAGGAATCATATTTCCTAATCAGAAAAGATTTGTTTCTTAATTAAACAATTAATTAATAAATTAATTAATTCTTATTTAATTAAAACAAATGAAACAAAATAATATATTAGGTTAAAACTTAACCTTGCCGCCCCACTTGAATAAATGGGCCAAAATATTATTTTCTTATTTCATTTAATCCATTGGACTTTAAATAAAAAGCCCACATGTGAACCAGACCCATTCTTACTAAAAGAAACAAGCCCACATGTCTTTCACTAATATATAAATATAATTGAGCAGCCCATTACTTAAATAATGTGTAAATTATATTCTTAATATATTAAATGCAATTCTAGATGGACCCTTAAATTGGTCCGGTAGAATATATCAAGTGATCCATGCAAGTCCGTGTGGATTGGGATCTTGGCGGGCCATCTAAATTTAAGCTTCAATAGACATAACCTAATCACAATCAACAAATGATTCACTTAGGTCCGATCCATTAATTTTAACTCATTCCACTAAAGAGCTAAAATTGAACTCTTAAATAAAGATAGAAAAGGAAGATGCTCCTCATTCATACCCTAGACAATCATATAGGAGATAGTGTATCCTCGTGATTAATATCAGTAATCGCCAAGAGTTCATAGACCGCCTATAACTCTCCAAGTTACCATATTTACTCATATGACCACGTTTTGAACTTGGATATTTTGACTTGTCCAGAAGCCATGTTTTCAATAGACACTATCGAAAACTCAACGTTGAGATTTAATATCCAATTACCTCAAAACATCCATATGATGATATTATACTCTCATTTAATTAAATGGAGCCACGATGTCCATATCTATAAATGAAGTCCTCTATCGATTAACAAATGAATATCACCAAACTATCGAGGATAGACTATGCGATATAATCGTACTCATTGATAACTCAAATGATATCACTTGCAACCATAAGTCCATCATTTATCTCAGGATTAAGATAGACTCTCCGATTGTCCTGATAATGAAAAGACTATTATCTATTGACGGTTCTAGATAAAGCTTTTCATTGTGATCCTGTTCAATGCACCCAGTGCACTAGATCCTTTTGCTCGAAGACACTCCGATGATTTAGACTCATCATATCTCATTTGATCCCACTCAAATGCTAGCAAAAGAATTCTAAAACTTTAACAAGATAAAGGTGCCCAACCTTTAACTTAAGTTGTGAACATTATTCAAGACTAACTAAAGAATTGTGTCTACCACATACATATCCAGATGTACGAACAATTCTTCTTTTCTCATAGTCTTTAGACCTTATGATTATTTACTTTGACAATTATAATATTAAACTATAAATGCTATACGATTTGTTAAACCAGAAATCACTTTATTAATATGAAAAAGATTGTTAATTACAACATTACACTCTTGCTATTGAGCATAATCCTAACACAGGATACATTACACCACACTCCGTTACATTGCCATATCTTAGCCATAATAACATGATATTGGGGCAACCTTGGTTGCCAATCAAGACTGACTAATAGAGCCCTAAGCCAGACTTCCCATCTCGAGGGACTGTTTGAAGTCACGCACCCAGATCAAAAACTTCATGCCAAGATAAGTTCTCTACTTGTACAAAATTACTCGTCTGAAAAACACAACGAACGAAGGATGAGGGGACCATCATCCAAGAAAGATATTGTTGAGTATAGTTATGGGTTTTCATATCATCAATCAAACAGTAGGGTGTCGCAAAACGATTAAGAAAGTAAAGCAGAAAAAGAAGGGAAGGAGTTTCAATTAATTAGTCGGGGTGCCCAATCCCCATGTCTGGGCTACAAAAAAAAAAATGACTAACTAACAATGTAACTGGGAAACAACAAGAAAATCAAGATTCCTCCTCCACCATTTTTCTATGCTCAAACTCACCTTCTTCGTCAGCCCCTTTGTCACCTATAGCGTCATGAACTTCTCTGGCTCTGGCCATAACTATTCTAGTAGGAGGATCCATCTTTTTAGTTGGAGGCACGAAATCTCGTACCAAGTCATTCGGAGAAACCAAGGGACTCCGGTTACCCTTCTCAACAAATTTGGGAACGGGGGCTACTTGAGGAAGGCCTCCCCGATCCTGATCTTCAAATTGGGCAGCTTGAGCCATAATCAAGTCACGATCCCAGTTAAAAGTGGTCTGCAAATCTAAGGGGGGAGGAAATGCCTTGGCAACCTCATATGAGGCGGTAAAATAACCGTCCCCGAAGGAAGAATCCACCCTAGATTCCAAGGCACTCATAGAAGCCCGCAGGGTCCTATGGTCATCTAGAAGGACGACCATCTCCGCCTTAACGGTCTCTATGTCATTCCAGCGGTGAGTTGATCTGACAACCTCCATGTCATAAGCATGAGTCACCCATTTCAGTTCCATCAAGGCAGCCTTCCTATCAGCATCAGACTCAGAGGCTTCCTGAACTAAGGAAGAAAAGCTCTCCTAGGCCCGGGCTAGATCATTCCTAGCTTCCTCTAGTTTAGCCTGAAGAGCCAGGTTGGCCTCCTTCAAGGCAATCACCTGCTACCCCATGGCCAGGGTAAACTTGAAACCCTGCAGAAAGAAACAAAGAAGATATGAAAACAGGAAAGGGAAATTTACATATGACGAGCTGAAGGAACCAAATGCATACTTCGGTAAGAAAAGATGCCCCCTTTAATGCTAAGATATCAGTCAGGAGAGAGGACATGGACTACAAACCTCCACTGGAGCAAGCATCAATGAATTTAGAAACGACTTCCTCCTGATCATAATTTCGCGACCCCAACCCAGAGTGAAGATTGTGGGAAGAAATATCCCGAGCAGCATCCGCCTTCTTTCTCTCCGTTCTAACGGGAAGCTGGGCTGAAGCGATGAAGGGAGGAGGAGGAGGAGGAGGAGGAGGAGGAGGAGGAGCAACCATTATTGCAAGCGGGACAACGACCGCATTGGGAGATTTTTTTGAAGTAGGAAGTGGAGAAACTTTGGTCTTAGCAGCCCGCGCCAGCATCTCACTTAAAGAGGGACGCGCTGCGATATTCGCAGGAAAGGAAGCGGGAGAATATGGAGCTGACCCTGTAATTGCAGGAGGAGGAGTCGACGCAAGTGGTTGAGATATGGAAGCAGTCCTAACACCGACAGAAGAAGGGGTAGGAGAACTGGCAGGAGGGGACTCTGGACGTATCGATCCTGATAGGAAAAAAGAAGGAAGAGGAGTAGCAGAAACTGTCAGAGGAACCATTAGAAAAAAAAAAAAAGGAAAAAAAGAGAGAAAGAAGAGAGGAAAGACAAGGGGCAAGGCATACCTGGCTATGCGAGGGATACCCACAGATACTGTTCCAGCCAGGCACCTTCAAAGGGATCACAAGTGGGATACTATAGATTGGTATAGTTTCGATCTTGAATCTTTGAAAGAATTCGACTGGATTCTACAGAATGCTCACCCGGGTTCCACTTATCTTGTGTAGAAAAGCGGATAGGAACCGAGTGTTTAACCCCATCGAGATGCACCGACTGGCCCCAATCACCCTCAACTACGACCCACTCGTCCTTCTAGGATGGTTGGAATTTTACATTCGCCCCAGGAACAACGAATTGCAGCTTATTTTTGGGCCTCAAGTAGAATTGACCTCGAGGGACCATACACATTATTTGAAAAATATAACGAAAGTAATTAATGCTAGGTTCCTTCTCAACACCGTTTTTTTCACACTGCTCCCTCCAGAGCACCAGGAACCCGGTCAGGTTCTTCCAGAATCCGGGCGAAAGTTGTAGCGGGGCCAGTCCTAAAGCGACAAGCAGCCTGCTAATAGAGGGGTGAAGAGGAAGCCAGACTCCACACTAAAAGGTAGCCACATGAATTAGCAGGCAACCTACAGAGGGAGTGTACACATCATACCCCCGATGAGGGAGGGAAAGACGGATAGCATCCGGGATCCTATAAACTCTCCTAAGACAGGCTAAAGTGTCAGCTGTATAGATCGAGTCCGGAATTATGCGGCCTTCATCGAAAGGGAGGAGGGGCCCAACAAGAGCTCCCAAAGAGTCCCCAGGAAGAATGTCGCCTGCACCCTCCCTTTTTTTGTCATTGACATCAGCACCCTCACCTTCGTCCCTTACCTAGATCGGATTATCAGGTTCATTATGAAAACCCAATCCTATTCGGGGGTTCCTCACAGAGCCACGACCCTGGGACGAGATACTATCTCCAGTGACGTCGCCATCACCCTGATTATTTTTCTTTCCCTTGACTGACTGAGAACTTGCCACCGAATCCACCTTCTAGCTATCAGGACATACGAGGAGATAGAGAGAGAACCTGAAGAGACAGGTAAGGAAGACGGATGAGCATCCTGAGTGGAGGCGGGAAGTTTTCAGGGAGATGCCATTGTAAAGAAGAAAAGATTCGAAAGAAGGAGAAGATTTCGGTTCTTGATTTTTGAAGGACAAGTGAAGCATATCAAAAAAGAGGGGGAGAGAGGTTTAATTATAGGCAGAAGAGGGGCGATTACCGAAACGTAGAAGGAAATAGGGATTAATAGCTGAAGGCGTGCGCAAGAAAAAACTCCAAAAAAAGCCACGTCGTAAATGGCCAATTTGAATTTGCGAAGCAGTCAGCATCTAACACGTGGATTGTCATTAAATACCACCGTTTTGAAAGAAGATTTCCCCCTTCGCTATGAAAACAAGCGGGCAAGATAAAAAATCCTTCGAACGGAATAAAGAATCTTGACTCCAACCCCAGCAAGATACCGGTGTTCAAGTCAGGGGGGACTTCTGTTAACCGCCAAAAATGGCGAGGACCAAAAAAGAATTTTCCACTGGTCCTGAGAAGAAAGCCGGGATGCAAAGTAGAAGCAGGAAAGATATCCGGGTACCCCGTCTGCTAGTTGACGGGCTAGAGTAAGAGCTTCTACCCACCCCGGTCAGGTCCAAAATCTCTGGAACCAAGAAAGCACTAGGAAGCCGTAAAGAAAAGGGCTCTAGAGACACAACCGTCACAAGATCGTGGCACCCAATTACCCCGAGTACCCCGATACCCAAGTATCCTGGTACCTCGATACTTGGCACCCCGATATCTGCAAACATCATTTTAAGAGGAGCGAGAGGGACGCGGGGTACCTGGAGTACCCCGACCAGTAAAACTTGTGACATACACATAGTAAGATAAACACCTGGATCCCAGTATACTGGCCCTATTGAAGTAGGAGGCGAGCACCCCGAAGAGCAGACCACATGTAAAGGCAAACATTAAACGTCACCGTTCAAGATAAAAACTCAAGTTACAACGCGGCATACATTCCCGCCATAAAGAATCCTATTTCGAATAGGGGTCAACTTATTTGGAACCGAGAAAGAAGGAATCGCCTGATCTTTCGGGATCAATATCCCGACAAATTCGTTAGACTCCAAAGGAAGGCCCGTGCATCACTGAAACCCTAGACCGAAGTTCTATGAGTATTCAGTAAGAAAGCGGGCCTATATAATAATCATATGTTCACAGGAAAAAGGGGACGACCTCACTTTTTTTCTACTTATCAACAGGCACAAAAAGCTCCATCTCGATTGTCCACCAAAATGCTTTACTTTCTCCCTTACTGTAATCTCAATAGTTCAAGCATTGAATTGTAAAATCTTATTACAGTTGTTATCCATATAATACATAAACAGTTTTATGCTTTCATACTCTCACCATATCAGGAAATTATCCCTCCTACTACTTGCACCCATTATTCTTAGTAGATTCATAAGATATAGCGGGGTATCGGGATACTGCCCATCCTGCTAGCCTAGATCTATTCAGATCCGGGCCCTTCATATATCGTTGATTTGAAATGGCACCCCGGTGACAATTTTAGGTTAACACCTTCTTTGTGGATAATGCAAGTATTTGACAGATATTTAAATGCTAAACAAGAAAAACTAAAATTGAAAACTAAAAGATTTGCAACACTATCGTTTAGGGTGGGCGGGAGTCTAGGTTTCCCCACTGTTGTTCAAGGGGCGTGGTTTTTGTTTCTGTGGCTTGCTTCTTTTACTGGCTGTTGTTGGTTTTGGCTGTTGTTGGTTTTTGCTGTTTGGTTCCTTTGTCTTTCAGGATCTTCAGTAGTATCAATTAATCCAACCAAGTTATATTTCAACCTTGGTGTCATACACAATGACTGCAAATTTCACAACATCGGACAAGTATGATCTGGAGAGAGTAAGATCGATGAGCAAGTCTTATCTAGTTAAAGCTTGATGTGGTACTTATTTATTTCTACTTAAAAGGATAACTAGAGCTTTTTTTTTTTTTTTTTTTTGACATTTTGTAATTATTTTGATAAATTAGCCATGTAGAGACCTAGCTGTACTTAATATTCATTCACATTCCGCTAGTAGACTTTTCAATTAAGTGAATGTTTATAGGTGAATGAAATGTTAATACTTGAAGATTTTTAATTGAATGTTTATGGATTTATAAATTTTAATATATATATATATATTTTTTGAATGCTTGTGAATTTTTATATTGAATGCTTTGGAGTTTAATCTTCCAATTATATGCACTAAATAGGCTATTTATAAAATCAGAAAATTTATTTATTTATTTTTATAAAAAAAATACTTATCTACAACGGGCATTGCCCGTTGTAAGTAACACATCGACCATGGACAATGCCCGTTGTCAGTAATGCATCGACAACGGGCAATGCCCGTTGTAGATATGTTACCTACAACGGGCAATGCCCGTGGTCAAAAAGCACGCTTTTCCACTACTGCCCCAGCTATAGCGGGTGTGTGCCCGTTGTAAATACACATCTACAACGGGCATTGCCCGTTGTCGTTAAGCATTTTTCTTGTAGTGCTTATTGGGTGTTTTTTATAAATTCCGAGACTTACTGGATAAAATACGAAATTTCTAATTTTTTCATCTTCATCGACCTCCAACATCTTCATTAATTTCCAACGGAGGTCAAATGACTTCGACCTCCATTGGAGGTCGATTTCAACCTCAAGTGGAAGTCAAACGAACAAACCTCCATTGTAATGGTGGCTTTGACCTCCAATCGTTGGCCATTGTAGCCGTCGGTCACGGTCTACATCATCACCGTCAACGTACGCGTGTTCATGGTCCACCGCCATCACCGTTCACGTGTTCTTTGATTGGACTTCTTCTCTTTGTAAAAACTAAAAAGTAAAAAATCAAAATCAAAACTTAAATAGGTTGCTAATGTGGAACTACTAGGGGAGGGTGGGTGGGTGGGCATTTTTTTAAGGAACCCATTTTAGATACCATATATTTAAACTTAACTTATTAAGGGTGTGCTACTCTGTTATTAAATTTTTGAACACAAACAATTGTGTGTAATAACAAATGTATTTGTCCAATAATACCATTTTATATTTAATGAAATTATCTTTTCAAGTCAAATATATAAAAATTAGGTTATATATATTGAAAAAATATGAATATGAACAAATTGAACATTAATCAATATTAGAGCATCTCCAACAGCCTCTCTTAATGACATCCCTTAGCTTAATTAAGGGAGTAGGTGTACTTTTACGGCTTCAACATATCCCTAAATAGCTCCCTTAATTGTGTTTCGGTGGAGTTCACTCCCTTAAATTAAGAGGTGTTTCCAGACCCCCTTAAAGTGGGCTCCATCTATTCAAGATTATTTTATTTTCTTAAAAAAAAAAAAAAAAAAACCTCCATATATCACTACAAGAAATACAGTTTTTCTCGACGGTTCTCAAAATCTATCAAGAATTGCAAGTTCTTGACAGTTTTTGAGAACTGTCAAGAAAGACAGTTTTTTAAAAATTTTTTATTTATCTTTAATAATTTTTTTAAACTTTTACTTCATATTTTCAACACTAAACAAAATCCTGATATAGATTTATTTTACAGCAAGATATCGGTTTTTGAGCAAATCGATACAAACCGATATTGGATAAGTAAAATTTTGAATTTAATAAATTTACTTTTAAATCATTTACTTTTAAAAAATTCAAAAAAATAATTTTTAAAAAATTATTTATTTATTTTGCACCCTCTTGTTTCATACTAAGAGACACGTTGTTAATTCAATTACCCATATAAATTAGTAATCCGAGTCTTACATTTGTTCATTAAATTGCAAGATACATATTGAGAAATATGTCCCCTGTAGTGAGAGTTGTATCCCAAATTATGCTTATTACAATTGATGTCACGAGTCTCCTATAGGCCATGTAAGGTTCTCATTTGTTGATTGGCCCATTTCGTGGACAAACCACATGTTGGGGGTTCTTTGTAAGGGTAGCCTAGGTATCGGTGTTATTGCTCAAGCTCTTTGAAGACCTCGTCTTGATAAGCACCGAAGGTAAATTTCTATGTGCTTACTTTTCTTTAAAGAGATTAGTTGCACACACACACTTAACATACATTGCATATGTGTGCATTCTCTTCACTTGTTACATTTCACACTTGCACTTATTTGTTATATTTTGTTGTGTGTAATTGTGTCTTGTTGTCCTGTAATTCGTTTCCCGATTGTTTTCGGAAACGTCCGCGCATGCACTAGAATGTGCTTGGTTTAGCGCGAGGATCGCCTACGGAGAATGCCCTTGGCTTCTCCTTGGTTTTCACCTTTGTTGGTGATCGGTGGTTATGATAGGTGGCCTGGCCGTCGAATGAAACCGTTGTTTGCTTCCAGAAGTGTGTGGAGCAATTCTACGGTTATGATCGGCGGTCACGACCGCCGTTCGAAACTGCCGCTCAAGACCTGATTGATTTTATCTCTCGGTCGAATTCAGCGGTTGAATCGACGGTCACGAAACCGCCGTTTCATACCTGATTGATTTTTTAATCTCAGGTTTGATTCGGCGGTTAGATCGGCGGTCACGAAACCGCCGTTGGTCCCTTGTTCCTCTCGGGCCAATTCGGCGGTTATGATCGGCGGCCTGGCCGCCGATTGAAACCGTCGATCGGTGCGTTTTAGGGGCAAACTTGTCTTTTCACATGCTCTGTTTTTCATGCCTATAAATACATCACTTTCTCTTGTTCTGAGTGTGACTCTTTAATCATCAAGAACCCTACTTTAAAAAGAGAGATTTTTAAGAGAGAAAGCAATCAAGTTTGCTCATCAAACACTCAAACCAAAATCCATTTGCATTAAAGTTCATCTAGCATTCTCTAGCATATCTAGGATGCTTGCTTGCATGGGTCTTTCATCATCACACTTGCTTTGGTAAGTTTTTCACTATTATCATACATAATTATTGTTTAATTTATTATGGCATCTCTTTTTATTACTTGATTGTTCTTAGATTAAATTCTAATATTCAAGATAGAGATTGTTGTGTTGATTTGATTGAGTGTTGTTTTTATGATAGATATCTAGGTTTCTATAATCTATGATTTTCTAAGCTAATTGACATGTCATTTAGCTTTAATATCTAGGATTGTTTTTAATTGCAAATCCATCATCTTAGATAAGCATATAGGGTTTCCCTTGCTCTATGTTGCATTTGAATATTCATATATTCACTTAGGGTGTTAATCTCATTTTAGAGAATTAAGTGTTGTGTTGTGACCGGGATTAGGTTGCTTAATTCGCAAGCAATCGGATTAGGTTCACTCATACCGGGATTAGGTAGGTGTGTGATTACTTCCAGGATTAGGTTGTAATCGTTTTACACATTTAGTGGATTCGAGGTTCGAGTGTGGCTTATTTACTAGCCCGTGGTTTTTCCCGTGAGGGTTTCCACATAAAAATCAAGTGTTATTTAATTTTCGCATTTTATACTTGATTTATTGCTTTATCTATTTAGGGGTAATTTCATAATTTTGACTAATCACGAAAAATTGGGTAATAAGCTTAAAATCTATTCACCCCCCTTCTAGATAGTTTTATACACACCGTGCTATAATTTGTTTCAATTGGTATCAGAGCGGGTTCCTAGACAAACATAGGTGATCCTTGCTTATTTTGGCGTGTTTTGCATTTTGTGTGATTTTTGATCATTCATACATTTGCATTCATTTCATTCATTAATAAACACTATGAGTGGAAGCGGTGGAAATGGTGGTGGCAACGAAGATGCTTCTAGCACATGGCCTCCACTTCTTACCGGATTGAACTATTCCCAATGGAAAGGGAAGATGGAATCCTACATATGCCAAATTCATGACCGTGCATGGATGGCAGTGGAAGACAGATATGATTTACCCAAGATGACTCCCGATGGTGGAGGAGAAGAAGTATTGAAGCCTAAGGCGCAATGGAACGCGCAAGAGTTTGAGGCTTCAAAGTGGAATAGGAAGGCGATGCATGCCATCTTATGTGCTATGGACGAAAATCAATACAAATTGATTCAAAATACTAGGACAGCTAAGGAGGCTTGGGGCATCCTAGAGATTGCACATGAGGGAACCAAAGTGGTGAAGGACTTTAAGCTTCAAGTCCTCCAAACTCAATTCGAGATGCATAAGATGGAGGAGAATGAGCGCTTCAACGACTTTGAGATCAAGTTGATGGACATAGTCAACCAAAGTCATCAACTTGGTGATCCATATTCGGATAGGAGAATCAAGCAAAAGATTATGAGATCTCTTCCGGATAGGTTTGAATCAAAAGTAACGGCTTTAGAAGAAAATAGTGGATATAAGGATACGAAGCCGAGTGAGGTGATTAGGAGACTTCTAGCTTATGAGTCTAGGAAGGGTCCTATCTCCACACCTCCTAAAAAGCAAAAAGGATTTGCTTTGAAGACCTCCAAGGATGAAAATGAGGCAAAGAAGAATGACTCGGACGAAGACCTTGCATTATTTGTGAAGAGATTCAAGAGGGTTATGAAGTTCGGGAAAAAGGACTTTGGTTCCAAAGGTCAAAACTACAAGAAAAAGGGTTCCTACAACAAGTTTGAGCCTAGGAAAGAGAAGACCAAAAGGAAAGGGGTCTGATGCTTCGAGTGTGGTGGCATAGGTCACTTTGCCCCCGAATGTGCTAATTGTTAGGATTATGCTCAATAGCAATAGTGTAATATTGTAATTAACAATATTTTTCATATTAATAAAATGATTTCTGGTTTAACAAATCATATAGCATTTATAGTTTAATATTATAATTGTCAAAGTAAATAATCATAAGGTCTAAAGACTATGAGAAAAGAAGAATTGTTCGTACATCTGGATATGTATGTGGTAGACACAATTCTTTAGTTAGTTTTGAATATTATTCACAACTTAAGTTAAAGGTTAGGCACCTTTATCTTGTTAAAGTTGTAGAATTCTTTTGCTAGCATTTGAGTGGGATCAAATGAGATATGATGAGTCTAAAATCATCGGAGTGTCTTCGAGCAAAAGAATCTAGTGCACTGGGTGCATTGAACTGGATCACAATGAAAAGCTTTATCTAGAACCGTCAATAGATAATAGTCTTTTCATTATCAGGACAATCGGGGAGTCTATCTTAATCTTGAGATAAATGATGGACTTATGGTTGCAAGTGATATTATTTGAGTTATCAATGAGTACGATTATATAGCATAGTCTATCCTCGATAGTTTGGTGATATTCATTTGTTAATCGATAGAGGACTTCATTTATAGATATGGACATCGTGGCTCCATTTATTAAATGAGAGTATAATATCATCATATGGATGTTTTGATGTAATTGGATATTAAATCTCAACGTTGAGTTTTCCATAGTGACTATTGAAAACATGGCTTCTGGACAAGTCAAAATATCCAAGTTCAAAACGTGGTCATATGAGTAAATATGGTAACTTGGAGAGTTATATGCGGTCTATAAACTCTTGGCGATTACTGATATTAATCACGAGGATACACTATCTCCAATATGATTGTCTAGGGTTATGAAAGAGGAACGTCTTCCTTTTCTATCTTTATTTAAGAGTTCAATTTTAGCTCTTTAGTGGAATGAGTTAAAATTAATGGATCGGACCTAAGTGAATCATTTGTTGATTGAGATTAGGTTGTGTCTATTGAAGCTTAAATTTAGATAGCTCGCCAAGATCCCTAATCCACACGGACTTGCATGGATCACTTGATATATTCTACTGGACCAATTTAAGGGTCCATCTAGAATTGCATTTAATATATTAAGAATATAATTTGCACATTAATTATTTAATGGGCTGCTAAATTATATTTATATATTAATGAATGGCATGTGGGCTTGTTTCTTTTAGTAAGAATGGGTATAATTCACATGTGGGCTTTTTATTTAAAGTCCAATGGATTAAATGAAATAAGAAAATAATATATGGCCCATTTTTATACATGTGGGGCGGCAAGGTTAATAGATTAGCCTAATATATTATTTTGTTTCATTGTTTAATTAAATAAGAATTAATTAATTTATTAATTAATTGTTTAATTAAGAAACAAATCTTTTTCTGATCAGGAAATATATTTCCTAGAGATATACTATTGGAAGTAGTATATTAAAAGTAAAAGACTTATTTGGTAAGAAAATAAATAATAAGTTTTATTTATTTAATCAAATAGGAAAGTCTTTTATTAAGTCAATAAAAGAATAAAAATACTTATGAGTTGAATTAGGGTTAGGAGTCTAATTAACATGTGAATTAGGGTACAACACAAATCCTTTTTTGTAGAGGAAATTTGGCAACCCTAATTGGACCACATGGAGATTTTGGCCAACCCTAAAAGGAAGAGGAGAAAAATTTCGGCCACCCTATATAACACTTGTTATAGAATTCGGCCACCCTACTTGTTGATTGATTCAATTTTCTTCTTCTTCTAAACTCATAGAAAAGTATTATATTTTATTCTACTAAAACATAAAAGAAAAGAAAAAGATTATTCTTTTGATGGTACACTAATTGCTTGTTCATCAATAAGCTTGTGTGTACAACATCGAATTAGGTTCACGCGAGTTTCGATCATTAGATTGAGAACTCAAAAGTGACCGAAATAATCTTGGTATTCTTTTGATTGTTTTGTGACTAACAAAAGAAAAAGAAAAGTTTGTTTGTCCATTCTCAGGTTTGCAATTCAAAGAAAAAGGGAGACCACGCTCTTAGGTGATTCACGTTCGTGCTAGGATTGAAGATCTTGCGGATTACCATCGACGTAAGTCAATCGGATCACGCGACAAAAGGTATTCAACTTTTGTTACTTTATATATGGTTAATTAATTAAAGGGGTTAAGGTTCATAAAAAAGGAAAAATTTTAAAACATACTAAATCTATTTTTAGTCTCGCTTCCGCTGCGTGTACTATGGTATTTTTCCCTACACTAATCACAATGTCAAGAAGAAAGGTAAAGTGATGGCCGCCACATGGAGTAGTAGTAGTAGTAGTGATGACTCCATTGAGGGAGATGAGTCTTCAAGTGATGAAAAGCTCATGGCTAACCTCCTAGCTTTTGCCTCCTCCCATAAAAGCAAAAGTGCTAGTGAGAGAGAGGAATTGAGTCAAGAGGAAAATGACTCAAGTGGAGAAGAAAGTGATTCCTCTTCTAACTCCATAAATAGTTTTGTGGAGAAAAAGGTGCTTGCTAAATACCATGCCGAGTTTAATGATTTAGCAATCAAGAGCACAAGAAAGATCAAGATGTTGAGAGAAGAAAATCTTGAGCTTTTATCTCATAATGACCACTTAAGTGAACAAGTGGAAAAATTCAAGAAGATGGAAGATAAGCTAAAAGAGGAGTTAGTCTTATCTAGGAGGAATGAAGAAAGCCTAAAGAGGGAGATTTAAGAAGTAAGAGAGTCTATGACTAGGATGGATTCTAGCACCAAGAAACTTGACCATATGCTTGGTGTTGGAAAGAGTCCATATGACAAGAGGGGTCTTGGGTATGAAGATGGCAAGAAGATCTCAACCTCTAACAAGACCGTGTTTGTCAAGGGTTTAAGGAACGAAGAAACTTCATTTGTGCAGATTCCTAGGAAGAAGTTAGAAATAGGACAATGTTCAAATGCACAAGTGAAGATAGGGCCAAGAAGGCAACCTCAAGCTCAACCCCCTAGGGTCTCTCAAGTCAACATTCCTCCACAAGTGGCTCACAAAGGAAAGAGACCAATCATGCAACCTCAAGCTAGGAAGCAATCTAGACCGGTTCAACAACGAAGATGCTTTGAACCCATTCATCCACAAAGACAAGAACAAGGTATGATTCCTTATTTTACTCCTATATGTCATTTTTGTGGATTTGAAGGTCATATTAGACCACATTGCTTTCGATATATTAAAATGTGTAGAACACGAAGCATGATTGAGAAGAGAAAGAATAGAGCCAAGATGCATGTTCCTAGGAATGATAAAATTGTTATGCATGATCCTAGGACATCTAGAGCCCAAGTACCAAAGACCACTAAGAAAGCTAAGATTGTTTCTAGGTGGATTAGAAAGAATGAAAATGTTTGCCATGTTGCTCAAATAGCCTTGAAGGCAAATTCTTCTAATTTTTGGTATTTAGATAGTGGGTGCTCTAGGCACATGACGGGAAACAAGAGTTTCTTCGAGACTTTTGTTATGGAGGAAGGAGGATATATCACTTTTGGTGATGGATCTAAAATGAAAGTTGTAGGGAAAGGAACCATTTCCGTTCCCGGATTACCCTCCTTATCCGATGCTTTATTTGTTGATGGCTTGAAAGCCAATTTAATAAGCATTTCACATCTAAGTGATGAAGGATATTCCGTTTTGTTTAGTGAAGATGATTGCTCAATCCTAAAGCCTAATGGACAAACCTTATTGAAAGGTATGAGATCTAGTGACAATTGCTATTGTCTTGAAGCTAGAATAGTCTCAAACAATGTGTCCATGGATGAGCAAATAGAGTTGTGGCATAAAAGACTTGGCCACATGAACTTTAGGGATTTAAGAACCCTTGGAAAGTTCGATTGTGTGCGTGGCCTCCCTAAGCTTGAGAAGAAAGCCAATGGTATTTGTGGACCTTGCCAACAAGGAAAACAAACTAAAAGCATGCACAAAAAGGGCAAGTATCTCTCCACCAAGGAGCCCCTAGAGCTTCTCCACATGGATCTCATGGGTCCTATGCAAACCGAGAGTTTAGGTGGAAAGAGATACATTTTTGTTTGTGTTGATGATTTCTCTAGATTTACATGGATATATTTTCTTAGAGAAAAATCCGAAACTTTTGATAAGTTTAAAATGCTTTGTACTAAAATACAAAATGAAATGAATTCTAACATTAAAAGCACTAAACGGATTAGAAGTGACCATGGAAGAGAATTTGAGAATGCCTCTTTTGAAAGCTATTGCAATAGCTTAGGCATCTCCCATGAGTTCTCAGCTCCTAGGACACCTCAACAAAATGGAGTTGTTGAGAGGAAGAATAGGGTCCTTCAAGAGATGGCCCAAGTGATGTTGCTTAGCAATAATGTCCCTAGGAACCTATGGGCCGAAGCTGTCAATACGGCTTGCTATATAGGGAATCGTGTTTTCCTAAGGCTCGGATCTGGAAACACCTCCTATGAGTTATGGAAGGGTAGGAAGCCAAATGTTAGCTACTTCCACACATTTGGAAGCAAATGCTACATTTTAAATGACCGTGATCAACTTGGCAAGTTTGATGCTAAAAGTGATGAGGGTATCTTTATTGGCTATGCCTTGAATAGTAGAGCCTATAGAGTTTTCAACTTGAAGACTCGAACCGTCATGGAATCATCGAATGTTGTTATTGATGATACAAGGCTTAAGTCTAATGACCAAGAGGAGGAGGAAGTTTTAGAGGATGACTCTCCTTTGGAGAGGGTTGTGGTGACTCTCAATGTTGGGACGTCCAATGACAATAATGAAGTCACACAACCTATTACTAGAGTCCCTATCTTGGACTCTAATGAACTCGCTCCATGGGGTAGAAGACTCCATGACAAATATGATGTTATTGGAGATGTTAATGAGGGTGTTAGGACAAGGCGTCAAATAGCTAATCTCATTAGCTTTACATGCTACACCTCTCAAATTGAACCCAAAAAGGTTGATGAAGCCTTAAATGATGAATTGTGGGTTCTTGCCATGCAAGAAGAGCTAAACCAATTCGAAAGGAATGAGGTTTGGACTCTAGTTCCTAGGCCTAAAAGCACTAATGTGATAGGCACCAAGTGGATTTATAGGAACAAATCCGATGAGGATGGCAACATAGTGCAGAACAAGGCTAGACTTATAGCACAAGGGTACTCTCAAATTGAGGGTATCGACTTTGAGGAGACATTTGCTCCCGTTGCCCGGTTAGAGTCCATTAGGCTTCTCTTGTCCATTTCTTGTGTGCACAAGTTCAAATTGCACCAAATGGATGTCAAGAGTGCCTTCCTCAATGGCTTCTTACAAGAGGAAGTGTTTGTTGAACAACCCAAGGGGTTTGTGGATGCACACCACCCCAACCATGTCTATCGCCTCAAAAAGGCTCTATATGGGTTGAAACAAGCACCGAGGGCTTGGTATGAGCGCCTCACTCAATTTCTTGTTGACAATAACTACTCAAGGAGTAGTGTTGACAAGACACTATTCATCAAGAGAGACAATGATGAGCTTTTCATAGCTCAAATATATGTTGATGATATAGTTTTTGGCTCCACCAACAACACCAAGGTCCAACAATTTGTTGATGTCATGTCTCATGAATTTGAGATGAGTCTTGTTGGTGAGCTTAGTTACTTCCTAGGTTTGAAAATTAGGCAATTAGATGATGGGATTTTCATAACCCAAGCCAAATATGCCAAAAACCTAGTGAAAAAGTTTGGTTTAAAGAATGCCAAACATTGTGATACACCCATGAGTACCACTTTGAAGCTAAGCAAGGATGCTAGTGGTAAAAGTGTGGAACAAACTCTATATCGGGGAATGATAGGTAGCTTGCTTTATTTGACCGCAAGTAGGCCCGATATATCTTTTAGTGTGGGTGTGGGTGTGTGTGCTAGGTACCAAGCGGATCCCAAGGAGTCCCATCTCTCTTCCGTAAAGAGAATCATTCGCTATGTGAATGGGACGTCCAACTATGGGATTTGGTACTCTTTTGATACTAATGCTAGTCTTGTAGGCTTTAGTGATGCGGATTGGGCAGGAAATTGTGATGATAGGAAAAGCACATCGGGCGGTTGCTTCTTCCTAGGCAACAACTTGGTGTCTTGGTTTTGCAAGAAGCAAAACTCGATTTCCTTGTCCACGGCCGAGGCCAAATACATAGCCGTGGGGAATGGATGCACACAACTCCTATGGATGAAGCAAATGCTAGTAGACTACGGATTCAACCAAGGTACTCTCACTCTCTTTTGTGATAACATGAGTGCCATTAATATTTCCAAGAATCCGGTGCAACATTCTAGAACTAAGCATATTGACATCCGCCATCATTTCATTAGAGAGCTTGTTGAAAATAAATGCATAATACTTGAACATGTAGGTACTAATGATCAACTTGCGGACCTATTTACTAAACCCTTAGATTCTACTCGATTTAAAACACTAAGTAGATCTATTGGGATATGTCTTGTGGAGTGATGTGTTTTGTTATTTGACCCCATATGGGGAACTCGAGCAAAGAGAGCTATTTTGCATTCTTGTATCTTGCAAAAAATTCTAAATAACTTATGCCTCTTCTTTTAATTGTTTAAGTAAGCTTGGTTGCACATATGTATATATGTTTTCAATTCAATAAGTGTGAACCTTGCTTGTTTACAATCCATGTCATATTTATGTTCAAACATGCATTTTTTGACTAGGAGATGTATATAGGAAGTATGATTTGAATGACCTATGATTATCTCCTTGATATGATGATTCTTAAATAACATGCTAATGTCAAATGAAAAAGCATGAAATTCATATAACATGCTCACATGAAAAGCATGAATTGATGATTGCATACTCTTAAAATGCAAAACCTTGTGTGAAAGCTTATGAGACTCAAAATGAATAAAGGATCTTGTATCCGTTCAAAGGAATTTACATTCCAAATGTCTCTCCTTCTTTATTGGTTGAACATGGCTACTATCATACGGATATCTTATCCGGAAAAATCAAATAGGGTGCAAAGTCGCTCATGCCATGTTTCATTTATAAAGTTAGATATAGTTGTTCTTAAATTGAAATCAATATATTCTATATCCTTGCTTTACTCATGACATTGGTGAAATTGGTTTGAATTCTTATTAGAAACCTTTGTCATTTGCTTTGCCAAATACCATTGTATTTTGGACTTGAATGCTACATGTCTTGTATGCAAAACATGTTTGATTCACACATTTTCTTTCAAATAAATCTCCATGTTTCTCTCCAAATTAATTGAGATGCATAAAGTGACTTATATTAATTATGCAAATCTTGCATGCTACTATCTCTCGTTGCTATGAGTGACCCGGTTGGGGACTACTCCTTTGCCTATATCATGACAAAAAGGGGGAGTAGTATATGATAAGGGGAGTTGCAAAATATAGAAGCAATTGTGCATATTGGGGAGAACATTCATTGAGGGGGAGTAGCCCGTTGAGGGGGAGCATTGCATACACATACATTTCATAATGTTGTGCGTAATCTCTTACAAATGCTAATGCTTGTTTTTGTTCTCACTTGATTCATCTCACTTTTTACTTGTATTGGAAATGTTAGAAACTTTATTTACAGGGATTGATTATTCTACAAGAGATTGAAGACTTGAAGTTTTATTTTCTTATCTCTTTGTACTGTAGAATATCACTATAGTCCCGTAGTTTCTATTTTTTTTGTGAGGAATCAATGTGAGTGGTGGTTTTTTCAAGAAATAGCCAAATGGGGAGATTGTAAGGTTCCCATTTGTTGATTGGCTCATTTCGTGGACAAACCACATGTTGGGGGTTCTTTGTAAGGGTAGCCTAGGTATCAGTGTTATTGCTCAAGCCCTTTGAAGACCTCGTCTTGATAAGCACCGAAGGTAAATTTCTATGTGCTTACTTTTCTTTAAAGAGATTAGTTGCACACACACACTTAACATACATTGCATATGTGTGCATTCTCTTCACTTGTCACATTTCACACTTGCACTTATTTGTTATATTTTGTTGTGTGTAATTGTGTCTTGTTGTCTTGTAATTCGTTTCCCGATTGTTTTTGGAAACGTCCGCGCATGCACTAGAATGTGCTTGGTTTAGCGCAAGGACCGTCTACGGAGAATACCCTTGGCTTCTCCTTGGTTTTCATCTTTGTTGGTGATCGGCGGTTATGATCGGCGGCCTGGCCGCCGAATGAAACCGCCATTTGCTTCCAGTAGTGTATGGAGCAATTCTGCGGTTATGATCGACGGTCACGACCGCTGTTCGAAACCGCCGTTCAAGACCTGATTGATTTTATCTCTCGGTCGAATTCGGCGGTTGAATCGGCGGTCACGAAACCGCCGAATGAAACCGCTGTTTCATACCTGATTGATTGTTTAATCTCAGGTTTGATTCGGCGGTTAGATCGGCGGTCACGAAACCGCCGAATGAAACCGCCGAATGAAACCGCCGTTGGTCCCTTGTTCCTCTCGGGCCAATTCGGCGGTTATGATCGGCGGCCTGGCCGCCGATTAAAACCGCCGATCGGTGCGTTTCAGGGGCAAACTTGTCTTTTCACATGCTATGTTTTTCATGCCTATAAATACATCACTTTCTCTTGTTCTGAGTGTGACTCTTTAATCATCAAGAACCCTACTTTAAAAAGAGAGATTTTTAAGAGAGAAAGCAATCAAGTTTGCTCATCAAACACTCAAACCAAAATCCATTTGCATCAAAGTTCATCTAGCATTCTCTAGCATATCTAGGATGCTTGCTTGCATGGGTCTTTCATCATCACACTTGCTTTGGTAAGTTTTTCACTATTATCATACATAATTATTGTTTAATTTATTATGGCATCTCTTTTTATTACTTGATTGTTCTTAGATTAAATTCTAATATTCAAGATAGAGATTGTTGTGTTGATTTGATTGAGTGTTGTTTTTATGATAGATATCTAGGTTTCTATAATCTATGATTATCTAAGCTAATTGACATGTCATTTAGCTTTAATATCTAGGATTGTTTTTAATTGCAAATCCATCATCTTAGATAAGCATATAGGGTTTCCCTTGTTCTATGTTGCATTTGAATATTCATATATTCACTTAGGGTGTTAATATCTTTTTAGAGAATTAAGTCTTGTGTTGTGACCGGGATTAGGTTGCTTAATTCGCAAGCAATCGGATTAGGTTCACTCATACCGGGATTAGGTAGGTGTGTGATTACTTCCGGGATTAGGTTGTAATCGTTTTACACATTTAGTGGATTCGAGGTTCGAGTGTGGCTTACTTACTAGCCCGTGGTTTTTCCCGTGAGGGTTTCCACGTAAAAATCAAGTGTTATTTAATTTCCGCATTTTATACTTGATTTATTGCTTTATCTATTTAGGGGTAATTTCGTAATTTTGACTAATCACTAAAATTTGGGTAATAAGCTTAAAATCTATTCACCCCCCACCCCCCTAGATAGTTTTATACACACCTTGCTATAATTTGTTTCAGGCCATGTTTGGTTGGATGGAATAGAATAGAAAGAAAACCATTCCATGCGTTTGGTTTGTTAAAATGCAATGGAATGGTGATTTCATTGGAATGGGGATTCCACCATTTTGGTGGAATAGGCATTCCATCCAAAAACCAATGGAATGCTCTTCCATTCCAAACTAAAATTTATATTCCATAAATACCATCATATGCCCCAACTCCATTCCAAAAATACCCTCCTTTCCAAAAATAATATATTATTATTATATATTATATTAATGATATATATATATATATATGTACTATATATTATATATATTTATATTATATATTATATTATTATAATATATATAACGATATATAAACTTATCAATCCTTCTTCTTGGCAATCCATGTCGATTCCCTTTAGTGAGCAGGTCAGGATTTTATGGAAAGCGGCTATCCATGCAGTGATATGGGGGGTGTGGACTGCCCGTAATCAGTGGTTTTTTTAAGGGAAGTCGGTGGACTTTAGATCAGTCCTTTCTTTCGTTTGGCGTGCGGTTTCAGAGGCTAATCGCCTGGAGATTGGTTGTATGCGTAATTGTATGGACGACCTTTTGATTCTTCGTCGTTTTGGTCTTCGGGGTCACCCTTCTAAAGCCCCGGTGATCAAGAGTGTGGTTTGGTCGCCTCCGGCCTCTGGTTGGATCAAAGTGAATACAGATGGCGCTGCTATGGGCTCTCCGGGGGTTGGTGGTTGTGGTGGTATCTTTCGGAACTGTAGATCCTTTGTGAAGGGTTGCTTTGCTATTCCTCTTGGTCAAGTTTTCGCATTTGAGGCTGAGCTTCTGGCAGCCTCATTGGCCATTAATTTTACTTGGAAGTATGGGTGACATCGAATCTGGCTTGAGAGCGATTCTTCTTATGTGGTTCATCTTCTTTCTTCTCGTTCTGACATGGTTCCTTGGAGGGTTCGTTAGGCGTGGCAGCGCTGCATCTTCCAGATCTTGCATATGGATTTTCACGTTTCCCATATTTTTAGGGAGGGGAATCAGGTTGCATATAAGCTTTCTAAGCATGCTTTGGAGCTTCAGGCTGATTCTTGGTGGTTCTCTGCCCCACCATTCTGTTCTTCTTCCGTTGGCAATGACTGCATGGGTCGGGAGTCTTTTCGTTTTTCTTGATGTTTTCTTTTTCTTTTTCTTTTTCTTTTTGGTGTGGCCTGCGTGCCTCTTTTTGTTTGGGGTTGTTTTCCCCCCGGGTCTTTGCGCTTTGTTGCTTTTTATCTCTTTTTTCTTTTCTTTTATCTTTTATATATATGGATACTGTCTAGGGGTTTTTCAGCATATGATCGCTTGTGATGCTTTTTCCCTTTAGATCAATCCAATTTTATTAAAATATATATATATATATATATATATATATATATATATATATATATATATATATATTAATATATTAATATATGAAAATGCGTAGGATCACCAAGGAATTCTTTGAAAATAAGACCCATAGCTTGGGATGCCGAGTCAGTACGGACAAATTGAAGTTGTCTGTATTCACCGAGAGCTTGGTACCAGTCTCTGAGAGAACCAGTGAATCTTGATACAAACTCACGGAGAGCTGATTCAAGATCATGTTCAGGTTTTGAAAGCTGGAGATCAAGCCAGGCGCTCATTTCTGAAATCTTTTTTCTCCATGTGTCTGGAGAGGCATTGTCAAGAGTAAACCAGGGGCCAAGAGTAGGTCTTGCTGGTGTAGAATGGGTTGGAAGAGGATGATCAGCAGGCTCTTCGACATATGGAATATTAGAAGCTTCATCAGGAGATTCATATGTACGAGTGGAAGGCTAAGGATCAGTCCTGGAAGCCATGAGAATTTGGCGGAATTCTTCTGCCAGTTCAGGTTCTAGTTCTGGGGACAGTACTGTGTTGTCGGAGAACTGTGTCGACTGAAGGGAATGAACATCAGAATCTTCGTCAGAGTGAAAATGATGATGTATTGAAGCATGTAGGACAGGGTCAAATGGGTCTAGTACAGGTTGTTTCTCCTTCTTGGAAGAAGATGGAGTGAGATTTTTTTGGACCGGGCTGGTCGTGACGGCAAAGGAGGATATCGTTTGAATAATTCTCTAGTGGATTTGAAGAATTGTGAGTCATCTGGGGGAGGAGGAGAATATGATGGAGATGTAGAAAAGAGTGAACGAGTATAAGGCTTGTGGTAAGAGGAGATAAAAGCAGATTGCAACTTATCTTTGTTCATTTGTTCTAGCTGAGCCTTGAGCTGTCTGATCTCTCTTTCTTTCTGGTTGAAATCTAGGCCAATGTATCCTTGGTTGATGTAGCTATGTAGATCACTGTCCAGCTTGGCAATGCGACTCTGAAGATCAGAGTACATATCTCTGAAGACTTTGTCCATAGACAAGAAACGTTGGTCTTGTGTTTTGACACGGTTGTTTACCTTATCAATCTTTTGATCAATGGAGAAGAGAACTTTGTTTTGAGCTTCTGCATTTTGAGTGTGCCAATTGAGGACTTGTTCTGCTTGGGACGGTTTTTTGAATGTACCATCAGGTTGGACTTCAGAGGTTTGGATATAAGGTTTGGAATGAAGATTCTTGTCTGAATTAGACCTGGGTTCTAGTGGTGGGAAGTTAGCATCGTATTTGGATGCCATGAAACAAGGGATTGGTGAAGGGATAGGAGTCTGATGTTGGACATCAGGTAGGAGGCCTTCAGATCGAAGGATCTGTAGCGCTCGGTCATAGATGGGTAAAGGCGGATGTTTGACGGGTTGAAGACCTATCCAAGGCTTGGATGACCGGTCAGGTTTATGTGGTTTGATGGCTGGTTTATAAGGGATAGAAAAAGCCGAAAGACATTCTCTGCAATCACAGTTAGGATAACACATAGAAGGGTCATCATCCCAAATGAAGTGGCCGTTGATTTTGTCAGTGAAGATAGGAGTTCCGTCAGCTTCAAAGCTGTGTATGGGGATATCATCTTCAGTGGTGACTGGTTTGATCATAAGAGCTTGGAAGATGGGAGGAGCTGTCGGGGGAATGCTAGAAGAAGTATTGGTGATAGGTTTGAAAGTTGTCAAGATGGAGCTATCTTCACGTCTTTTGTGAGAGGACTCAGATGCGATGACCGGTGTGGTGTTTTGGAAGGCTTTTTCGTAGTTGGATATCCATTCCAAAGGCATAATTTCAAGAAGTTTTTCTTTAGGAAGCTGCTTTGGGATCTGAATTATAGTGGGGATATCGTTTTCTCTTTCTGCCTTGATGAAGAGGGTATCACTGGTATGGCCGGGGATAGGAAGATCAAGGGCATGATCCTGGAGGCGGTAAGCGATCTGGTGGTGAAGTGTAGCCATAAAGGAATCTGGTTGCATATCAGCACCAGTGATCTGGATCTGAACTTTAAGGCAGGTGTGCAGATTTGGATCCCGAAGGGGGATGTTGAAATTCGGGTAGTAAGTCAGGGAGATACTACCAGCATGAAGGGTGGATAAGCAAGTACCAATGACTGCTTGCTCATAGCTTTTGTAGATGGTGTTGAGTAAAGCTATCTTTGCAGTGACTGGAATACCTTTGCGCCCATGGAGAGTGAGAATAAGGCATACAGCACCAATATGAAGGTGAGAGTACCCTTCATTGATCCAGTGGTTAATCATAGGTTGACCAATCTCAAGATCAACATATTATTCAGCAAGTGAAGAAGGGATAAGACAGTTATCAAGACCTGTGGACTGAACGTATTCTTTAACTAGAAGAGACCTGTGTGCAACAAGACGAGTCATGCGGGAGACCATGGACTTGTGTCTTTTGAAAATATTGTAAGGGTTGAGCAAAGGGACAGAAGTGTCTGTGATCTGGGCATTTTGAGGAATATGAGTATATTCCACCAAATTTTCTATCCTACTAGAAAGAGTACGACGTATGGAAGGAGTAGGGGTGATAGATAAGGAAGAAGATAATCTAGGAGGAGCAAGGTTGGTATTGTTAGCCATAGTGTAGGAAGAATCTTTTCTAAATGAAGCTGAAGAATCAAGATAGACTAACTCATTCGCTCTGGACTCCAGAGAACGAGGCTCTGATACACTCTCTCGGTCCAGAGCCACCACATTTGCTGTAGACATCCCAACCAATGAAGATATCTTTTCTAGTTCAAGTGGTATCAGAGCCTTGGCGTCCGATCGAAGTGCCGAGTTTGAGCCCTGGGGAGTGCGAAACTTTCCTGGCTCCCATGACTCACTCTGGGTGGACCCCAGGTGGGGAGAGGGAGATATGAAAGGATTAAAAGGTAAACTGGGTCTAGACTAGACAAGATATCTTTTCTAGTTCAAATGAGTTCAAGCCCTGGGGAGTGCAAAACATTCCTGGCTCCTATGACTAACTCTGGGTGGACCCCAGGTGGGAAAATGGAGATATGAAAGGATTAAAAGGTAAACTGGGCCTAGACTAGACAATATATCTTTTCTAGCTCAAGTGGTATCAGAGCCTTGGCGTCTGATCGAAGTGCCGAGTTTGAGCCCTGGGGAGTGCAAAACATTCCTGGCTCTTATGACTCACTCTGGGTGGACCCTAGGTGGGAAGAGGGAGATATGAAAGGATTAAAAGGTAAACTGGGCCTAGACTAGACAAGATATCTTTTCTAGCTCAAGTATTATATTATATTATATTATATATTATATGTATTTATATATATATGTATATATATATATATATATATATATATATTATATATATATATATTATTATATGTATTATATTTTATTTTTCTGATGAAATTTGACTGACCTAAGGGGGAAAAGCATCACAAGAGATCATATGCTGAAAAACCCTTAGGCAGTATCCATAAATATATAAATAAAGGAAAAAAGAAACAGAAGAATCCAAAAAACACAACAAAACAGAGGACATAGCCCCAAAAAACCTAAAGGCACACAGGTCAAACAAGAAAAAAACAAAACTAGGAAAACCTGAAGGATTCTCTACCTATACAATCATTACCAACTAATTGAGAATAGAACAAAGGAGTGGAGGACCACCATAAATCAGAAGGAATAGCCAAAGCTTGCTTAGTGAGAGCATCCGCCACCTGGTTACCTTCCCTGAAGATGTGAGAAACCTGGAAATCCATATGCGAGATCTAATAAATACAACGCTGCCAAGCTTGACGAACACGCGAGGTAACCTTATCAGACCTATCTGAAAGAAGTTGAACCATATAAAAAGAGTCACTCTCGAGCCAGATCCTATGCCAACCCAACTTCCACGCATAATTGATAGCGAAAGAAGCAGCAAAGAGCTCAGCCTTAAAAGCAAAAAACCTGACCAAAAGGGGACCACGAAATAGGCTTTAACAAAAGATCTACAAGTCCGAAAAACACCTTTACATCCCCCCCCCCCCCCCCCCCCCCCCCCCCCCCACCCCCACACACACACACACCTAGAGAACCTAAAGCAGCCCTATCCGTGTTAACCTTGATCCACCCTTGAGCCGGAGGTGACCAGACAACACTTCTGATAACCAGAGCCTTACCAGGACGACCGCTGAGGCCAAACCGATGGAGAATCAACAGATCATCAACACAATTACGCATACAGCCAATCCCTAAACGGTTCGTATCATAGACCGAACGCCAAACAAGAGATAGAGCAGCCCTGAAATCAACAGACTTCCCATCAAAAATCCACTGATTACAGAAGTACCACACACTCCAAACCACAGCATGAATGGCTACTTTCCACAAAATCTTAATCTGATCACTGAAAGAAACAAACATGGCTTAACAGAAAAAAAAAAAAAAAAAAAAAAGCCCCAAGTGTCAGCGGAGACACGCCTATGAAAAATAGAAAAAACTACCTCTCAAAGAGCAGTAGCAAGAGGGCACTTAAGAAAAAGATGATCCACAGTCTTCGAGCTAGCGCCACAAACACTACATCTGGAGGCTAATTGAAAACTAGACTTGCATAAATGGTCTTCGGTGGGTAATCTATTAAGAAGAAGACGCCATGAAAGGAAAAAATAGGAAGGAAGGATATAACTAGACCAGACATCCCTCTACCATGGGACTTGAGGAATATCATGAAACATCCTAGAATAAGCCACCTTACAAGAGACCCTCTCATCCCTAGAATGAGGCCACACCAAATAATCAGCCACGGGAGAAATGATAATTTTCTCAATCCGAAAATAGAGATCCAGGAATCTAGCACGAAAACGATTTTCCAAAACCCATCTACCATCCTGAATGAAGTCTGAAACCTTAGCATGAAGATGTATGACCACTGTTTACAAGTAAAACTGGTAACAATAGTCAAATTGCCACGTAGGTCGTTTGATCAGCTAGTCAACTAAAGAAATTGAAGACTAGTTGAATTTGTGCGTGTTTCGGTCTTAGAAGTATGTTTCGGACTGCTCGGGCAGTTCGGGTGGTTTCGGGCTGACTCTTATGCTTGAAACAAAAAGGGAAGAAAGACGTTAGCGGAGAGCCGATGAGTTGTTAGCTTTAGCTCTCCGACGCCCAAGTTAGTATTGAGTTTAAGAGATAAATCTGAATACTATGGCAAGACTAAAATGTGTAAATTGAATGTCCCCTTGAATATGAGGTTGGATCTCATATTTATACTTAAGGAAACATGTCCGAGTATCCATACTTAAGTGTTCAGTCGACACTAGGATGATAGTTGGGCAGCCGAAAGCTTATCTGACACTTGCTTTTTGGGTTGGTCGAATGTCTGGCTGACACGTATTCAACTTGATGTTGCCACACCGTTGGTTGATAGACACGTAAGCCCACTTGGTAGGTTGAGTGTTGTGATGTGTAAAATCGTGTTATAAAAACCTAACTCGCAAGTGCACGAATCGTGAGATAAGTACAATGACAAGTAGGGATCGTTCCCACGAGGAAAAGTGATTTACCAATTAAACTAGTTCTAATTCAAGCTAAGCAATTAACAGTATCCAGAGATTTGAGATTGATTGATTGATTGAATGATTGGTTTAGAACAAAATTAATCAAAGAAAATAGTTAACAAGAATATGTGAATGTGATCAAGAGGTGAGAGGACTAGGTTATCAATGCTCCCCAACTATGTTTACGCAATGCTTCGAATTGACTTTGATAAAAGATGTAACTCAAGTTAAGGATTCGTTCTTATCTTATTTATGATTGTTACCATATGATCCTGGAATGAATCAAGTGTTCTTAATCATAATTTACCCATAGATCAATGGCGCAAACTACAACCGAGAACCCATTAAGTGCAAGAACTAATGAACCAAAACCTACTTGCATAGATCAATGCTAAGATCAGTTTTACCCATTTAATTGAATATTAATTAAGGTTACGTGTAGATCAACACTCCAAACTTAATTGTTTAATTATCAAAACCCTAAATTCATGCCAACGTATGATCATGCATTAACACAAATAAAGAATTAAGATTTATAATGAATTGAATGAATCAAAACTTGAATTAATGGAAATATAGTCAATTCTAACAAAGAGTATTTATAGAGGTTCACATTGACTCCCTAGTATGGAGTTAATTACACATATTAGAAACAAAAAGACAAGAGTAAGAGATGATAAAACCCATTGAAAAGCTTCAACAAATTCTTCAAATCTTCGATGCTGAAATCTCCTTCGTTTTCGAATCTTCTATGCGTAAGATGAATGAGGGAATTTGTGTGACGAATTGTGAGAAGGTGAGGTGTTGAATGTCTGAAAGTGCAGGTCCAAGAAGAGAGAGCCAGCCCTAAAGACGTCATTACATATATATAGGCCTCTTCAACCCAGACGCGAAAAGATTCCTTAGTCACGACAACATCACTAAACCGTTGCCATGACCGCAGCGGTAAGGCAGCGGTTTTAACGATACACGGGAAAACGCTGTGGCTTCGGCAGCGCTTGGGCAACGGCATCGGCATCGGCATCGGCATCGGCAGCGGTGTCTATTGTTTTTAGACCGCTGCTGCATTGCTGCTAATTAATTGATTAATTGGGAGCGATCTTGACAGCATTTTGCATATTTGCACGAAAGCCCCTGAAGTCTTCAAAATAGCACTTTTTGTCTGAATTTCTTCAATTTATTCATCTGGATCCAAAATCCTGAAAAAGCTCACACACACACATTAAATCCCAAAAAGACTCGAGAAACAAACAATTGACTGGAGAAATGGGGATCAAAATCATATACAAGAAATGACCGATCAAATACCCCCAAACCTATCTTTTGCTAGCCCTCGAGCAAAACTAAAACAGAAACAAATCTAAAAACCTAAAAACAAAACAAAAAGAACTAAGCCACTTACGTAGGGAACACGATAGCATTGAGCGTATGCTACAAGCCTTTAAACCTTTAGGTGTCCCTAGAGGGGGAGTTTTGTCTCCTGAGGGTTTACAGCTATGACACCCACAAACATATCCTGCGAAAACCGGTCATCAAAATACCGCAATATGTGCCCATGTTGAGACAATGCATGCAAAAGCCAATAAGTAAAGACTAATATTAAGTCACAAGTCTGAAAACATTGCTCAATTTTAATAGAAAAGCCCAAGCTCAAAACATTCTAGCTTCCAGGACACATCATCGAAAGGCCATAGATATAATTTGCCTCGACTCTAATTCTCACAGGATTTCTCTCATTAGCGCTCTTAGAACCTAGGTTAAAATCACTCATCAAACATATGCGATGGAATTTATGCACAAGAAATTCAAATTATTCGCATATGAATATAACATTGAAAGAACGCTTGATTTGTATGCAAAAGATCTCATGAAAAGAATCAAACATTATGAACAAGATAAACACACATCACAAGTCTACTATCATAGCAAGGATAACCAGCAGATCAAATAGACTTCATTCAGGTTGTAATGGGGCCATTGGGCGAGGGCTAAGAAAGAACGGAAAATTGGAATTCAAAGAACCTAGGATCATACCATGAGAGTCTTCTGTTACCTTTACGGCTTCGTACAAATCTCGTGGTCTCCTTTTCAAGTGGAATGTCACCACTTATTAATTAATTAATCAGAATTCTCCTTTCTCCCTTTGCCAACTCCTTTGAGTATACTCAAACGTGCAGTCTTTATTTGACTTTACGCACCCCTTTACACTTTATTCTCTGATTCTATCAGCACAAATCTTTTTTTTTTTTGAATGAATCAAATACAACCATTGGATTACCTTCAGCTTCACAACTTTTGGATTGAATGCAGCTCTTTGCTTCCTTGACTTTAGCAATAATACATGCACACAGTTACGTGCAAAAATTCATACCTCCACTTCACCTTCTCAAAGTATGATCCCAAGTTATAAGGTATGGCTAAATCATTGGCTAAGTTGGGTTTCAGTTAATGCGGTGAAAAAGAAAAACGCTATCAGCGTTTGGGTTCAAACAGGGCTATGGAGCATACATATATAGGTAGGAAATATTTAAGGCCCTTTAAGTAGCTAAAACACACATATTCTATATCACTTCCACTGGTTCGACTTACTCAAGAACAAAATGCAACATGTGAAATCTTTTATGATGATCATTCTATAATGCTCAATGTACAACCTATAGAGATCGAATCTAATACTAAGACCCTACTGAGTGTTTAAAGAGTAGAAACAACAGGACCCTCATAGTATGTCATTTATGTACGCTTTTTAGCTTAGTGAACTCACAAGGGTAGTCTCCACTGTTAATCATGGCAATTCAACTCAGCATTCTATCTACCATCACATCAAGAGCATGTCATAAGTTTTGAAAAACATGCAATGCATTACCGTAAATGGCAAGATGTTAGTGTAAACCAATTGATTAATGCACATCATCTCTAAGGCATACACCGAAGTGTCTCGTCTCGACAGACGCAAGAACGACAGACTCTCAAAACAAAAAAAAAAAACAAAAATTTGACTCAAAAAACATATAACACACCCCCAAACCTAAATCCTACATTGTCCTCAATGTATAACATCAAAGCACAAGACAAAATGGATAAAGACACGGAAGAGTAATATCGACACAAAAAGAATCATAAGAAACATAAGTCATAATAAACTAAATCCACAATAATAAAACTGAAATCCAAAATTCTAAAGGAAAAAGAAAATAAAGAAAATAAAGAAAACAAAAGAAAACAAAAGAAAACAAATAAAAGAAAACATATCCTTCTGTAGACTCAGGACCGTCTACAGTGCCTCTGCTGCCATCCTCTCACTGCTGGCTTGGGCCAGGCCCAGTTCTGTCATCTCTTTGCTGTGGCTGGCCTGGGTGGACTGTGGCTGCACGGATCTCATCAATTGAAATCTCCAATGTGTCTAGACGGGAGTAAATATCATTCCTCAAACCTGCTATCCCTGTATCTACATAGCCCATCATCGTGGACAGCATGTAATCTACCCACTCAGGCCTCTGCTGTGACGACCCAGCCCCGAGATCTCCCTGAGTGTGCTGCTCCAAAATCTGCTGGTCCGCAGTATCTAACTGTTCATATCCATCATCGGCCTGACCAGCCCGATGCCTTTTCCGCCCAGGAAACTCACCAACCGTGGGAAGCCCATGCATGCTAGCTTGAGTGTTCCATGTGGCAAGTGATAATGGCCTGTCCGGCTCTGCTGTCTCATCCCTGGCTGCATCATCCACTACTAACCCGGCGGCGGAGCACATGGCCGTGATCAAGCACGGGAATATCATAGTCGCTCCTGTCAGTCACCCAACACCCCGGATCTCCTTCTTAATGAAGCTGGCAACATCTAAGTATCTACCTGTCATGATAGCATACAACACCTGAGACACCTCCTTGAAAATCTCCCTAGTATGACTAGACGGCTTAAGAGAAGCCGAGATAAATAAGTTCCAAAAAGCAATATCCAAATGCAAGTCACCCCCTTAAGCTCTTGCCCATCCCATCCTACTCCGCTTTCTCTGCGAAGCGCACAGCATAACACATACCTGTCTGGGTACGCCTCCTGAACAGTCTCATGTGGCGATAGACCATAATATTCTCTAATTGCTTTCACAGAAATCACCACAAGCACTCCTCTGACCACAACTACACTTTGTGTCCCGAACTGCTCATCCACCATATTGGCATAGAACTCCCTAACTAGGGTAATATTAGCATTACACAGCCTACGCACATAACCTTCCCATCCCCTAGCTTCAACAGTAGCTGGTATGGGTGTCTCTCCTAACTCTTCCACGGCTATCCCCCTTTCCAGAATGAAGTTCCGGGTTTTCTTCATTCTCTCCTTGTATTCAGGATGTCCTTTGAATTGATGCTCAACCGGCCTCTTGTCTTTTCTTCTGCTGGGATCCGAATGAACATGGCCTCCTCGGACAACTGTCCTTGCCATAACTGCAAAGAAAATAACAATGAAGCACGTAATCAAACAAAAATGGACAGCGATTTGGTCAACAAAAATTCAGTAGCATTTCGGTAGTACAATCAATACTACGTGCCTACGTTGCACAATTCCAACTCCACATACATTCAAAACAACAACACATCACAGTTTATAGAGTAGCAAATAATTTCCAACTCAAGCACAAATCCAATATCATTGCTAACACTATATTATTGTAATCATAAAGCACAAAACCACTTCCACCTATTGCCTACACCATAAGCATTCAACAACAACACATGCAAAGGATTAAATTCGTCCCAAATCCAAAATCCCCAATTTTCGGTCTTAGAACCCTAACTAATGAATTGAAGAACAATTTGGGAGAAGGGAATGGGAACATGCAATTAATGGCAATATTCAACACGAAATCAAAATAGAATGAGAATAAAGCACATACCTAGTGGTGAAAGTGACCGGAGCTATGAAGAAAAGAGAGGGAAGAAATTTGATTGAAGGAGGAATAGCTAACAATGATAGACCTCTCGATGAAACGGTGAATTTTATAGCTAGGGCATGACCGTTGCCATTACCGCTGCCATAGGCGTAGCGGTTTGGGCAGCGGTCCACTCCTATTGGCCATCCAAGCGGCAGAGTGGAACGCACCATTTCATTTATTAGTACCGCTATCATTACCGCTTCCATAGGCACAGCGGTTTGGGCAGCGGTTTGCACTATTTTAACGCTCCCAATTATTTGGCAGCGGTTATGCAGCGGTACAAAAACAGCAGGTACCGCTGCCATACCGCTCCCCATTTTTCCACAGCGGTTGGGCAGCGTTTTACCCAGCAATAACCGCTCCCGAGACTGCTCCCAATTAATCAATTAATTAGCAGCAGTTGAGCAGCGGTGGGAGGAGAGAATGCAACGCTTCCCATACCGCTCCCAGGGCGCTGTGCATCCAGCAGCGTATTTTTATTTTTTATATATTTTTTATTTTTTTTTAAACAACAACACCCCTAAACCTTCTTGAAAGCAAGGGGGAACACTAATTAAAAACACGACAAAAACAAAAAAAAAATTGAAAAGAACATACCTGGGTGGGTTGCCTCCCACCAAGCGCTTTATTTAACGTCTGGGCAAGACGCGTAAGGGTATTACGGCTCTTGAAGCACGGAAGACCCAACAAACACAACCTCGGACATGCTGAAGTATGGCTTAAGCCTCTGAACATTAACTTTGAATACACCACCGTTCTGAAGATTCTGAATTTCAACAGCTCCATACAGAAACACCTGAGTTACTCTAAATGGTCCAGCCCACTTCGATTTCAGCTTTCCTAGAAACAACTTCAAATGCGATTGGTACAACAAAACTAGCATTCCTGGATGAAACTCTTTCTGAGGGATTTTGTTGTCATGTAACTTCTTTGTCCTTTCTTTGTAGATCTCGCATTCTCATATGCATTGTTCCGGAGCTTCTCAAGTTCACTCATTTGCAAGCTTCTTTCCTCCCCTGCCTTGTCCAAGCTGAAGTTCAGCTTCTTTAGGGCCCAATAGGCGTTGTGTTCAAACTCTACCGGGAGATGGCATGCCTTGCCATAGACTATCCTATACGGGCTCATACCTATGGGAGTTTTGTAGGCTATTCTGTATGCCCATAATGCATCATTCAACTTGAGTGACCAATCTTTTCGATTTGGCTGCACTGTCTTCTCTAGTACTTGTTTAATCTGCCTGTTGCTTACCTCAACTTGTCCTGAGGTCTGCGGATGGTATGGGGTTGCCACCTTGTGCTTGACACTATACTTCTTCATTAATAAGGTAAATACCTTGTTACAAAAATGGCTCTCTCCATCACTTATGATTGCCCGAGGTGTCCCAAATCTGGTGAATATGTTCTCCTTGACAAATTTTACCACTACCTGACTATCATTCGTCTTGGTTGCGACTGCCTCAATCCACTTTGAGACATAATCTACAGCAACCAAGATGTACAAAAACCCGTGTGAGGATAGGAAGGGGTCCCATGAAATCAATCCCCCACACGTCAAATATTTCCACTACCATCTGGCTTGAAAGCGGCATCTCATCTCTTTTGCCAATATTCCCCGTTCTCTGGCACCTGTCACAAGAAGTACAGAATGTGTAAACATCT
Source organism: Acer yangbiense (assembly GCA_008009225.1). Taxonomy (NCBI): domain Eukaryota; kingdom Viridiplantae; phylum Streptophyta; class Magnoliopsida; order Sapindales; family Sapindaceae; genus Acer; species Acer yangbiense. Next base: position 31,935,233 of record CM017762.1, on the reverse strand, counting down.
TTAAACAAAGAAGTCCAGAAGAAACCTGATTGGAGAACTTTCAGAGCAGTCTTCTTTCCACTAAAGTGCCCTCCACAACTGAGGTTGTGGCAGAATTTCAAGACATCTTGCTGCTCTTCTTTAGGGACACATCTTCTAATGATCTGATCAGCTCTATATTTAAACAGGAATGGCTCGTCCCAAAAGTATTGCCTAGTGATGGAGATGAATCTTCTCTTTGCTTGCGAGTTCAGGTCAGCTGGTATGATGCCATTTGCAAGGTAATTCACGATGTCTGTATACCAAGGATCATTGACTCCTAATGCCATCAGCTGTTCATCTAGAAAATTCTCATTGATTGGCACAAGTTTCGTGCTTTCCCCCACATTCTCATCCTCCACTAATCGAGAAAGGTGATCGGCTACCACATTCTCGCTGCCCTTCTTATCCCTGATTTCCAAATCAAACTCTTGCAACAAAAGGATCCATTGGAGTAATCTCGGTTTCGCTTCCTTTTTTGTTAGTGTAAGGTTCCCATTTGTTGATTGGCTCATTTCGTGGACAAACCACATGTTGGGGTTCTTTGTAAGGGTAGCCTAGGTATCGGTTTTATTGTTCGAAGCCCTTTGAAGACCTCGTATTGATAAGCACCGAAGGTATATTTCTTTGTGCTTACTTGTCTTGAGGAGCTTGCACACACTCACAACTCATGCATATGTTTAATACATGTATGTTATGTGTCTTATTTTTGTGCATTAATGTTCATTAACATCTCTTCTTGCATGTTAGTTTGATTGCATCTTGCATATCCAATTGCCTTGTCATGCTTAGACTTAGGATTGCATTGTTGCATTGGGCGCTCCCAAAAGCGCTCTTCAGAAGCGCTGTACGAACAGCGCCCATTGAGCGCTGTTCAGACCTGATTGATTTAATTCGGTCGCTGTTGGGTCGCTGTACATGCACTGTACAAAGCGCTGTACAAAGCGCTCTACGTACAGCTCCACTCTGTTCTCCCGTGAGAACAGAGTTGGGGCGCTGTACAAGCGCTGTACATAAGCGCTCTACGTACAGCGCCCAAGGCAAATATGAGGCCAACTTATCAAAACAACCACACCTTGTTTTGGCCCCCTATATATATGCCACTTTGACTTTAGGTCAATTAAGAGAGTTCATATTCATATTCTATATTTAGGATATTTTTCAAGAGAAGAAAAATACACAAATAACACATTTTTAATTACTCAAACACTTTTTCATGATCATCAATCATCATCTAGCATCATCTAGCATCATCTATATGTCATCTTGCATGGATTCTTCATCATACTTTGCTTGGTAAGCTTTTCATTAATATCTTACATATTTTGTGTTTCTCTTAGCAAGCAATCTCAATTAATTACTTGTATGTTATTTTATATACTTTGGATACAATATTGAGATTAGTGTGATGTATGTTTGAGAAGTTGTTTTGTGATAGCTAATTAGGTTTTTGAATAATCTTGATTAGCTAAGCTATGTCATTTAGTAATTGATATCTAGGGTTGATTAAATTGATTATATCATCATCCTAGATAAGCATCTAAGGTTACCTATCATTGTTTGTTATTTGAATATTCATACATATTCACATAGGTTGCATAATCTCTTCTTAGAGAATTAAGTCTTGAGGCTAAAGTTGCTTAGGCCTCAAGCAATTGGACTAGAGCCACTTTTAAAGGCCCGAGTGATAGAAGTGGGGGATTATTGACTGGAGTGTTAGACGAGGTCTACATAGGTTGTAAACTCCATTTCGATTAGTGGATTTCGAGGTCCGAGTGTGGCGCACTAAACAGCCCGTGGTTTTTCCCAGTGGTTGGGTTTCCACGTATACATCAAGTGTTATTTAAATTCTGCACTATATTACACTTGCTTGTATTTTTGACTAGTAGGGGCATTTTCGTAAAATTGACTTGCATGCGAAAATTGGGTAATAATAGTTAAAATATATTCACCCCCTCTAGATATATCGAACACACCGAGCGTTATTGTTATTTACTTTCAGTTAGTAAATATTTCAAAGCAGCATGATCAGAATAAACAATGACCTTAGATCCAATTAAATATTGACGAAATTTTTCTAAGGCACTAACAACTGCAAGCAATTCTTTTTCAGTAGTGGAGTAATTTAATTGTGCATCATTCAAAGTGCGACTAGTGTAGTAAATAACATGTGGAACTTTATCTACTCGCTGTCCTAAAACAGCACCTACAACATAGTCTGATGCATCACACATTAATTCAAATGGTAATGACCAATCATGAGGCATAATAACAGGAGTAGATGTCAATTTATCTTTTAAAGATTCAAAAGCATGCAAACATTCATCATTGAAAACAAATGTAGAATCCTTGGTCAAGAGGTTACATAGGGGGCGACTAATCTTTGAAAAATCTTTTCTAAAACGCCTATAAAAACCTGCATGACCAAGAAAACTCCTCACACCCTTCACCGAGGTGGGTGGTGGAAGTTTAGCAATTACTTCAATTTTAGCTCTATCGACTTCTATGCCTTTATCAGATATCACATGTCCTAGCACTATTCCAGATTTCACCATAAAGTGACTTTTTTCCCAACTAAGAGTTAAATTAGTCTCAGTACATCTTTTCAAAACACTAGTTAAGTTATCAAGGCAGTGGTCAAAAGAATTACCAAAAACAGAAAAATCATCCATAAATACCTCAATATACTTCTCTAGCATGTCGGAGAAAATAGACATCATGCATCTCTGGAAGGTGGCAGGGGCGTTGCACAGCCCAAAAGGCATTCTTCGGTAAGCAAAGGTCCCGAAGGGGCATGTGAACATCGTCTTCTCTTGGTCCTCTGGAGCTATGGCAATTTGATTGTATCCTGAAAATCCATCCAAGAAGCAATAATAAGCATGTCCCGCCAAACGCTCGAGCATCTGATCAATGAACGGTAAAGGAAAGTGATCCTTTTTAGTTGCCGTGTTGAGCTTATGGTAATCTATGCACACTCTCCATCCCGTTGTCTTCCTTGTAGGAATCAACTCATTTTTCTCATTAGCTATCACCGTTATCCCAGACTTCTTTGGCACAACATGGACCGGACTCACCCATTTACTGTCAGATATAGGATATATAATACCCACCTTAAGTAGCTTTAGGACCTCTTCCTTCACGACCTCTTTCAAGTTCGGGTTAAGTCTTCGTTGAGCCTCTCTAGACGACTTCATACCTTCTTCTAAAAGAACATGATGCATACATGTGGTAGGGCTTATTCCCTTAATGTCCGCTATGGTCCATCCAATGGTGGCCTTATGCTCTTGTAGAACCTTCAACAGTCTCCCTTCTTTTTCCACCTCTAAGTCAGAGGCTATGATCACTGGCAGAGTATCATTCGCCCCTAAGAAGGCATATTTGAGGTTAGAAGGAAGTTGTTTAAGTTCTAATACAGGGGGAGAACTCACAGATGGGATTAACGACTTGTTGATCTCATCTTCTATTTTAGCACTTACTTCCTCAATGTCAGAATCTTCTTCTGAAACTTCACCCTATTGAATTTCTTCATCATCTTCTATTGCATCACAAATCCAATCTAGTAGTTCTTCAGATATTTCTCCAGTCAACTCATCTTGTACTGCTGAATTCACCACTTCAATTGAATTACATTCAACTGAGTAACAATCATCTTCTGCTTCAGGGAACTTAAAAGACTCAAAGACTTTAAACTCTACTGTTTCATCTAACACAGTCATCGTTAGCTTTCTATTCTGGACATCTATAAAAGTCTTTGCAGTTGCCATAAAATGTCTCCCTAAAAGGATAGGTTTGCAGTTCCTATCTTTTGCTCCTTCATCCATGTCTAGGACAACAAAGTCAGCAGGAATGATGAGATTATCTACCTGCACTAATACATCTTCAACATAACCCCTAGGGTATCTAACAGAACCATCAGCCAACACAAATGACATAGATATCTTCTTCAGGTCATTCAATCCCAGTTGCTCATAGATATAGTAGGGCATCAAATTAATACTGGCTCCTAAATCTAACATGGCTCTCTCCAAAGTGGTACCTCCAATAGTGATGTTGATGCAAAAACTACCTAGATCTTGTAATTTCGGCGGCAACGACTTTTGAAGGACTGCATTAGCACTCCCGGTCATGAATTCTTGATGATTCTCCCCAAATCTTGTCTTGTATGTATGAAGGCTCTTGAAGAACTTGGCATATGCTGGCATCTTCTGAATCATCTCCAATAAGGGCAAATTGACATTGACTTTCGAAAGAATGTCATATATGTGTTTGTATGATTTCTCCAACTTGCTCTTTTGCAACCTCCCTGGGAATGGAATTGGAGGAATGTATGGATCGGCTGACTTATGGAGGAGCGGTGAAACCTTGGATTTTCCACCACTATTTCTTCCTCCTAGGGCATGTTGTATCTTTTGAAGGCCCTGAAACAGTAGCAAATTTATCAGAAAGTTCAGCAGGTCTATTATCAGTTAGAACCTTACCATTTCGAAGAACTGTCATATCCTTTGCTTGCTCAGTGAAACTTGGAAATTTCCCCTGTTCCATCTTTTGTTGAGCTTCAGCTAATTGCCCAACTTGAGTTTCTGTCTTCCTTAGTGAAGCATGAATGTTCTGAATTTGTACCTCATTCTTTTGATTCATTTGCTGGATTTGTTACGTTTGTTGCTGCATATGTACAAGCATGTCTTCTATTGATGGCTTCTTAGGTTGGGATTCGGCATTTTGTTGGGCCCTGGCGTTAAATTGCCTTTGATTTCCATTGTTGTTGCCCTATTGGTTCCCAGTGCCTTGAGTATTGTTGCCTCATTGATTCCCAGAACTCTAATTGTTGTTTGACCATGAAAAATTTAGGTGATTTCTCCAACCTTGATTGTAAGTGTTAGAGTATGGGTCATTCCGTGGCCTAGGATTAAAGTTGTTCATGGCTTGAACTTCTTATTCTTTATCTCTAGATCCAGAACATCCTGTTTGGTGTTCTCCTATAAACACTTTTTGTTGCCAACTCTTCATTTGCCCCATATCAGTAGCTAAAGCATCCATCTTCTTTATTATTTGTGTCATTTGAATAGAGCTTTCTGTATTGGCATCCACTATATAGATTCCCTTCTTTCTCCTAGAATTCTTGTGACGGGAATTCTGAGCTAATTTCTCAAAGATAGAATATACCTCCTCAGGTTGTTTGTCATACATGGAACCTCCACAGGCATTGTTCACTAGAAGACCTGATACTTCTGTTAGACCATCATAAAACCACTGACAGAGTTGATTTGTAAGAAATCCGTGCTGAGGACAATCTCTGGTGTACTTCTTGAAACGCTCCCATGCCTTATAAAAAGACTCGTTGTCTTGTTGGTAGAAACTTGAAATCTTTGCTCGGATTTCACTTGTCTTCTGAGGTGCATAATACTTGTCAGTGATTTTCTCCCTTATTTCATCCCATGTTCTCAAAGAAGCTGGAGGTAGTGTCAACAACCATGTTTTCGCCTCATCCTTTAATGCATGTGGAATGCATCTCATGCGCAGCTGGTCTTCTGTTATCCTATGGTTGGGCAAGGATTGTATTGCTGCATAAAACTCTCTAAAGAACAGAAGTACATCTTCATCTGGTAAACCTCGGAACACAGGCAGCTGGTTGTAATGGCTACTTCTTAGTTCATAGTTCCTAACTGCAAGTTCTAGCACAATGCACAAGGGATGGTTGCTCACCACCGGCCTACTGTAATCCTTCATAGTTATGATAGGCTCTAGTTCATAAACCGGATTCGGGACAAGGTTAGGCATCGGATCAGGCCCCTGGTTGAGCCTTTCTTGGTTCTGAATTTCCTCGTCTTCCATTGTTTGATTTCTGATGCGATGGATGTTATCGTTCAAAGGTAACAATTCTCCCTGTTAAGATCTTCTACCTTGCATCTACTGCCAGCACCTGAAACAAGAAAAGACAAGTAATAAGTCAACTGTAAAAAGAAAGAAAGAAAGAAAAAATCTAAAAAAGCTAAAAATTAATGACTCGACTACCCAAACTTAAAGTAAACCTATTAACTAAAACTAAAACTAGAAATAACCAATAAATTCACTAGTTCCCCGGCAGCGGCGCCAAAAACTTGATGTGTAAAATAGTGTTATAAAAACCTAACTCACAAGTGCACAAATCGTGACATAAGTACAGTGACAAGTAGGGATTGTTCCCATGAGGAAAAGTGATTTACCAATTAAACTAGTTCTAATTCAAGCTAAGCAATTAACAGTATCCAGAGACTTGAGATTGATTGATTGATTGAATGATTGGTTTAGAACAAAATTAAACAAAGAAAACAGTTAACAAGAATATGTGAATGTGATCAAGAGGTGAGAGGACTAGGTTCTCAATGCTCTCCAACTATATTTACTCAATGCTTCGAATTGACTTTGATAAAAGATGTAATTCAAGTTAAGGATTCGTTCTTATCTTATTTATGATTGTTACCGTATGATCCTGGGATGAATCAAGTGTTCTTAATCATAATTTACCCATAGATTAATGGCGCAAACTACAACCGAGAACCCATTAAGTGCAAGAACTAATGAACCAAAACCTACTTGCATAGATCAATGCTAAGATCAATTTTACCCATTCAATTGAATATTAATTAAGGTTACGTGTAGATCAACACTCCAAACTTAATTGTTTAATTATCAAAACCCTAAATTCATGCCAACGTATGATCATGCTGTAGGGAAAAATACGGTCACGCAGCGGAAGCGAGACTAAAATCGAGTTTAGTATAGTTTAAAATTTTTCCATAAAGTGAACCTTAACCCTCTAATTAATTAACATATAATACTAAAGATATCATACCTTTGTCGCATGATCAGATTGACATTGCGTCAATGGTAATCCGCAAGATCTTCCAATCCAATCACGAACGTGAATCACCTAGGAGCGTGGTCTCCCTTCTCTTTGAATTGTGTACCTGAGGATGGATAACAAAACCTTTTTTTTATTTCGTTAGTCACTAACTTCCAAGAGATAACAAATAATGTTCCGGTCACTTTTGAATTCTCAATCCTTTGATCGAAATTCACATGAACCTAATTCGAAATTGTGCACAAAGCCTTTTGATGTAAAAGCTACTAGTGCACTATCGAAATAAGAACGATCTCTTCTCTCTTTTCCTCTTGGCCGAAATCACACTAGTCTAAGAGTTGGATTCTATTTTTCAAGCTAAAGAAAAATAACTCTGTAGTTCTAATTAGGGTTGCCGAAAATACTATATATTCATATATGGTGCGATTTCCTTGTACAATATATAAAATATATCTCTTGTGCGTTTTTCATTGCCCAACATATTATATATCTCTTGTACGAAATCCTTGCAATCTACAAAGTATTTTTGCTGCACCATTACACTTGCATATATATCTTAAATATATCTGCATGCTCTTTAAATATATATATCACGAATTTTGCATGCAATTATATAATTTATATAAGTCAATATATATATATATATATAATACTGCATGCCATAGATTTACATATTAAATATATAAGTCAATATATATATCCGGCCAATTGCCATATATATCTCATATATTGTGGCCGAAATCCTTTACCATGTAGGATTTGTCTATTGACTTAAATCCTAACTCTAGGTAGATTTCCTTAGAATTCCAAACCCTAATCCAACTCTTTAGTGTATTTGTGACTATATCAAAGACTTCCTAATTTGACTAGATAAATAAATTCCCTTTATTTATCTACTTACCAAATAAAGTCTTTAATATTTATTATACTACCACAATAGTATACTACTAAGAAACATATTTCCTAGTCATAAAAAGATTTTGATTTTTAATTAAATAATTAATCAATCAATTAATTAATTTCCATTTAATCAATTAATAAAAATAAAACAATATAATATTATATATATCTCGGCCATGTGCCATATATATTAATATATCTATATATTATTTTTCTATTTTATTAAATCCATTGGACTCTAATTAAAAAGCCCACATGTGAATCAGACCCATTCTTACTAAAAGAAACAAACCCACATGCCTTTCAATAATATATTAATATAATTGATCAGTCCATTAAATAAATAATGTGCAAATTATATTCTTAATATATTAAATACAATTCTAGATGGACCCATAAATTGGTCCGGTAGAATATATCAAGTAATCCATGCAAGTCTGTGTGGATTGGGGATCTTGGCAGGCTATCTAAATTTAAGCTTCAATAGACATAACCTAATCACAATCAACAAATGATCCACTTAGGTCCGATCTATTAATTTTAACTCATTCCACTAAAGAGCTAAAATTGAACTCTTAAATAAAGATAGAATAAGTAAATATTTCTCATTCGTACCCTAGACAATCTTATTGGAGATAGTGTATCCTCGTGAAGAATATTAGTAATCGCCAAGAGCTCATAGACCGCCTGTAGCTCTCCAAGTTACCATATTTACTCATATGACCACATTTTGAACTTGGATATTTTGACTTGTCCAGAAGCCATGTTTCAATAGACTCTATCGAAAACTTAACGTTAAGATTCAATATCCAATACCTCAAAGCATCCATATGATGATATTCTACTCACATTTAATAAATGAAGCCACGATGTCCATATCTATAAATGAAGTCCTCTATCGATTAACAAATGAATATCACCAAACTATCGATGATAGACTATGCTATATAATCGTACTCATTGATAACTCAAATGATAACACTTGCAACCATAAGTCTATCATTTATCTCAGGATTAAGATAGACTCTCTGATTGTCCTGATAATGAAAAGACTATTATCTATTAACGGTTATAGATAAAGTATTTCATTGTGATCCAGTTCAATGCACCCAGTGCACTAGATTCTTTTACTCGAAGACCCTCCGATGATTTTAGACTCATCATAACTCATTTGATCTCACTCAAATGCTAGCAAAAGAATTCTACAACTTTAACAAAATAAAGGTGCCCAACCTTTAACTTAAGTTGTGAACATTATTCAAGACTGACTAAAGAATTGTGTCTACCTCATACATATCCAGATGTACGAACAATTCTTCTTTTCTCACAGTCTTTTGACCTTATGGTCATTTACTTTTGACAATTATAATATTCAATCTATAAATGCTATAAGATTTGTTTAAATCAGAAATCACTTTATTAATATGAAAAGATTGTCAAAAACAATATTACACTCTTGCTATTGAGCATAATCCTAACAATCTCCCACTTGCGCTATAACAAATGTGTCATATCTCTCATTCCCATGTTCTCTAGGTGCCCATCAAAACTCTTTTGTGGTAGAGCCTTTGTGAAGGGATACACTAGATTTTCTACTGACGCGATTTTGGTAATCGTCACGTCACCCCTATGCACAATCTCCCTAAGAAGATGATACTTCCTTTCAATGTGTTTTCCTCTCTTATGACTTCTTGGTTCTCTCGAATTAGCCACTGTTCCATTGTTATCACAGTAGATAGTGATTTGCTTATTCGCACTGGGAACCACTTCCAAGTCAATCAGGAATTGGCGGAGCCAAACAGCCTCTTTGGTAGCTTCGTGATGCAGTAAAATCTATTTTCAATTTACTAAGAAAGTTCGTTCACTGGGATCGGTGATTCTATCGGTCGAATGCCAATTAATCTAAAAAGGATTTACTCTAAGTGCGAAAAACTAAATTGCATAATGCTTTTCTTTGGAATTTTGTTGAAATCTAATATTAACCTAAATTATGAGAATTTGAACTAAAACTAAAATCAAATCAAATCACACAAGAAATGCATATATGGAGAGAAATACTAGGGATTCGATGCACCTTTCTTAGACACTCAATGCTCTCAATCAGTCTCAATAAACACTTCAATAAAGTTTAGGGCTTGTTTTGATAAACAATTAAGAACGAATCTCTTTCCTACCACTCGCACAAAGGCCATGTGTCAAGTGATAGTAACGAAATCCTTTAGAACAAAACTCTAAGCCAAATCAATGCAACAAGGCCATGCGAACATTAACTTTCAAAATCTATTAAGCTTATGATCATGGTTTAAATGGAAAAGGCCATTCACATCTAAACCCTAATCTCATGGATAAACTAAATCACAAACCCATATCAATTGAGGCCACAAAATAATATGAATAAGTAATGTAGAGCAATTAATTCAATAGACAAGACTAAAACCCAATTGATTAACAAAATATACATTAATTGATTACATAGAGTTGTCCAAAATCGGTTACATCAATCCCCTAATAAAGGTTTAGTTACACATCAATGGAGAGAACAAAAACATAGAAGAGATGTAGAGAAAACCCGATGTGTGGTGGTCAAAGTGATGGGGGACGGCCCCCTTCTGTGGCTTGGAACCTCCCTTGGCTCTCCTCTAAATCAAAAAGAATAGGAAGTATTTATAAGTGATTTTTCCTTGTGAACCCCCAATTCTTCTTTGGTTTAGGAAATCCACCAAGTGGGAAAGTAGAATGAAACAAGGAATGAGAATCCTTTCCTAACTTGGATTTCCTATCTTGATTATTGACTCCTAATTTGAGTTTAGGAAGTTTCCCAAACATGTCTTGATCTTCTAAAGTTATTAGGATTTGATTTGGGAAGTTTTGGAACAGTTCTGGACCAATTCGGAGTTGAAATCCGTCAAAAATATGTAACACCGCTCCCTAGGTCGCTCCAGAGGCATGTTGCCTCGGTAGCTGCACGTCAAGCGGAATTCTTCTGCTTTGGGTCGCTGCCTAGGCCGCTCCCTAGGTAAGTTGCACGGGGGGCGGTCTAGGCCGCGGTAAACATTTCAGCTCTGACCTTCGATTACTACATCAGTTATAACTTCTTCTAGGAATATCAGAATTGCAATCCGAAAAGTGCGCCAGAAACTAGACTTCTGGGGCTTTCAATCCATGGGTGGTAGGACACACAATTCAATTGGAGCTGAGAGATATGGGCCCCGCAACATAGAGGTTCTGCACAGGCCGAAAATCAACTTTTCATTGTTTCTTCCAATTTGCTCATTTTCTCCATCTTTTAATTCCTTTTCTTCCAAAATAAGATTTAACACCACTAGAATGGAATGGACCTACACATGCTCAACAAACACATTAAACCACCTAATTCACTCGAGAACGAAGCATAAATAATAGGAAATAGGGCCTAAAACATGTATAGAAATGGACCGATCAAATACCCTCAAACCTATCTTTTGCTAGTCCTCGAGCAAAACAAAACTAAAAACAAAAACAAAAAACTCTAAAAACAAAAATTAGATCTAAGCTAGGCCACTTTCGTATGGAACACGATAGCATTGAGCGTATGCTACAAGCCTTTAAACCTCTAGGTGTCCCTAGTAGGAGGAGTTTTGTCTCCTGAGGGATTACAGCTATGCTACCCACAAACATATTTCTGCGAAAAGCTAAATAATCAAGATGCAAACTCACATGTACCATTCAAGCCAATGCATGCTAGAGCCAATAAGTAAAGATTAAAGTTATGTCACAAATTTGAATGCATTGCTCAATTTTAATGAAAAGCCCAAGCTCAAGACATTCTAGCTTCAAAAACACATTCACCAAACGCCATAGATGTAATTCGCCTTGACTTTAATTCTCACAAGATATCGCTCATATTTCACACAGAACCTAGGCAAATACACTCATCAAGCATATGCGAAAGAAGTTATGCACAAGAATTTTCAAATTATAATCGCATATGAATATATCATTGAAAGAACGCTTGATTTGTATGCAAAAGATCTCATGAAAAGAATCAAACATTAAGAACAAGATAGAGCACATGTTTACCTTACTCTTGAGCTGGCATCCCCAAAAGATCAATTAGGTCTTTTCTTTGGTTGTAATGGGGCCATTGGGTGAAGGCTAAGAAAGAAAGGGAAAAGGATAGCAAACAAACCTAGGATCATATCGAGAAGTTCTTCGGCAATCTTCATATTCGGCTGAATTTCTTTGACTTCTTCATTCCACTTGCATCCAGGTTCTTGAACAATTTTGTTCATCCTCCTTCTTGAGTTGACTTTGATTTCTCATCACTTCATTGTAACGCTCTTTTCCTTTTCTCTTTTATTTGATTCATCATCTCATTCATTTATCTTTTTTTTTCTTTCTTTTTTCTTTTTTTTTAATATAACAACTTTTCCATCTATTTCTTCTTGACACCACTTTGGTGTTTGTTCTCTTGCTTTTTCTTTGGTACATGTACATCACGAGTCAACCGTTTCAAACTCCCTTCAATCATCTTCATCACTTCCTCTATATGATCCCAAGTTATAAGGTATGGCTAAATTATGGTTTATTAGGGTGAAGTTAATGTGGGTGATGAAAGAAAAAGGCTTATTGTGTTTGGCTTCAAACAGGGCTATGGAGCACACACATAAGGTAGGAAATATTTAAGGCATTTTAAGTGAGTTCAAGCACACATTGCCTATATCATTTCTAATGGTTCAACCAAATCAAGAGCAAAGTCCACATGTGATATCTTTTTATGAGAATTGTTCTTTAATGCTCAATGTACAACCTATAGAGATCGAATCTACTGCTAAGAACCTACTGAGTGTTTAAAAAGTAGAAACAAAATATCCCTCATATCATGTCATTTATGTATGCTTTTTGGCTTAGTGAACTCACAGGGGTAGTCTCCACTATTAATCATAACAATCCAACTAAGCATCCTATCCACTATCACATCAAGAGCATGTCATAAGTTTTGAAAAATACAAATCAAATACTCTAAGTGGCAAGAAGTTAGTTTAAACTCAGTGAATAAAGCATATATTACAGCTCTTAAAGCACACAAAAGAAGCATCTCAACACGGAGGACAAAAATTCAAAAAACTGATGACTTTTGAAATCGACCTACGTCTGTTCGTTAATGTATATCTCTCACATGACTCAACAAAAGTTAACCAAATTTTAGCACAAGATAATAGACATGCAAACACACACTTTTCATGTAGAACATATTTCAAAATTCGCATTGGAAAAAGGAGAGAACAGACGACGAAGACAGTGCACGCACTGTTTCGCAACAACAGGGCATTGCCCATGACCTTTGGTCGAAGAAACATTCATAACTGTTTAACCACTGCCCAGAATTTTTTATTCTTTATACCGTTGGATTTGTATCAAAAAAATGAAGAACCCAACGTTGGCGGAAAAATTTATTTCCTCACCAATCAATACTATTTTAACAAAACGTTTGCATCAAAATTTTCAAAACAGGACACTTTTTCGCAGATTTATCAATGAATCGAAAAAAATCAAACAAACACGAATTCATACCCCCCAAACCTAATCTAAACATTGTCCTCAATGTTTGTATGACATTCAAAGCATGGACAACGAATAAAGAAAAAGCATGGCATGTATGAACTCAACACATAAAAAAAACTAGAAAACTAAAAACTAAAAACTAAAAAAAAAAAGTACCTAGGTGGGTTGCCTCCCACCAAGCGCTTAATTTAATGTCTCGGCAAGACGCGTGCAAGGACGACTCAACCAAACTCCAATTTCTCGAATTTGCACCGGAAAAAAAATTCACCCACTGGCATGTTCCTACACACAATACGCAAAGGCAAGTAAATGTTCACTATAAAGTGTGGTGAAATAAGTTCAGAAAACCACTTATTCCACTGGCTTTTGTGTAGGCGGCTCGGAAAAGTAATGGGAGGGACATAAGGCTTGAGTTCCTTGTATAGGAGCGGTTCCTCAAAAGGTACATCTTCCACTTCCTTTGCTTTCTCTTCCGTCTCCTCCTTTTCTTCTTCTTCACCTGCAACACTAGACAAATCATTAGAAAGTTCATTAGACAACTCCTTATTACTTTGTTGCAACTCTTGAGTTGTTTGATGGATGGTCTGAGTAAAATTGTTCAAAGCCTCTTCAAGTGGTTGGAAGGACGAGCTCAGCTGCTTAAAGTTATTGACTTCTTTTCTTCTCCATGAGATATTTGCTGCACTGTACGAATCCATCCCATGGTGCTCTTGTAGATATTTTGAATAATTTGCTTCAGCGGTACAACTATCTATCTCATGACCCAACTCACCACAGAACCCGCAAACCACGAATCTGTCTTTTTTTTTTTCTGAAACTATTGAGGACAATATCTTAATGTGACACTGTAGAATATCCGATTGCAAAAAGAGTTCTTTAATATCTTCTTCTTCTTCCTCCTCATATATGTGTTGCTCAAAGAAATACATTGTACCTAAAAAGAAAGAAAGAAAAATAAAAAGAAAACAAAATCTAAAAAAAAAAAAAAAACCTAATAACTATTGACACACACTACCGAACTAAACTAACTAGATTCAACTAATAGAATCTATACCATTCCCCGACAGCGGCGCCAAAATTGATGCAGTAAAATCTGTTTTCAATTTACTAAGAAAATTCGTTCACTGGGATCGGTGATTCTATCGGTCGAATGCCAATTAATCTAGAAAGGATTTACTCTAAGTGCGAAAAACTAAATTGCATAATGTTTTTCTTTGGAATTTTGTTGAAATCTAATATTAACCTAAATTATGAGAATTTGAACTAAAACTAAAATCAAATCAAATCACACAAGAAATGAATATATGGAGAGAAATACTAGGGAATCGATGCACCTTTCTTAGACACTCAATGCTCTCAATTAGTCTCAATAAACACTTCAATAAAGTTTAGGGCTTGTTTTGATAAACAATTAAGAACGAATCTCTTTCCTACCACTTGCACAAAGGCCATGTGTCAAGTGATAGTAACGAAATCCTTTAGAACAAAACTCTAAGCCAAATCAATGCAACAAGGCCATGCAAACATTAACTTTCAAAATCTATTAAGCTTATGATCATGGTTTAAATGGAAAAGGCTATTCACATCTAAACCCTAATCTCATGGATAAACTAAATCACAAACCCATATCAATTGAGGCCACAAAATAATATGAATAAGTAATGTAGAGCAATTAATTCAATAGACAAGACTAAAACCCAATTGATTAACAAAAGATAGACTAATTGATTACATAGAGTTGTCCAAAATCAGTTACATCAATCCCCTAATAAAGGTTTAGTTACACATCAATCGAGAGAACAAAAATATAGAAGAGATGTAGAGAAAACCCGATGTGTGGTGGTCAGAGTGATGGGGGACGGCCCCCTTCTGTGGCTTGGAACCTCCATTGGCTCTCCTCTGAATCGAAAAGAATAGGAAGTATTTATAAGTGATTTTTCCTTGTGAACCCCCAATTCTTCTTTGGTTTAGGAAATCCACCAAGCGGGAAAGTAGAATGAAACAAGGAATGAGAATCCTTTCCTAACTTGGATTTCCTATCTTGATGATTGACTCCTAATTTCAGTTTAGGAAGTTTCCCAAACATGTATTGATCTTCTAAAGTTATTAGGATTTGATTTGGGAAGTTTTGGAATAGTTCTGGACCAATTTGGAGTTGAAATCCGTCAAAAATATGTAACACCGCTCCCTAGGTCACTCCGGAGGCATGTTGCCTCGATAGCTGCACGTCAAGCAGAATTCTTCTGCTTTGGGTCGCTGCCTAGGCCGCTGCCTAGGTAAGTTGCACGGGGGACGGTCTGGGCCGCGGTAAACATTTCAGCTCTGACCTTCGGTTACTAAATCACTCATAACTTCTTCTAGGAATATCGGGATTGTGATCCGAAAAGTGTACCAGAAACTACACTTCTGGGGCTTTCAATCCATGGGTGGTAGGACACACAATTCAATCGGAGCTGAGAGATATGGGCCCCACAACATAGAGGTTCTGCACAGGCCGAAAATCAACTTTTCATTGTTTCTTCCAATTTGCTCCTTTTCTCCATCTTTTGATTCCTTTTCTTCCAAAATAAGATTTAACACCACTAGAATGGAATGGACCTACACATTCTCAACAAACACATTAAACCACCTAATTCACTCGAGAACGAAGCATAAATAATAGGAAATAGGGCCTAAAACATGTATAGAAATGGACCGATCACTTCGCATGCAGCAACATACTTAGCTTCCATGGTGGAATCAGCAATACAAGATTGCTTGATACTCCTCCATATGACTGTTCCTCTTCCAATAGTAAACACAAATCCTGATGTGGATTTTCTGGTAGTCAGAATCCGATTGGAAATCAGAATCTGTATACCCAACGGGAATCAAATCCCCTCCTGAGTATACAAGCATATTATCTCTCGTTCTCCTGAGATACTTGAAAATATGCTTAACTGCCGTCCAATGATCAGGACCAGGTTTCGATTGAAAACTGCTAACTATCCCTACAGCAAAACAAATATCTGATCTAGTGTAGAGCATTGCATACATGAGACTTCCAACTGCCGAGGCATTTGGAATCCTACTCATGAATTGCTCTTCATGCTCATTCTTAGGAACTTGTTCCTTAGAAAGTTTGATTCCATTTCTGAAAAGTAACATACCTTTCTTGGAATCTTGCATGGAAAATCTAGACAAGATTGTATCTATGTATGAAGCTTGGGATAGTGCAATCGTTCTATTTTTTCTATCCCTTGTTACTTGGATACCAAGAATATAACTTGCTTCTCCTAAGTCCTTCATATCAAATTGTTTTGCCAACCATTCTTTTACTGATGTCAATACACCTATATCGTTTCCGATGAGTAGTATATCATCAACATAAAAAATTTAGGAAAACCAACTTGTCGCCATTAATCCTTTTGCATGCACAAGGTTCGACACAGCTTGATTGAACCTTATGTTCCAGGATCAGGATGGTTACTTTAATCCATATTTGGATTTTTGCAACTTGCATTGCCTTTTGCCAATGGCGACCATCAACATGCTCCATTGCTTCTTATATTTGTAGGGATTATCGTCGTCCGGGAGATTTTCCATTGATTCTCCCAGACCGATGTATCTCTCGGGTTTTCTACTGACCCTCCCACTACGACGAGGAATGGTAGGTTGTTGATTTTGTGATGATGCGGAACTTACAATTGGGCTAGGTTGTGTAACCTCTTGTGGAATTGTATCTCCTGACTGTAGGGAAAAATACCGTAGTACACGCAGCGGAAGCGAGACTAAAAATAAGATTTAGTGACTTTTAAAATTTTTCCTTTATGAAC
The DNA here is from genome assembly GCA_008009225.1 of Acer yangbiense. NCBI lineage: Eukaryota > Viridiplantae > Streptophyta > Magnoliopsida > Sapindales > Sapindaceae > Acer > Acer yangbiense. Next base: position 31,918,115 of record CM017762.1, on the reverse strand, counting down.
CTTAAACCCTTTAATTAATTAAACATGCATATACAATAACCAAAAGGTAGAATACCTTTTGTCGCGTGATCCGATTGACTTACGTCGATGGTAATCCGCAAGATCTTCAATCCTAGCACGAACGTGGATCACCTAGGAGCGTGGTCTCCCTTTTTCTTTGAATTGCAAACCTGTGAATGGACAAAACAAACTTTCTTTTCTTTGTTAGTCACAAAAACAATCAAAAGAATGACTGAGATTATTCCGGTCACTTTTGAGTTCTCAATCTAATGATCGAAACTCGCGTGAACCTAGATCGATATCGTATACACAAGCTTATTGATGATTAAGCAAATAGTATACCATCAAGGAATAATCTAACACTCTTTTATGTTTTAGAAGAAAATAAAATAATCTCTCTATGAATTGAGAAGAAGAAGAAAATAGAATCTCAAGCACCAAACATTAGGTTGGCCGAATTCTATAAGTACATATATATAGGTGGCCAATTTTTCTTTCCTTCTTTCTATTAGGGTTGCCGAAATCCTTACCTAAAAACAACTAGGGTTGCCGCAAATCATATGCCAAAATAGGCTTGTGTTGCACCCTAATTTCCATCTAGTTTAAGACTTCAAACCCTAATCCAACTCATAGATATTTTATTCCTTTTTTATTTGACTAAATAAAAAGACTTCTTATTTGATTAAATAAATAAAATTAATTATTTATTTTCTTATCAAACAAGTCTTTTAATTTTAGTAAACTACTACAATAGTATTACTCTAGGAAATATATTTCCTATTCAGAAAAGATTTGTTTCTTAATTAAACAATTAATTAATAAATTAATTAATTCTTATTTAATTAAAACAATGAAACAAAATAATATATTAGGTTATAAAACCTACTTGCTGCCCCACTTAAACAAATGGGCTATATATTATTTCCTTTATTTCATTTAATCCATTGGACTTTAAATAAAAAGCCCACATGTGAACCAGACCCATTCTTACTAAAAGAAACAAGCCCACATGTCATTCATTAATATATTAATATAATTGAGCAGCCCATCATATAAATAATGTGCAAATTATATTCTTAATATATTAAATGCAATTCTAGATGGACCCTTAAATTGGTCCGGTAGAATATATCAAGTGATCCATGCAAGTCCATGTGGATTGGGGATCTTGGCGGGCCATCTAAATTTAAGCTTCAATAGACATAACCTAATCACAATCAACAAATGATTCACTTAGGTCCGATCCATTAATTTTAACTCATTCCACTAAAGAGCTAAAACTGAACTCTTAAATAAAGATAGAAAAGGAAGATGCTCCTCATTCATACCCTAGACAATCATATAGGAGATAGTGTATCCTCGTGATTAATATCAGTAATCGCCAAGAGTTCATAGACCGCCTTTAACTCTCCAAGTTACCATATTTACTCATATGACCACGTTTTGAACTTGGATATTTTGACTTGTCCAGAAGCCATGTTTTCAATAGACACTATCGAAAACTCAACGTTGAGATTTAATATCCAATTACCTCAAAACATCCATATGATGATATTATACTCTCATTTAATAAATGGAGCCACGATGTCCATATCTATAAATGAAGTCCTCTATCGATTAACAAATGAATATCACCAAACTATCGAGGATAGGCTATGCGATATAATCGTACTCATTGATAACTCAAATGATATCACTTGCAACCATAAGTCCATCATTTATCTCAGGATTAAGATAGACTCTCCGATTGTCCTGATAATGAAAAGACTATTATCTATTGACGGTTATAGATAAAGTATTTCATTGTGATCCAGTTCAATGCACCCAGTACACTAGATCCTTTTGCTCGAAGACACTCCGATGATTTTAGACTCATCATATCTCATTTGATCCCACTCAAATGCTAGCAAAAGAATTATACAACTTTAACAAGATAAATGTGCCCAACCTTTAACTTAAGTTGTGAACATTATTCAAGACTAACTAAAGAATTGTGTCTACCACATACATATCAAGATGTACGAACAATTCTTCTTTTCTCATAGTCTTTAGACCTTATGATTATTTACTTTGACAATTATAATATTAAACTATAAATGCTATACGATTTGTTAAACCAGAAATCACTTTATTAATATGAAAAAGATTGTTAATTACAACATTACACTCTTGCTATTGAGCATAATCCTAACACCGACATCTCATTCAGGACAATTCTACTTTTGGGTACAAAATCATTCATATAGTCCTTTTCCAGAAATTTAGCATTTGTTAAAACAAATACTTTAAGATCTAAAGGACTATAGAAATAATATCCCTTAGTTTCTTTTGGATACCCCATAAATATGCATGTTTCCAAACGGGACTTCATCTTTTCTGTCTTTCCTTTTAACACATGCGCAGGACAACCAAATATCCTTAAGTGTTGTAAACTAGGCTTTCGCCCAGTCCACAACTCATGCGGTGTTTGAGGAACCGACTTAGATGGTACATCGTTTAGAATGTATATTGCAGTTTGTAAAGCATATCCCCAAAAGAAATAGGAAGCATTGAATAACTCAACATAGACCTAACCATATTCAAAAGAGTTCTATTTCTCCTTTCTACCACCCCATTCTGTTGAGGTGTACCTGGTGTAGAAAACTAAGAAATAATTCCATTATCAACAAGATATTGTTGAAACTTACCAGATAGATATTCTCCACCACGATCAGATCTCAAGATTTTTATATGTTTATCTAGCTGATTTTCTACTTCAGCTTTAAATGCTTTGAACATGTCAAAAGCATCAGACTTATGTCTCATGAGATATACATAGCCAAATCTCGAGTAATCATCTATGAAAGTGATGAAGTACTCATATCCACCTCTAGCTTGAATGCTCATAGGATCACATACATCAGTATGTATTAATCCTAAACATTCAGTGGCTCTTGTGCCTTTGGTCCTGAACGACCTTTTGGTCATTTTACCTTCCAAACAGGATTCACAAGTTGGTAGATCATCAACCTTTAAGTCACTTAAAAGTTCATTACTAACCAATCTTTTAATCCTATTAAGGTTAATATGACCTAGGCGTAAATGGCATAGGTAGGTTTCATCTTATGATAATTTTACTCTCTTATGGTTAGGTTGCGTTAATTCTGTGTCTAACAAGTGAGAGATATTTCTATGTAAATAGAATAGACCATTTTCCAATGTACCTTTGCAAACAAATTTGTCATCTTTACTAATAATAAAAAAATTATTAAAAGTAACCGAATATTCAAATTTATTTAAACAAGAAACTGAAATTAAATTTCTCTTGAATTGAGGTACATAATAAATGTCTATCAAATCTAAATGCCTACTAGAATCTAGATTAACTCTAATATCTCCCACTACACTAGCAGACACCAACGCTCTGTTGCCTAAACGCAAGTTGATTTCATTCTTATTCAGCCTTCTCCTTTCTTGAAACCCCCATAAGGAATAACAAACATGATTATTGGCTACTGAGTCTACGATCCAAGGATCTGTAGAATCTTCCAGTAAACATGTTTCAAGATAATTCACATTACCTTGTTCCTTCTTATTCTAAGACTTTGTGCAATTACTTTTCCAATGTCTCTTTTCACCACAAAGAAGCACTTCCTTTTGATCTTGGTTACTTTCTTAGTCTCCTTCTTGGTAAGCCCAAGTTGCTTTTTCTTCTGTTATCCCTTGACCTTCTGACGGGTATTAACAGTAGCAACTTTACCAACCATATGAATATCTTCTAAAGACATCATCATATCAGCAACAGACCTCATTCCTTCATGCTGCTGTTGCAACACGTCGGAGATGGTAGCCATTTGGCCATCTCATTCGAGGTCTTCCACTGCTCATACTCGTCTATTTGCATCACATTAGATTCATTAGTGGGAGCAGGTGGTTTTTAGGAGTAGTCAGAACAAACTTATGTTTTTCAGCTTGCAGCAAACAACCCAATTTTCCTTTTCCATGTGACATAATTATCTCCTGTTAAAGTATTATCTTTTAAGATGTTCATAAGTGATGGGGTCATGATTTCTGAATAAAACAAAAATATATATGAGTAAATAATCATGATAAAGCACTTTCGAATATTTATCTTGATTTAAATAAATAACTGTAAGGTTCCCATTTGTTGATTGGCTCATTTCGTGGACAAACCACATATTGGGGTTCTTTGTAAGGGTAGCCTAGGTATCGGGTTTATTATTCGAAGCCCTTTGAAGACCTCGTATTGATAAGCACCGAAGGTAAATTTCTATGTGCTTACTTTTCTTTAAAGAGATTAGTTGCACACACTCACTTAACATACATTGCATATGTGTGCATTCTCTTTACTTGTCACATTTCACACTTGCACTTATGTGTTATATTTTGTTGTGTGTATTTGTGTCTTGTTGTCTTGTAATTCGTTTCCCGATAGTTTTCGGAAATGTCCGCGCATGCACTAGAATGTGCTTGGTTTAGCACGAGGACCGCCTACGGAGAATGCCCTTGGCTTCTCCTTGGTTTTCACCTTTGTTAGTGATCGGCGGTTATGATCGGCGGCCTGGCCACCGAATGAAACCGCCGTTTGCTTACAGTAGTGTATGGAGCAATTCTGCGGTTGGATCGGCGGTCTCGACCGCCGTTCAAAACCACCGTTCAAGACCTGATTGATTTTATCTCTCGGCCTAATTCGGCGGTTGAAACGGTGGTCACGTATGAAACCGCCATTTTCACACCTGATTGATTTTTAATCTCAGGTTTGATTCGGCGGTTGGATCGGCGGTCACGAAACCGCCGAATGAAACCGCCGTTGGTCCCTTGTTCCTCTCGAGCCAATTCGGCGGTTATGAACGGCGGCCTGGCCGTCGATTGAAACCGCCGATCGGTGCGTTTCAGGGGCAAACTTGTCTTTTCACATGCTCTGTTTTTCATGCCTATAAATACATCACTTTCTCTTGTTCTGAATGTAACTCTTTGATCATCAAGAACCCTACTTTCAAAAGAGAGATTTTTAAGAGAGAAAGCAATCAAGTTTGCTCATTAAACACTCAAACCAAAATCCATTTGCATCAAAGTTCATCTAGCATTCTCTAGCATATCTAGGATGCTTGCTTGCATGGGTCTTTCATCATCACACTTGCTTTGGTAAGTTTTTCACTATTATCATACATAATTAGTGTTTAATTTATTATGGCATCTCTTTTTATTACTTGATTGTTCTTAGATTATAATCTAATATTCAAGATAGAGATTGTTGTGTTGATTTGATTGAGTGTTGGTTTTATGATAGATATCTAGGTTTCTCTAATCTATGATTATCTATGCTAATTGACATGTCATTTAGCTTTAATATCTAGGATTGTTTTTAATTGCATATTCATCATCTTAGATAAGCATATAGGGTTTCCCTTGCTCTATGTTGCATTTGAATATTCATATATTCACTTAGGGTGTTAATCTCTTTTTAGAGAATTAAGTCTTGTGTTGTGACCGGGATTAGGTTGCTTAATTCGCAAGCAATCGGACTAGGTTCACTCATACCGGGATTAGGTAGGTGTGTGATTACTTCCGGGATTAGGTTGTAATCGTTTACACATTTAGTGGATTCGAGGTTCGAGTGTGGCTTACTTACTAGCCCGTGGTTTTTCCCGTGAGGGTTTCCACGTAAAAATCAAGTGTTATTTAATTTCCGCATTTTATACTTGATTTATTGCTTTATCTATTTAGGGGTAATTTCGTAATTTGGACTAACACGAAAAATTGGGTAAAAAGCTTAAAATCTATTCACCCCCCCCCCCCCCCCCCTCTAGATAGTTTTATACACACCGTGCTATAATTTGTTTCAATAACTCAATCATAAAAATTCAACAGTGATCCAACACCCATAAATGTTACGTCTCCTTTGGGAGTACGTACCATTTACTAGTTGGACTACGTCCCACCTAATTGTTAACATAACAACCAGCGTTTTCAATTTTAGCCTTGTGATTTTATTGACAAGAACTCTTGGGAGGATATCAATAAAATCACATTGAGTGTGTTACCAAGATATCGACCCTCAATATTTTCTCTCACGAAAATCCCTCCTTGGGGAGTAGATCTCGTTTGAGTCAATTGTCTAGTCTATCCTTGTAAGGAAGTATGTTGCTAAATTCCATTCATGGATGCCCCTTGGGGGGATTACCAATAAATAATAAAGCTCAACTAACCTTGGAGGCCATAGGTGTTGCAAAACACCTTCTCCCACTCAATTATTTAAGGCATGTGATTAAATCCCATAGAATGATTTACCAAGTTATCTAGATGCCAATTTAGATACCTAAATCATTCAATGCATGTTCATACCAAAAGAGATATATAAGTGGCACTCCTATTCTATATGACATGTCATCAAACAATAACAAATATTGTAATATTTACGCAAAATAAATAGCCACAATTTTGATCCATCCTAAAAAAACATGTAAATTACATTTGTTTGGAATACAAACAACTCCTTTCTTGGCGAACAAGTCTTCAAGCGGCCAACGATCACTTGTGCATCCCACGGCTGCCCCTATGGGCGTGCGCACTCCACAACCCCAACAAGGGCTGCCGTGCGCAGCCCACAGTCCAACATGCATAGCTGCGTGCAATCTTGCACGCATGCATGTTGTTATGGTGCGCACGGTCCCAAACTTGTTCCAGTTGCTTCCAATTCTTCAAGTCTTCGAATCTTCGATGCTTAAACGTATTACAACATTATTTAAACAATAAAATACTGCAGTTTTTTTTTTTTTAATCACTGCAGTATTTAATACATAAAAAAAAAATAAAAAAAAAATAAAAAAATAAAAAACTGCACTATATTTTAATACAATAAAAAAAAAACTGCACTTAATTTTAATACAATAAAAAAAACTTAGCAACTACCAAGAAGGAAATTGTGACAATAATAGGCCACCCTTCTTGTTACAATTCCGAAAAAAAAAATACAATGAAATTCTAGGATCAAAATTGAGCAATAACAATTCACTTTATAACAACATATAACATATATAAATCCATACATTCCAATGTAATTATATATGAGAATACCTAGAGTGCCATCTTTTTCTAAACATGCATAATCACAATAAAAAGAAATAGATTCACGTATATATACGTTAATTAATTAAAGGGTACAACCAGGCTCTGATACCAATTGTAGGGAAAAATACGGTCACGCAGCGGAAGCGAGACTAAAATCGAGTTTAGTATAGTTTAAAATTTTTCCATAAAGTGAACCTTAACCCTCTAATTAATTAACATATAATACTAAAGATATCATACATTTGTCGCGTGATCCGATTGACATTGCGTCGATGGTAATCCGCAAGATCTTCCAATCCAATCACGAACGTGAATCACCTAGGAGCGTGGTCTCCCTTCTCATTGAATTGTGTACCTGAGGATGGATAACAAAACCTTTTTTTTATTTTGTTAGTCAAATTAACTTCCAAGAGATAACAAAGAACGTTCCGGTCACTTTTGAATTCTCAATCCTTTGATCAAAATTCACGTGAACCAAATTCGAAATTGTGCACAAAGCCTTTTGATGTAAAAGCTACTAGTGCACTATCGAAATAAGAATGATCTCTTCTCTCTTTTCCTCTTGGCCGAAATCACACTAGTCTAAGAGTTGGATTCTATTTTTCAAGCTAAAGAAAAATAACTCTCTAGTTCTAATTAGGGTTACCGAATATACTATATATTTATATATGGTGCGATTTCCTTGTACAATATATAAAATATATCTCTTGTGCGTTTTTCATTGCACAACATATTATATATATATCTATTGTACGAAATCCTTGCAATCTACAATGTATTTTTGCTGCACCTTTACACTTGCATATATATCTTAAATATATCTGCATGCTCTTTAAATATATATATCATGAATTTTGCATGCAATTATATAATCTATATAAGTCAATATATATATATATATAATACTGCATGCCATAGATTTACATATTAAATATATAAGTCAATTTATATATCCGGCCAATTGCCATATATATCTCATATATTGTGGCCGAAATCCTTTACCATATAGGATTTGTCTTTTGACTTAAATCCTAACCCTAGGTAGATTTCCTTAGAATTCCAAACCCTAATCCAACTCTTTAGTGTATTTGTGACTATATCAAAGACTTCCTAATTTGACTAGATAAATAAATTCCCTTTATTTATCTACTTACCAAATAAAGTCTTTAATATTTATTATACTATCACAATAGTATACTACTAAAAAACATATTTCCTAGTCAGAAAAAGATTTTGATTTTTAATTAAATAATTAATCAATCAATTAATTAATTTCCATTTAATCAATTAATAAAAATAAAACAATATAATATTATATATATCTCGGCCATGTGTCACATATATTAATATATCTATATATTGTTTTTCTATATTATTAAATCCATTGGACTCTAATTAAAAAGCCCACATGTGAACCAGACCCATTCTTACTAAAAGAAACAAGCCCACATGCGTTTCATTAATATATTAATATAATTGATCAGCCCATTAAATAAATAATGTGCAAATTATATTCTTAATATATTAAATACAATTCTAGATGGACCCATAAATTGGTCCAGTAGAATATATCAAGTGATCCATGCAAGTCCGTGTGGATTGGGGATCTTGGCGGGCTATCTAAATTTAAGCTTCAATAGACATAACCTAATCACAATCAACAAATGATTCACTTAGGTCCGATCTATTAATTTTAACTCATTCCACTAAAGAGCTAAAATTGAACTCTTAAATAAAGATAGAATAATTAAATATTTCTCATTCGTACCCTAGACAATCTTATTGGAGATGGTGTATCCTTGTGAAAAATATCAGTAATCGTCAAGAGCTCATAGACCGCCTATAGCTCTCCAAGTTACCATATTTACTCATATGACCACATTTTGAACTTGGATATTTTGACTTGTCCAGAAGCTATGTTTCAATAGACTCTATCGAAAACTTAACATTAAGATTCAATATCCAATACCTCAAAGCATCCATATGATGATATTCTACTCACATTTAATAAATGAAGCCACGATGTCCATATCTATAAATGAAGTCCTCTATCGATCGATTAACAAATGAATATCACCAAACTATCGAGGATAGACTATGCTATATAATCGTACTCATTGATAACTCAAATGATACCACTTGCAACCATAAGTCTATCATTTATCTCAGGATTAAGATAGACTCTCCGATTGTCCTGATAATGAAAAGACTATTATCTATTAACGGTTCTAGATAAAGTTTTTCATTGTAATCCAGTTCAATGCACCCAGTGCACTAGATTCTTTTACTCGAAGACCCTCCGATGAAATTTAGACTCATCATAACTCATTTGATCCCACTCAAATGCTAGCAAAAGAATTCTACAACTTTAACAAGATAAAGGTGCCCAACCTTTAACTTAAGTTGTGTAAGGTTTATAGTTTGTGTTGGCATTAATTCCATATCAAAACGTGTTTCTCTTGTAATGTTTAGTGGTTAGTATATTGAAGAATTAAGAAGACGAAGGACGTCTCATCCACAATTCATTCAAGAAGCCGGCTTTTAAGAGATTCGTGCATCATTGGTCAACAAAGGTTTTAAAGGACCTCATATCTCTTACAAGGCTAGGCACACACTCACACATAGCATTCTTGTGTGTTCCTTCATGATTTGATTTCATTTATATATCACTTTCACACACTTGGCAAAATATGCTCATGCATTCATATTATGTTGATAAACTTTGTGTTTTGCATTTTCTAGGACTATGTCCGGAAACTAGCATATGTGTGTGTCTTTGTGTTTGTATGTTTCCATATTTTTGTATTTGGACTTGAATATGCTCTATTATGATTCCTTATTGAGTTCCGGTCATTTCGGTTACTCATTCATGTAGTTTTGAGTTCGATCGATGTAGCTACGCTACTTTTCGTTCTCATTTGTTGCATTGACTTCATCGACTTTTTCTGAGATGATTTCTCAACCGTTTTTCAAAGTTGTGTAGTCATCGTCTTGCATAAGAGAGTCACGGTTCGTAATCCGGAAACGGATTAGAAATCGGAGTTCGGATGCCCAAGATACGGACTGAAGAACCGAGGGAGCGCGCGAGGAGACAGCCCAGGCCGTGAGGCCACTTGGGCTGGCCGTTGGTGTGGCCGTGGGCCCCACGGCCTGGAGGGGCCTCTGCCCCCGTGTGGGCCACGCGCCCCCCACGGCCAGGGGGTGACGTGGTCTCACACCATTGGTTGATTTTGTCTTCTCTCTCTTCCTATATCTTCCCTCTCTCTCTCCATTTGAAATTTTTAAGAAGAAAAATTGATTTTCCCGTAAGAAATCCTCTCCAGTTTTTCAGAACTTCAAAACACCATATCTTCCTCATCCGGGGTCGGATTTGAGTGATTCAAGTTGGAGAGTGTTCGTATTTGAGTCCTCTATCATCTCCAAGTGGTTTGGTGGCTGTTTGATCGTGATTTCTGGTGGTTCCACACTGATTTCCGAACCAGCTCGAGCAACCAAGGTATTGGACTTAACTTTGGAATTTCTTTCTTTTTAACCTTCCATTTGCTTGGGGTTTCTTCTTCTATATCTATGTTTATGTTTGGTAAAAGCTATTGAGAAAGATAGCTTGACTATCATTCTAATTGAAAGTCAATTTGTGGACTAATGTTGACTAGTTTCTATGATTCTAGATTTTACATATGTTTGTGAGTTGTATTGTGATTAGAATGGCATCTTAGGTTGTTTGGAACTTAATTGAATTAATTTTGTGATAAATGACCTTGAGATTTGATTTGATCCTTTGATTGATGAAATCTAGGATTTGTGTATTTGTTTGTGATTTAGAGAATCTAGGTTTTGATTGATGTAAATCTCAAATCCTTGCTCTATATTTTTGGCTAGAATATTGATTGATTTTAATCTCATATATCTAGCATTTAATTGTATATTGATAGCATCTTGAATTTGTTCTTCATGAATATATGTTGATTCAAGTATTGTTTGTGTGAATGAGACTTTGAGCTTATGTGTTTGGTGTTTCACATGCTTAGGTTTTATTCTCGTATTTTGCATCTAGACTTTTATTGAATGTGTTATCACATGTTTAGGTCTATTTGTACCATAGGATGTATTGATCACATGTTCTATGTTGATTTGATTGTTTGCATCATTTGCATTCACATGATCACACTAGGAAGTCCTTGTAAAAGGCATGAAGTCTTGGCTAGAGTCGGGGTGACTCGGATAGCCAAGCAAGAAGACTTGCCTAGAGTCGGGATGACTTGGATAGGTAAGCAAGGAGTCATGGCTAGAGTCGGGAGGACTCGGATAGTCATGCATGGGAGGCTCCCTAGAGGCAAGAGTGCTTTGGATAGGGATTTGGCTAATATATTGGTAGGCCTAGGCGTATGATTAGACATAGACTCCAATAGAGCGGGGTACACGGGAGGTGTATGCACTCTTGAGGAATTTCTAATCTACCATCGATGTTGGTTTTGTGTGGTGTCCAATATATGGTGGTTTCGCATCATTGAGGGATTTTACACTTTCCAATAGGGTTGGGTAGGCTTAGACTTCACTAGGTTGGGTGAGCTAAAGATTGGTCACTTTGTGAATGTTCTATGTTTACTTTCCAATAATATAGTACCCAATGGTTGTAGTTCAACCCGTGGATGTTTCCTCCTTGGAGGTTTTACCACGTTAAAAAATCTCTTGTGTTAATTCTTCCTATCTCTATCTCTTATATTTTAATTGTATATTTTGTTATCTTGATTCATAATATTCTCTTATGATATATTGTGAAGCAAGACTTTGTATAGTGTGATTTGTGGATCCATTCTTTTGATCATTTTTATATCTATGATTCTTTTGTATATTGTAATTTTTGTTTAGTGATATTTGATCACTCTTGTAACTCATTGAACATCTATTGAAATACAGGCTTACTTTGTTGTTGTGTTTACTTGTTCTTATACCTCACACAACTAGAGGATATACTTAGACCTTGCTCTCATGCTTGTATTCTCGTATTGTCTATGTATGTCTTCCTTGGCTTATTTTGTTGGGTGTAAGGCTACCTTGAGGGACAAACGAAAGTTAGTTCAAGGGTTTGAAAAAAGGTGTAAAAACCTATTCACCCCCCCACCCCCCTCTAGGTATGCTTTAAGCTATTTAACTACGTTTGTATACATTCAAGTTGTGGACATTATTCAAGACTAACTAAAGAATTGTGTCTACCTCATACATATCCAGATGTACGAACAATTCTTCTTTTCTCATAGTCTTTTGACCTTATGATCATTTACTTTTGACAATTATAATATTCAATCTATAAATGCTATAAGATTTGTTTAAATCAGAAATCACTTTATTAATATGAAAAGATTGTCAAAAACAATATTACACTCTTGCTATTGAGCATAATCCTAACACATGCATTAACACAAATAAAGAATTAAGATTTAGAATGAATGAATTGAATGAAGCAAAACTTGAATTAATGGAAATATAGTCAATTCTAACAAAGAGTATTCATAGAGGTTCACATTGACTCCCTAGTATGGAGTTAGTTACACATATTAGAAACAAAAAGACAAGAGTAAGAGATGATAAAACCCATTGAAAAGCTTCAACAAATTCTTCAAATCTTCGATGTTGAAATCTCCTTCGTCTTCGAATCTTCTATGCGTAAGATGAATGAGGGAATTTGTGTGACGAATTGTGAGAAGGTGAGGTGTTGAATGTCTGAAAATGCTGGTCCAAGAAGAGAGAGCCAGCCCTAAAGACGTCATTACATATATGTACGCCTCCTCAACCCAGACGCGAAAAGATTCCTTAGTCAAGACGACATCGCTAAACCGCTACCATGACCGCTGCCATGACCACAGCGGTAAGGCAGCGGTTTTGACGATACACGGGAAAACGCTGTGGCTTCGGCAGCGGCATCGGCATTGGCATCGGCAGTGGTGTCTACTGTTTTTAGACCACTGCTGCATCGCAGCTAATTAATAATTGGGAGCGATCTTGACAGCATTTTGTATATTTGCACGAAAGCCCCTGAAGTCTTCAAAATAGCACTTTTTGCCTGAATTTCTTCAATTTATTCATCTGGATCCAAAATCCTGAAAAAACTCACACACACACATTAAATCTCAAAAAGACTCGAGAAACAAACAATTGACTGGCGGAATGGGGATCAAAATCATATACAATAAATGACTGATCATGTTGTCAGACCGAATATTGGCCCTTCGAAATCTAAACCATGGTCCTCGTTAGGGCTGTCAAAACGGGTCAACGGGTCGACACGACCCGTTTACTTAAACGGGTCAACCCGTTTAGTCTCAACCCGACACGACCCGTTTAAGTAAACGGGTCAACCCCTTGTAACACGACATGACCCGATTAGTTTAACGGGTTATATGGGTTGACCCGTGACACGTTTAGATTTTGCTATTTTCTCAAACGATTCCTGTGATAATGTTACAAAAAAAATTAAAGCATCTGAAACCCTAAAATCACCAACAATTGCGCATTGCATGATTTTAAATATACTAAAATTTTAGCCAAAATCGAAAAAACAAGGAAAAATAAAGAAGAAAAATAAAAAAGACTTGGCAAAAGCTACAGCGAAGACTGCAAATCCTCTAGAGAGCGAAGGAAGTGGTCGCGAAGGAGAGGTTGGAGGTCGAGCTTGCAGACGGAATGCACGTGAGACACGAATTCTTCCGGCCGGCAGAGAGATCACCAGCGCAGTCGAGGAGAAATTGTGTGGCGGCACATAAACCATTGTGCTTTCGATGATATGTTGGATTGAGTTGTCGTCAAGTGTCTCTAAAATCCTTAGATTACAGGGTTGTGAAGTCGATTCTTCCATTTCAATAACTGAGAACGAAAAAGATAAGTAGAAAATCACTTTTTGAGATGCAAGTAGAGGAGTAGAGGTTAGTAGATCTGATGAGTGGTACAAGTGAAAGTGAAGTTAGGGTTCGTTCAATTGGAGATTTGGATTTTGACTTTTGAGTGTATTTGATGCGTTTGACAGAAAGTGAGAAAGAGATTATTATATACTATTACAAATATCAGATATAACCCCTATATAATTTAAAATGACAAAAATGCCTTATCTGCTAAACGGGTTAAACGGGTCACCCGCTAACCCATTAAGCAAAACCCGACACGACCCGTATATGTATACGGGTCAAACAGGTTGACCCGTTTATGACCCGAACCCGTTTAAGGCTAACCCGAACCCGATTATCAACCTCGGGTTCGTGTCGAGTTCACGGGTCACGGGTCATTTTGACAGCCCTAGTCCTCGTTCATTGTATGGCTTGTCGAAAATGTGTTTCTTAATAAGACTATCTGTCAAGTGGATATTCTTCGAACCGTCTTGCTTCTTGGCATCGACCTGGTATTTGGGCTTCGGACTTAGGATGGCTTTTGGTTTTTGGCCCAAGTCGGAACCTTCGGTTTCTACCCAAGTCTGGCTTTCGGATTTCGACCCAATACAAGGTCTGGTCGACTTTGTGATATGGGATGAGATGGCCTTTTTTCGGCTCTTGCGCATAGGAATTATTTTATTACTATAATGGCCTCGTGGTAGCAGGCCCATATTTTGGGTATAACAACCACAAAATCAATAATACCAAGAAGATCCACAATGGGCACCTCAAGCCAATTATCACGCCAAAAATCTCTTTGGGAGTCTTTCCCGATGAGCCAGATACCATCCTTAAAGAGCTCAACATAGTTAGACTTAAAAGAAGTCCAGATGGAGGAGGTGATGTAGCCTCCATGAGGTTTCTACAACTGATTAATATATCTCTCACGCAAAAAAGTGAAAGCGAAACTATTAGAAGTTATAAACTTCCAGGTAAGCTTCCAAAGTAAAGAATTGTTCAACAACGCCAAATCTTTCAAACCAAGATCCCCAAAAGCATAAGGTCTACAACAGCGTTTCCAATCAACACGGACCAGCTTGGAGTCCTCACAAGAACTAGTCCATAAAAAATTTCTAATCTTCTTAGTAATCTTCTGGATTAGGGAAACCGACCACTTATAAACCATAAAAGAGTGAACAAAGAAGCCAGTAATCACTGAACGAATCAAAGTAGCCCGACCAGCCATAGAAAGGGACTTACCTTTCCACCTGGCAAATTTAGACACAATCTTATCTGCAATGGGCATTAAAATAGACTTCCTGGGCTTGCCCCGGAACAAAGGAACCCTTAGGTAAGAAAACAAAAAATGACCAATCTGCATCCCAAACAAGGACTGAAGAGAACTAATCCAGGTAGAAGAAACAGATGACCCGAAAAAGATGGAGGATTTACTCCAATTAACAAGTTGGCCCGAAATGTTGCCATAAACACATAAAGCATTCATAACATTCTTCAGATTATTGGTCTTGCCCCTACAAAAAATCAGCACATCATCGGTATACAACAAATGAGTTGGTGCAGAAAAGCCATTCGGAGAGGAAATAGGCAAAAGACAATCAGACGCCACCATTTTAGAAAGTAACCTACTGAGAAAATCCTCTGCAATACCAAAAAGAATAGGAGAAAGAGGATCCCCCTGTCTAACCCCTCTCGTGCATCTAAAATAACCAGCCGGAGAACCATTAATCAGAACTTATAGTCTTGAAGAGCCAAGAATGCTATCAATCTAATCTATGAAGATTTGAGAAAAACCAAAAGCACGAAGCACATGACAAAGGAACTTCCAATCAAGAGTATCAAAAGCCTTACGCATGCCAATCTTCACAGCCACACTACCCCTATAGCATTTCTTATGAAGCACATTAACACAATCTGAAGCAAGAGCAATACAATCATAAATGTGTCGCTCCCTGATGAAACCAAATTGCTAAGGAGAGACAATACGAGCAGCAACCTGAGCTAACCTGTTGGCCAAAATCTTAGAGGAAATCATGAAAAGAAAATTACAGAGCACAATAGGGCGAAACTGATCCACGATGATTGAGTCCCCCATCTTCAGAATGAGCGCGATAAAATTAGAATTCAAACCCAGAGCAACCACACCAGAAAGGAAAAAATCATGAACTGCAAGAATCACATCTCTACCCACAATCTCTAAACAGCGCTGAAAGAAACGACCAGAGAAGCCATCGGGCCCAAGGGCCGAGAGAGCATCCATGGCAAAAACCACATCATGGATAACATTGGTAGAAGGAATAGTGACCAGACGCGAGTTCTCCTTATGAGAAACCAAAGAGGGAACAATGTCATCAATAATAGAGAGATCCTGATCAATTTGGGCCAAATCTGAAGAGAATAAATCCTCATAAAATTTGACAATGTGATCTTTGATAGCAGACTGATTAACCAAAATAACACCATCAATCGAAAGAGAAGACAAAACTCCCCTACACTTCCTGTGCTTGATCGAGGAATGAAAAAAAAGCTGAGTTACGATCCCTATCTTGCAACCATTTACCTCGGGATCTATCACGAAAGAAACACTTCTGCCTATGTAAGAGCACATCAAGATCATGATGAGTGCGAGACTCTATCAAAAAAACGCTCCTCAAAAAAACCCAAATCAGACATTTGGCTCTGAACCGAACGGAGCTTAGTAGATTTCCTAGAAATGTTAGCGTTGAGATCACTGAAAACCTCCCAATTCCAAGACTTGAGAGCCTTCTTCAAATTCTTAAGCTTACCAATAACAACCTGTGGGGGACGACAAAAACAAGGTGAAACAAATTATAGCACGGTGTGTATAAAACTATCTAGAGAGGGGGTGAATAGATTTTAAGCTTATTACCCAATTTTTCGTGATTAGTCAAAATTACGAAATTACCCCTAAATAGATAAAGCAATAAATCAAGTATAAAAAGCGGAAATTAAATAACACTTGATTTTTACGTGGAAACCCTCACTGGAAAAACCACGGGCTAGTAAATAAGCCACACTCGAACCTCAAATCCACTAAATGTGTAAAACAATTACAACCTAATCCCGGAAGTAATCACACACCTACCTAATCCCGGTATTAGTGAACCTAGTCTGATTGCTTGCGAATTAAGCAACCTAATCCCGGTCACAACACAAGACTTAATTCTCTAAAAAGAGATTAACACCCTAAGTGAATATATGAATATTCAAATGCAACAAAGAGGAAGGTGTAAGGTTCCCATTTGTTGATTGGCTCATTTCGTGGACAAACCACATGTTGGGGGTTCTTTGTAAGGGTAGCCTAGGTATCGATGTTATTGCTCAAGCCCTTTGAAGACCTCATCTTGATAAGCACCGAAGGTAAATTTCTATGTGCTTACTTTTCTTTGAAGAGATTAGTTGCACACACACACTTAACATACATTGCATATGTGTGTATTCTCTTCACTTGCCACATTTCACACTTGCACTTATTTGTTATATTTTGTTGTGTGTAATAGTGTCTTGTTGTCTTGTAATTCGTTTCCCGATTGTTTTCGGAAACGTCCGCGCATGCACTAGAATGTGCTTGGTTTAGCGCGAGGACCGCCTACGGAGAATGCCCTTGGCTTCTCCTTGGTTTTCACCTTTGTTGGTGATCGGCGGTTATGATCGGTGGCCTGGCCGCCGAATGAAACCGCTGTTTGCTTCCAGTAGTGTATGGAGCAATTCTACGGTTATGATTAGCGGTCACGACCACCGTTCGAAACCACCGTTCAAGACCTGATTGATTTTATCTCTCGGCCTAATTCGACGGTTGAAACGGCGGTCACGAATGAAACCGCCGTTTTCATACCTGATTGATTTTTAATCTCAGGTTTGATTCGGCGGTTGGATCGGCCGTCACGAAACCGCCGTTGGTCCCCTGTTCCTCTCGGGCCAATTCGGCGGTTATTAACGGCGGCCTGGCCGCCGATCGAAACCGCCGATCGGTGCGTTTCAGGGGCAAACTTGTCTTTTCACATGCTCTGTTTTTCATGCCTATAAATACATCACTTTCTCTTGTTCTGAAGCGATTTTTTGATCATCAAGAACCCTACTTTAAATAGAGAGTGAAACAAATAATAGCACGGTGTGTATAAAGCTATCTAGAGGGGGGGTGAATAGATTTTACGCTTTTTACCCAATTTTTCGTGTTAGTCAAAATTACGAAAATGCCCTCAAGATAATATAACCAAGCAATTGTAATATGGTGCGGAAATTAAAACAACACTTGGTTTTTACGTGGAAACCCTCACGGGAAAAACCACGGGCTATGTAAGTAAGCCACACTCGAACCTCGAATCCACTAAATGTGCAAACGATTACAACCTAATCCCGGAAGTAATCACACACCTACCTAATCCCGGTATGAGTGAACCTAGTCCAATTTGCTTGCGTTCTAAGCAACCTAATCCCGGATGCTACACACAAGACTTACTTTCTCTTTGAAGAGAATACAACCCTAAGTGAATATATGTGAATATCCAAAATGCAACATAGAGCAAGGGAAACCCTATATGCTTATCTAAGATGATTAATATGCAATTAAGTATAATCCTAGATATCAAAACTAAATGACATGTCAATTAGTTTAGCTAATCAATATTAAGCACAAAACCTAATATGCTAGCACAATATAAAATCTCAAACATACATCATACTCATCTCAATATTGTATCTAAAGCATACAAAATAACAAACAAGTAATTAATTGAGATTGCTAGATAAGAGAAACACAAAACATGTAAGATATTAGTGAAAAGCTTACCAAGCAAAGTATGATGAAGATTCCATGCTAGATGACATCTAGATGATCTAAGATGATGCTAGATGATGATTGATGATCATGAAAAGTGTTTGAGTAATCTAAAAATGAGTTCTTTGGAATTTTTCTTCTCTTTGAAAAATATCCTAAGTATAGAATCTGAATATGAACTCTTGTAATTGACCTAAAGTCAAAGTGGCATATATATAGGAGGCCAAAACAAAGTGTGGTCGTTTTGATAAGTTTGCCTCAAATTTTGCCATGGGCGCTCTACGTAGAGCGCTTTGTAGAGCGCTTTGTAGAGCCCCCTTGCTCTGTTCTTGCGAGAAAACAGAGGGGCGCTCTACGTAGAGCGCTTTGTAGAGCGCCATCAGAGGGGTCGCTCTACGTAGAGCGCTTTGTAGAGCGCCATCAGAGGGGTCGCTCTACGTAGAGCGCTTTGTAGAGCGCTTTGTAGAGCGCCTCTACAGCGACCGAATTAAATCGATCAGGTCTGTACAGCGCCCAACGGGGGCTGTTCGTAGAGCGCTTTTGTAGAGCGCTTTTGGGAGCGCCCGGTGCAAAAATGCAATCCTAAGTCTAAGCATGACAAGGTAATTGGATATGCAAGATGCAATCAAACTAACATGCAAGAAAAGATGTTAATGAGCATTAAGGCACACAAATAAGACACACAACATACAAGGATTAAACATATGCATGAGATGTGAGTGTGTGCAACTATCTCTTCAAGACAAGTAAGCACTTAAAGAATTACCTTTGGAGTGCTTAACACTTGCAAGGGCCTTGAGCTTGAACACATTCCTAAGCTACCCTTACATGCTCCCCACATATGGTTTGATCACGAAATAAGCCAATTAAAAACTACGGGAATCCTTACAATCTCCCCCTTTGGCTATTTCGTGACAAAACCATCTCTCACATTGATTCCTCACATAAAAATAGAAGCTACGGGAAAACATAGATATTCTACAATACAAAGAGATAAGAAAATGAAACTTCAAGTCTTCAATCTCTTGTAGAATAATCAAGCCCTGAAAAGAAAGTTTCTAACATTTCCAATACAAGAAAAGTGTGAGATTAATCAAGTGAGAACAATACCAAGCATTTGCATTTAAAAAAAATAGGCACAACATTATGCAATGTATGTGTATGCAATGCTCCCCCTCAACGGGTTACTCCCCCTCAATGAATGTTCTCCCCAAATGCACAAATTGCTTCTAAATTTTGCAACTCCCCTTACCATATTACCATATCCTACTCCCCTTTTTGTCATGATATAGGCAAAGGAGTAGTCCCCAACCGGGTCACTCATAGCAACGAGAGATAGAAGCATGCAAGATATTTGCATATACATATAAGTCACTTTATGCACTTCAATTAATTGGAAAGAAACAAGGAGATTTATTTTGAGAAAATGTGTGAATTCAACATGCTTTGCATACAAGACATATAGCATTCAAGTCCAAAATACAATGGTATTTGGCAAAGCAAATGACAAAGGTTTCTAATAAGAATTCAAACCAATTTCACCAATGTCATGGGAAAAGCAAGGATATAGAGATTATTGTTTTCAATTTAAGAGCAACTATATCCAACTTTATAAGCGAAACATGGCATGAGCAACTTTGCACCCTTTTTGATTTTTCCGGATAAGATATCCGTATGATAGTAGCCATGTTCAACCAATAAAGAAAGAGAGACATTTGGAATAGAAATTCCTTTGAATGGATACAAGATCCTTTATTCATTTTGAGTCTCATAAGCTTTCACACAAGTTTTGCATTTTTAAGAATATGCAATCATCAATTCATGCTTTTCATGTGAGCATGTTATATGAATTTCATGCTTTTTCATTTGACATTAGCATGTTATTAAAGAATCATCATGTCATGGAGATAATCATAGGTCATTCAAATCATACTTCCAATATACATCTCCTAGTCCAAAAATGCATGTTTGAACATAAATATGACATGGATTGTAAACAAGCAAGGTTCACACTTATTGAATTGAAAACATATATACATATGTGCAACCAAGCTTACTCAAGCAATTAAAAGAAGAGGCATAAGATATTTCAAATTTTTTGCAAGATACAAGAATGCAAAATAGCTCTCTTTGCTTGAGTTCCCCATATGGGGTCAATCATCAACCTTCAACAATGAAGGTCATGAGGTCCTATAGACCTCCCAAGACCATTTGGCTTGGATGAACCTATTTGAGACTTGATAGTCTCGTAGCAAGCGGGTTCATTTTTCCTTATCCACATAGGTGTGACATTTTTCTTCCTAGTGGTCAATTGTTCTAAAGATCTAGATGTCATAGGATCATGTAAATGAATTTCTTCCTTCCTATGAGTATGCATTCTAGCTCTAGCTTTCTTTTTCTCAATCATGCTTTTAACTCTACACATTTTAATGTAACGAAAGCACTTTGGTCTAATATGACCATCAACACCACAAAAATGACATGTAGGGACAAAGTTAGGAATCGTACCATGTCCTTGTGCATGCATAGGAGCCTTCCCATGTCTTTGTGGTTGTCTTGGTTGTTGGATAGGATTTCTCCTTCTTTGTTGTTGACCAACACTTGGTTGCTTCCACGGTTGAGTTTGCATGATTGATCTCTTCCCTTGATGGATTTGAGTTTGAGGGAAGTTAGCATGAGGAACTCTTGTAGGTTGAGCTTGAGGTTGTCTTCTTGGAGCTACCTTCACTTGTGCACTATGAGAGCATTGTCCTAGCTCAATCTTCTTCCTAGGAGTTTGCACCGGTGAATCTTCTTTGTAGCTCAAGCTTTTGACAAACATGGTCTTGTTAGGAGTGGAGGACTCCTTACTATCTTCAAACCCAAGACCTCTCTTATCACACGGACTCTTTCCAACACTTAACATGTGGTCAAGTTTTTCGGTGCTAGAAACTATCCTAGTCCTTGATCCTTTAGCCTCTTCAAGCTCTCTTTTTAATTCTTCTTCATTCCTCTTAGATAAGTCTAACTCCTTTCTTAGCTTATCTTCAATATTCTTGGATCTATCCACTTGTTCACTTAAGTGGTCAACATGAGCTTCAAGGTCTAGATTCTCTTCTCTCAATCTTCGTATCTTTTCCTTGGTCTTCATTGCTAAGCTTTTAAACTCAGTGAGGTGTTTATCTAGAACCTTTTTCTTCACATATCCATGTGAGGAGTTAGATGAAGAGTCGTCTTTATTAGAGTCACTTTCTTCTTGACTCTCATTCTCTTCTTCATTGTAGGAGATCGGAAAGGCAAAATAGTTGTTCTCACAATCATTCAAGCTTGAGGGACTTCCTTCAACAACTTTCACTTTGTTGTCCCGCTTGTGAGAGCAACCTAATGCCAAGAATTTTACCACAATCTCTTCATCACTATTACTTGAAGTGGCGACCTCCTCTCTTTCATCTTCCAAGTTAGCACATTCCTTGGAGATATGCCCGAATCCTCCACATTCGTAGCATTGAATCTTCTCTCTTGAAGACATCTCATGATATGGCTTGACATTCTTAATAGTGGACTTCTTCTTCTTGAAGTCATTCCCCTTTGAGCCATAATCACTCTTTTGAAGATTCAAGAACTTCTTGAATCCTTTGGCAATGAGTGCCATGTCTTCATATGAGTCATCCTCCTCCTCTTCCATCTTGGATGTCTTCAAGGCAATATCCTTTTTCTTCTTAGGAGGAGATGTGGTAGCCTTTCTTGATTCATAGGCTAGAAGTCTTCCAATGACTTCACTCGGCTTCATTTCCTTGTAAGTGTCATTTTCTTCTAAAGCCGTCACTTTGGGTTCGAACCTCTCGGGAAGTGATCGCATGATCTTTTGCTTGATTCTTCTATCCGAGTAAGGATCACCAAGTTGGTGACTTTGGTTCACAATGTCCATTAGTCTCACTTGGAAGTCATTGAAGTGCTCGTGCTCTTCCATCCTAATGGTCTCAAACCGAGTTTGAAGGACTTGAAGCTTTGAGTCCTTGACAACCTCGGTGCCTTCATGTGCAACTTCTAGGATGTCCCATGCCTCTTTAGCAATCCTAGTAATTTGAATCAGTTTGTACTGATTTTCACTCACTGCACATCGGATGGCATGAATAGCCTTGTTGTTCCACATGGAGTCAATAAATTCTTGAGGACTCCACTGTGCCTTAGGCTTGAGAACTTCTTCTCCTCCATCCGTAGAAGTCATCATAGGTGGAGCATATCCATCTTCAACCGCCATCCATGCCCTATCATGGATTTGGCATATGTATGCTTCCATCTTCCCCTTCCATGAGGAGTAATTATCGCCGGTGAGCAACGGTGGCCTCACGCTCGACGCTCCCTCTTTGCTCATCCCGAAACCACTCATAGTGTTTGGATGAATGCAAATGAGATGAATGCAAAATGTATGAATAAATCAAAAAATCACACAAAATGCAAAACACACCAAAATGAGCAAGGATCACCTATGTATGTCTAGGAACCCGCTCTGATACCAATTGAAACAAATAATAGCACGGTGTGTATAAAGCTATCTAGAGGGGGGGTGAATAGATTTTACGCTTTTTACCCAATTTTTCGTGTTAGTCAAAATTACGAAAATGCCCTCAAGATAATATAACCAAGCAATTGTAATATGGTGCGGAAATTAAAACAACACTTGGTTTTTACGTGGAAACCCTCACGGGAAAAACCACGGGCTATGTAAGTAAGCCACACTCGAACCTCGAATCCACTAAATGTGCAAACGATTACAACCTAATCCCGGAAGTAATCACACACCTACCTAATCCCGGTATGAGTGAACCTAGTCCAATTTGCTTGCGTTCTAAGCAACCTAATCCCGGATGCTACACACAAGACTTACTTTCTCTTTGAAGAGAATACAACCCTAAGTGAATATATGTGAATATCCAAAATGCAACATAGAGCAAGGGAAACCCTATATGCTTATCTAAGATGATTAATATGCAATTAAGTATAATCCTAGATATCAAAAACTAAATGACATGTCAATTAGTTTAGCTAATCAATATTAAGCACAAAACCTAATATGCTAGCACAATATAAAATCTCAAACATACATCATACTCATCTCAATATTGTATCTAAAGCATACAAAATAACAAACAAGTAATTAATTGAGATTGCTAGATAAGAGAAACACAAAACATGTAAGATATTAGTGAAAAGCTTACCAAGCAAAGTATGATGAAGATTCCATGCTAGATGACATCTAGATGATCTAAGATGATGCTAGATGATGATTGATGATCATGAAAAGTGTTTGAGTAATCTAAAAATGAGTTCTTTGGAATTTTTCTTCTCTTTGAAAAATATCCTAAGTATAGAATCTGAATATGAACTCTTGTAATTGACCTAAAGTCAAAGTGGCATATATATAGGAGGCCAAAACAAAGTGTGGTCGTTTTGATAAGTTTGCCTCAAATTTTGCCATGGGCGCTCTACGTAGAGCGCTTTGTAGAGCGCTTTGTAGAGCCCCCTTGCTCTGTTCTTGCGAGAAAACAGAGGGGCGCTCTACGTAGAGCGCTTTGTAGAGCGCCATCAGAGGGGTCGCTCTACGTAGAGCGCTTTGTAGAGCGCTTTGTAGAGCGCCTCTACAGCGACCGAATTAAATCGATCAGGTCTGTACAGCGCCCAACGGGGGCTGTTCGTAGAGCGCTTTTGTAGAGCGCTTTTGGGAGCGCCCGGTGCAAAAATGCAATCCTAAGTCTAAGCATGACAAGGTAATTGGATATGCAAGATGCAATCAAACTAACATGCAAGAAAAGATGTTAATGAGCATTAAGGCACACAAATAAGACACACAACATACAAGGATTAAACATATGCATGAGATGTGAGTGTGTGCAACTATCTCTTCAAGACAAGTAAGCACTTAAAGAATTACCTTTGGAGTGCTTAACACTTGCAAGGGCCTTGAGCTTGAACACATTCCTAAGCTACCCTTACATGCTCCCCACATATGGTTTGATCACGAAATAAGCCAATTAAAAACTACGGGAATCCTTACAGAGAGATTTTTAAAAGAGAAAGCAATCAAGTTTGCTCATTAAACACTTAAACCAAAATCCATTTGCATCAAAGTTCATCTAGCATTCTCTAACATATCTAGGATGCTTTCTTGCATGGGTCTTTCATCATCACACTTGCTTTGGTAAGTTTTTCACTATTATCATACATAATTAGTGTTTAATTTATTATGGCATCTCTTTTATTACTTGATTGTTCTTAGATTATAATCTAATATTCAAGATAGAGATTGTTGTGTTGATTTGATTGAGTGTTGTTTTTATGATAGATATCTAGGTTTCTCTAATCTATGATTATCTATGCTATTTGACATGTCATTTAGCTTTAATATCTAGGATTGTTTTTAATTGCATATTCATCATCTTAGATAAGCATATAGGGTTTCCCTTGCTCTATGTTGCATTTGAATATTCATATATTCACTTAGGGTGTTAATCGCTTTTTAGAGAATTAAGTCTTGTGTTGTGACCGGGATTAGGTTGCTTAATTCGCAAGCAATCGGACTAGGTTCACTCATACCGGGATTAGGTAGGTGTGTGATTACTTCCGGGATTAGGTTGTAATCGTTTACGCATTTAGTGGATTCGAGGTTCGAGTGTGGCTTACTTATTAGCCCGTGGTTTTTCCCGTGAGGGTTTCCACGTAAAAATCAAGTGTTATTTAATTTCCGCATTTTATACTTGATTTATTGCTTTATCTATTTAGGGGTACTTTCGTAATTTGGACTAACACGAAAAATTGGGTAAAAAGCTTAAAATCTATTCACCCCCCCTCTAGATAGTTTTATACACACCGTGCTATAATTTGTTTCAATTGGTATCAGAGCGGGTTCCTAGACATACATAGGTGATCCTTGCTTATTTTTGTGTGTTTTGCATTTTGTGTGATTTTTGATCATTCATACATTTGCATTCATTTCATTCATTCATAAACACTATGAGTGGAAACGGTGGAAATGGTGGTGGCAACGAAGGTGCCTCAAGCACAAGGCCTCCACTTCTTACCGGATTGAACTATTCCCAATGGAAAGGGAAGATGGAATCCTACATATGCCAAATTCATGACCATGCATGGATGGTGGTGGAAGACGGATATGATCTACCCAAGATGACTCCCGATGGTGGAGGAGAAGAAGTATTGAAGCCTAAGGCGCAATGGAACGCGCAAGAGTTTGAGGCTTCAAAGTGGAATAGGAAGGCGATGCATGCAATCTTGTGTGCTATGGATGAAAATCAATATAAATTGATTCAAAATACTACGATAGCTAAGTAGGCTTGGGACATCCTAGAGATTGCATATGAGGGAACCGAAGTGGTGAAGGACTCTAAGCTTCAAGTCCTTCAAACTCAATTCGAGATGCTTAAGATGGAGGAGAATGAGTGCTTCAACGACTTCGAGATCAAGTTGATGGATGTAGTCAACCAAAGCCATCAACTTGGTGATCCATATTCGGATAGGAGAATCAAGCAAAAGATTATGAGATCTCTACCCGATAGGTTTGAATCGAAGGTGACGGCTTTAGAAGAAAATAGTGGATATAAGGATATGAAGCCGAGTGAGGTGATTGGAAGACTTCTAGCTTATGAGTCTAGGAAAGGGCCTATCTCCACATCCACTAAAAAGCAAAAAGGAATTGCTTTAAAAACCTCTAAGGATGAAAAGGAGGCAAAGAAGGTTGACTCGGATGAAGACCTTGCCTTGTTTGTAAAAAGGTTCAACAAGGTTATGAAGTTTAGAAGAAAGGGCTTTGGATCAAAAGGTTAAGATTTGAAGAAAAAGGGCTCTTTCAAGAAGTTTGAACCTAGGCAAGAAAGGACCGAAAGGAAAGGGGTCCGATGTTTCGAGTGTGGTGGCATAGGTCACTTTGCCCCCGAATGTGCAAATCACAATGAGAGGAAAAAGGGAAAAGTGATGGCCGCCACTTGGAGTGGAAGTAGTGACGACTCCATTGAGGGAGATGAGTCTTCAAGTGATGAAGAGCTCATGGCTAATCTCCTAGCTTTTGCCTCCTCCTATTAAAGCAAATGTGCTAGTGAGAGAGAGGAAATGAGTCAAGAGGAAAAGGATTCAAGTGAAGAAGAAAGTGATTCCTCTTCTAACTCCATAAATGGATTTGTGGAGAAAAAGGTGCTTGCTAAATATCATGCCGAGTTTAATGATTTAACAATCAAGAGCACAAGAAAGATCAAGATGTTGAGAGAAGAAAATCTTGAGCTTGCATCTCATAATGACCACTTAGGTGAACAAGTGGAAAAATTCAAGAAGATGGAAGATAAGCTAAGAGAGGAGTTAGTCTTATCTAGGAGGAATGAAGAAAGTCTAAAGAGAGAGCTTGAAGAAGTTAGAGATTCTATGACTAGGATGGATTCTAGCACCAAGAAGCTTGACCATATGCTTGGTGTTGGAAAGAGTCCATGTGACAAAAGGGGTCTTGGGTATGAAGATGACAAGAAGATCTCAACCTCTAACAAGACTGTGTTTGTCAAGGGTTTGAAGAATGAAGAAACTTCATATGTGCAAATTCCTAGGAAGAAGTTAGAAGTAGGACAATGTTCAAATGCACAAGTGAAGATGGGGCCAAGAAGGCAAACTCAGGCTCAACCCCCTAGGGTCCCTCAAGCCAACATTCCTCCACAATTGGCTCACAAAGGAAAGAGACCTATCATGCAACCTCAAGCTATGAAGCAATCTAGACTGGTTCAACAACGAAGAAGGATTGAACCCTCACAAAGACAAGGACAAGGTATGATTCCTTATTTTACTCCTATATGTCACTTTTATGGATTTGATGGTCATATTAGACCACATTGCTTTCGATATATAAAAATGTGCAAAACTAGAAGCATGATAGAGAAGAAAAAAAAAAAGCCATGATGCATATTCCTAGGAATGATAATATTATTATGCATGATCCTAGGACATCTAGAGCCCATGTACCAAAGACCACTAAGAAAGCTAAGATTGTTTCTAGGTGGATTAGAAAGAATGAAAATGTTTGCCATGTTGCTCAAATAGCCTTGAAGGCAAATTCTTCTAATTTTTGGTATTTAGATAGTGGGTGCTCTAGGCACATGACGGGAAACAAGAGTTTCTTCGAGACTCTTGTTATGGAGGAAGGAGGATATGTCACTTTTGGTGATGGATCCAAAAATAAGGTTGTAGGGAAAGGAACCATTTCCGTTCCCGGATTACCCTCCTTATCTGATGCTTTATTTGTTGATGGCTTGAAAGCCAATTTAATAAGCATTTCACATCTAAGTGATGAAGGATATTCCGTCTTGTTTTGTAAAGATGATTGCTCGATCCTAAAGCCCGATGGACAAACCTTATTGAAAGGTATGAGATCTAGCGATAATTGCTATTGTCTTGAAGCTAGAATTGTCTCAAACAATGTGTCCATGGATGAGCAAATAGAGTTGTGGCATGAAAGACTTGGCCACATGAACTTTAGGGATCTACGGACCCTTGGAAAGTTCAATTGTGTGCGTGGCCTCCCTAAGCTTGGGAAGAAAGCCAATGGTGTTTGTGGACCTTGCCAACAAGGAAAGCAAACTAAAAGCATGCATAAAAAGGGTAAGTATCTCACCACCAAGGAGCCTCTTGAGCTTCTCCACATGGATCTCATGGGTCCTATGCAAACCGAGAGTTTAGGTGGAAAGAGATACATTTTTGTTTGTGTTGATGATTTCTCTAGGTTCACATGGACATATTTTCTTAGAGAAAAATCCGAAACTTTTGATAAGTTTAAAATGCTTTGTACTAAAATACAAAATGAAATGAATTCTAACATTAAAAGCATTAAATGGATTAGAAGTGACCATGGGAGGGAATTTGAGAATGCCTCATTTGAAAGCTATTGCAATAGCTTAGGCATCTCCCATGAGTTCTCGGCTCCTAGGACACCTCAACAAAATGGAGTTGTTGAGAGGAAGAATAGGGTTCTTCAAGAGATGGCCCGTGTGATGTTGCTTAGCAACAATGTCCCTAGGAACCTATGGGCCGAAGCTATCAATACGGCTTGCTATATAGGAAATAGAGTTTTCCTAAGGCCCGGTACTAGAAACACCTCCTATGAGTTATGGAAAGGCAAGAGGCCAAATGTTAGCTACTTCCACACTTTTGGAAGCAAATGCTACATTTTGAATGACCGTGATCAACTTGGCAAATTCGATGTTAAGAGTGATGAGGGTATTTTTATTAGCTATGCCTTGAATAGTAGAGCCTATAGAGTTTTCAATTTAAAGACTCTAAGTGTTATGGAATCATCCAATGTCGTATTTGATGATACTAGGCTCAAGTTAAATGATCATGAGGAGGAGGTTATTTTTAGTGATGTTTCTCCTTTGGAGAAGGTTGTGGTGTCTCCTAATGTTGGGACATCTAATGTCAACAATGATGACACATAACCTATTGATAGAGTTTGTAAGGATTCCCATTATTGATTGGCTTATTTCGTGGTCAAACCACATGTTGGGGTTTGGTTGTAAGGGTAGTCTAGGTGTTTGTTGAAGATCAAGACCCTTTCCAAGACCTCAAGAGGACAAGCACCAAAGGTATATATCTAGTGCTTACATTGGCTTGAAGAGATATAGTTGCACACACACACAACATGCATAACTCTTATTCTTGTATGGTGTGTTTATATTTTGTGTGCATTGTGCTTTATTGATTTATTCAATATCTCTTCTTGCATGTTGAATTGATTGCATCTTGTTATATGATAATGCCATGACATGTTAGGCATTAGGATGCATTCAATACCCACACTTGCACTTCATGTATGTTAGCTTTTAGTGTGGAGTAATTCGTTTCCCTAAGGATGTTCGGAAACGTCTGCGCGTGCACGGTAATGTGCTTTGATTTGCGCGATGATCGCGGGTGGAGATGCCTTTGGCTTCTCCTTGGTTTCACCATTTTTGGTGAATCGGCGGTTACGTTCGGCGGCCTTGCCGCCGTTCGAAACCGCCGAATGAGACCTGATTGAAATATATCTCTCGGGTCCAAAACGGCGGTTGGGATCGGCGGTTTCCAAACCGCCGAATGAAGTCGCCGAAGTTCCCCTGTTCCACACGGGAGCCATTCGGCGGTTCATTTCGGCGGCCTGGCCGCCGAATGAAACCGCCGATCGGTGCGTTTCAAGGGCAAAATTGTATTTTCACCTGCCCTGTTTTTGGTCTCTATAAATACATCCTTATCTCTGGTTCAGAATACAAGTCTTTGATCATAAGAACCCTAGAGAGATATTTAGAGAGACTTGAGAGAGAAAGCTTAAAGATCATATCTTTATCTCTCTAAACCCATCCCCACATGCATAAATCTTCATCTAAGCATCATCTAGGATCATCTAGCATATGCTAATGCATGGGACTTCTTCAACACACATGGTATGATTTGTTGAACACTTTTATCTTACATAATTAGTGTTTCTACTTATCAATTTTATCTCATATTTTACTTATATGTGTTTAGATTAATTTCTACATATAAGATTGAGATTATGTGTTGATTGGGTTTTTATTTGTTAGCTAGGCTTTAATGTTCATATGCCATCTAGCTAATTGATCTCATTTATTGATTGAGATTATTGTTCATAGCTTATTTGATTAGGTCATTATTGCCTAAAAGCTATGTCATGAACATTCTTGTGTGATGTATTGATAACTAGGTTGATAGATTATTTTTTAATCAACTAGTTAATCCTTTGAATGTTTGTGGGTTTTATATGATAGCTTTGTATCTAGGATTGGTGATCCTTTACTTAGCTAAAGTTATATGCCATGTCATATAGCTATATGTGATATCTAGGATTGATTATATTGTCATCTTATAATCCTAGGTAAGCATTTAGAGTACCCTAGCTCTTATTGCATTAATTGAATATTCATACATATTCACATAGGGTTGTGCATCTCTTTTGAGAGATTGAAGTCTTGGGGCTAAGTGTGCTTAGGCCTCAAGCAAATTGGACTAGAGCCGCTATAAAAGGCCCGCGTGGTAGATTAGAGGGTGCTCACGCCAAGAGTAGTGTATCAGGGGATATCACTGGGGATTGAACCAAGAGTGGCGATTGGTAGTGTCCATAGCCTGAGGTTATCTAGGGTGAGGGTCCGAGAATCACTTGAGGGTGTAACCGTCTTTTCATATAGTGGATTTCGAGGTCCGAGTGTGGCGCACTTAACAGCCCGTGGTTTTTCCCAGTGGTTGGGTTTTCCACGTAAACATCAAGTGTCATTTACTATTTCCGCATCTTATTACACTTGTATGTTTTGTTGACTTGCTAGGGGTATTTTCGTAAAATTGACATGCATGCGAAAATTGGGTAATAATTAGATAAAATCTATTCACCCCCCCTCTAGCTTTATATTGATAAACACACCTCGAGTTATTTTTAAGAACTTTCAATTGGTATCAGAGCGGGTTCCTAGATATACTTAGGTGATCCTAGCTCATTTTGGTGTGTTTTTGCATTTTGTATGATTATTGTTTTTGACATACATCTTGCATTCTTCTCATTTGCATTCATTCAACGCAAACACTATAAGTGATTTTATGAGAGAAGAAAATGACTCCGATGAGGAGATGTCCTTCTAAGGAGAGAGAGGAGACGAAGATGAAAGGGCGTTGCTCACATCTCCAAAGAGCTTCAAGCCCAAGCCTTCCTCAATCTTGGTCTAACCAACCAAGAAGGCTATCTTCCCTCAACCTATGATCTTAATAGGGAAGTGTTCAATCATGCAAGCTCAACCGAGCAAGCAACTTTGTCTTGGTCATCATCAAAGGAGGAGAGATCCTATCCAACTACCAAGACAACCACAACGACAAGGGAAAGCACTTTTGCATGCTCAAGGGAATGGTATAATTCCTAACCTTATCTCCTCTTGTCTTTTGTGTGGTATTGTTGGTCATGTTAGACCAAGTTGCTTGCATTACATTGAAATGTGTAGAGCTAAAAGCATGATTGACAAGAAAAAGGCTAGAGCTAAGATGCTTCATAAAAAGGAAGAAAATCATGTGCATGATCCTTTTTCATCTTGTACTCTAGAACCTTTGTCCACTAGGATTGATTTAGTGTCACCTAAGTGGAGTAATAAGAATGAACCCGCTTGCTACGAGACTAACAAGTCTCAAATAGGTTCATCCAAGTCCAAAGGACTTGGTAGGTCCATAGGACCTCATACCTTTCTTTGAAGTGGTATGAAATTTGACCCCATATGGGGAACTTAAGCAAAGAGAGCTATTTTGCATCTAGTCACTTGCAAAAAATTTGAAATATCTTATGCTTCTCTTTTTGTTGCTTGAGTTAGCTTGGTTACACTATGTATACATATTTTCTATTCAATAAGTGTGATCAATGCTTGTATTGCAATCCATGTCATATTTATGTTCAAACATGCATTTTTGGACTAGGAGATATATACATTGGATTTAATTTGAATGACCTATAATGATCTCCATGACATGATGATTGCTAAAATGACATGCTAAATGCTAATCTTGAAAAGCATGTTTTGATGATTGCATTTTTTAAATGCAAAATAATGTGTGAAAAAGCTTATGAGACTCAAATGAAAAAGGATTTTGTATCCATTCAAGGATTTTACAATCCAAATGTCTCTCTTTCTTTATTGGTTGAACATGTCTACTATCATACGGATATCTTATCCGGAAAAATCAAGTAGGGTGCAAAGTCGCTCATGACATGTTTAGCTTATAAAGTTGGATATAGTTGTTCTTAAATTGAAATCAATGAAAACCTATATCCTTGCTTCTCTCTTGACATTGGTGAAATTGGTTTGAATTCATATTGAAAACCTTTGTCATTTGCTTTGCCAAATACCATGATATTTTGGACTTAAATGCTACATGTCTTGTATGCAAAGCAATTTTTTGATTCACACATTTTATTTAAATAAATCTCCTTGTTTCTCTCCAATAAATTTGAGATTGCATAAAGTGACTTATATTGATTATGCATATACTAGAATGCTACTAACTCTCTTTGCCTTGAGTGACCCGGTTGGGGATTACTCCCTTGTCTATATCATGACAAAAAGGGGGAGTATGTTGTGGTAAGGGGAGTTGCAAATTGTAGTAGCAATTGTGCATGTTGGGGAGAATACTAATTGAGGGGGAGTAACCCTTTGAGGGGGAGCATTTGCACATTCATACATTGCATGATGTTGTACTTAAATTCTTAAATGCAAATGCTTGTTTTATCTCACTTGATTCATCTCACCTTTTCTTGTATTAGAAAGTATAGAAACTGTGCTTTCAGGGATTGATTGTTCTACTTGAGATTGAAGACTTCAAGACTATTTATCTTATCTCTTTGTAAAGTAGAAAATCATAAGTAGACCTGTAGTTTCTATTATGTTGTGAGGAATCAATGTGAGTGGTGGTTTTGTCACGAAATAGCCAAAGGGGGAGATTGTAAGGATTCCCATTATTGATTGGCTTATTTCGTGGTCAAACCACATGTTGGGGTTTGGTTGTAAGGGTAGTCTAGGTGTTTGTTGAAGATCAAGACCCTTTCCAAGACCTCAAGAGGACAAGCACCAAAGGTATATATCTAG
Source organism: Acer yangbiense (assembly GCA_008009225.1). Taxonomy (NCBI): domain Eukaryota; kingdom Viridiplantae; phylum Streptophyta; class Magnoliopsida; order Sapindales; family Sapindaceae; genus Acer; species Acer yangbiense. The sequence continues at coordinate 31,884,741 of CM017762.1, read as the reverse complement.
TGCTTACATTGGCTTGAAGAGATATAGTTGCACACACACACAACATGCATAACTCTTATTCTTGTATGGTGTGTTTATATTTTGTGTGCATTGTGCTTTATTGATTTATTCAATATCTCTTCTTGCATGTTGAATTGATTGCATCTTGTTATATGATAATGCCATGACATGTTAGGCATTAGGATGCATTCAATACCCACACTTGCACTTCATGTATGTTAGCTTTTAGTGTGGAGTAATTCGTTTCCCTAAGGATGTTCGGAAACGTCCGCGCGTGCACGGTAATGTGCTTTGATTTGCGCGATGATCGCCGGTGGAGATGCCTTTGGCTTCTCCTTGGTTTCACCATTTTTGGTGAATCGGCGGTTACGTTCGGCGGCCTTGCCGCCGTTCGAAACCGCCGAATGAGACCTGATTGAAATATATCTCTCGGGTCCAAAACGGCGGTTGGGATCGGCGGTTTCCAAACCGCCGAATGAAGTCGCCGAAGTTCCCCTGTTCCACACGGGAGCCATTCGGCGGTTCATTTCGGCGGCCTGGCCGCCGAATGAAACCGCCGATCGGTGCGTTTCAAGGGCAAAATTGTATTTTCACCTGCCCTGTTTTTGGTCTCTATAAATACATCCTTATCTCTGGTTCAGAATACAAGTCTTTGATCATAAGAACCCTAGAGAGATATTTAGAGAGACTTGAGAGAGAAAGCTTAAAGATCATATCTTTATCTCTCTAAACCCATCCCCACATGCATAAATCTTCATCTAAGCATCATCTAGGATCATCTAGCATATGCTAATGCATGGGACTTCTTCAACACACATGGTATGATTTGTTGAACACTTTTATCTTACATAATTAGTGTTTCTACTTATCAATTTTATCTCATATTTTACTTATATGTGTTTAGATTAATTTCTACATATAAGATTGAGATTATGTGTTGATTGGGTTTTTATTTGTTAGCTAGGCTTTAATGTTCATATGCCATCTAGCTAATTGATCTCATTTATTGATTGAGATTATTGTTCATAGCTTATTTGATTAGGTCATTATTGCCTAAAAGCTATGTCATGAACATTCTTGTGTGATGTATTGATAACTAGGTTGATAGATTATTTTTTTAATCAACTAGTTAATCCTTTGAATGTTTGTGGGTTTTATATGATAGCTTTGTATCTAGGATTGGTGATCCTTTACTTAGCTAAAGTTATATGCCATGTCATATAGCTATATGTGATATCTAGGATTGATTATATTGTCATCTTATAATCCTAGGTAAGCATTTAGAGTACCCTAGCTCTTATTGCATTAATTGAATATTCATACATATTCACATAGGGTTGTGCATCTCTTTTGAGAGATTGAAGTCTTGGGGCTAAGTGTGCTTAGGCCTCAAGCAAATTGGACTAGAGCCGCTATAAAAGGCCCGCGTGGTAGATTAGAGGGTGCTCACGCCAAGAGTAGTGTATCAGGGGATATCACTGGGGATTGAACCAAGAGTGGCGATTGGTAGTGTCCATAGCCTGAGGTTATCTAGGGTGAGGGTCCGAGAATCACTTGAGGGTGTAACCGTCTTTTCATATAGTGGATTTCGAGGTCCGAGTGTGGCGCACTTAACAGCCCGTGGTTTTTCCCAGTGGTTGGGTTTTCCACGTAAACATCAAGTGTCATTTACTATTTCCGCATCTTATTACACTTGTATGTTTTGTTGACTTGCTAGGGGTATTTTCGTAAAATTGACATGCATGCGAAAATTGGGTAATAATTAGATAAAATCTATTCACCCCCCCTCTAGCTTTATATTGATAAACACACCTCGAGTATTTTGAGAACTTTCAGAGTTCCTCTCTTAGACTCTAAAGAACCCGCTCCATGGGTTAGGAAACTCCATGATAAAGAAGATATCATTGGAGAGGTTAATGAGGGTGTTAGGACTAGACGTCAACTTGCTAATCTTATTAGCTACACATGCTACACCTCTCAAATTGAACCCAAAAAGGTTGAAGAAGCCTTAAATGATGAATTTTGGGTTCTTGCCATGCAAGAAGAGCTAAACCAATTCGAAAGGAATGAGGTTTGGACTCTAGTTCCTAGGCCTAAGACCACTAATGTCATAGGTACTAAATGGATATTTAGGAACAAATCCGATAAGGATGGCAATATAGTGCGGAACAAGGCTAGACTTGTAGCACAAGGGTACTCTCAAATTGAGGGTATCGACTTTGAGGAGACATTTGCTCCCGTTGCCCGTTTAGAGTCTATTAGGCTTCTCTTGTCCATTTCTTGTGTGCACAAGTTCAAATTGCACCAAATGGATGTCAAGAGTGCCTTCCTCAATGGCTTCTTGCAAGAGGAAGTGTTTGTTGAACAACCCAAGGGGTTTGTGGATGCTCACCACCTAAACCATGTCTATCGCCTCAAGAAGGCTCTATATGGGTTGAAACAAGCACCAAGGGCTTGGTATGAGTGCCTCACTCAATTTCTTGTTGACAATGACTACACACGTGGTAGTGTTGACAAGACACTATTCATCAAAAGAAACAATGATGAGCTTTTCATAGCTCAAATATATGTTGATGATATAGTGTTTGGCTCCACCAACAACGCCAAGGTCCAACAATTTGTTGATGTTATGTCTCATGAATTTGAGATGAGTCTTGTTGGTGAGCTTAGTTACTTCCTAGGTTTGCAAATTAGGCAACTAGATGATGGGATTTTCATAGCCCAAACCAAGTATGCCAAAAACCTAGTGAAGAAGTTTGGTCTTGAAAAAGCCAAACATTGTGATACACCCATGAGTACCACTTTGAAGCTAAGCAAGGATGCTAGTGGTAAAAGTGTGGAACAAACGTTATATCGTGGCATGATAGGTAGCTTGCTTTATTTGACCGCAAGTAGGCCCGATATCTCCTTTAGTGTGGGTGTGTGTGCTAGGTACCAAGCGGATCCTAAGGAGTCCCATCTCTCTTCCGTAAAGAGAATCATTCGCTATGTGAATGGGACATCCAACTATGGGATTTGGTACTCTTTTGACACTAATGCTAGTCTTGTAGGCTTTAGTGATGCGGATTGGGCAGGAAATTGCGATGATAGGAAGAGCACATCGGGCGGTTGCTTCTTTCTAGGCAACAACTTGGTGTCTTGGTTTTGCAAAAAGCAAAACTCGATTTCCTTGTCCACGGCTGAGGCCGAGTACATAGCCGCGGGGAGTGGATGCACACAACTCCTATGGATGAAGCAAATGCTAGTAGACTACGGATTAAACCAAGGTACTCTCACTCTCTTTTGTGATAACATGAGTGCTATTAATATTTCCAAGAATCCAATACAACATTCTAGAACTAAGCATATTGACATCCGCCATCACTTCATTAGAGAGCTTGTTGAAAATAAATGCATAGTACTTGAACATGTAGGTACTAATAATCAACTTGCGGACTTATTTACTAAACCCTTAGATGCTACTCGATTAAAAACTCTTAGTAGATCTATTGGGATATGTCTTGTGGAGTGATGTTCTATGATTGACCCCATATGGGGAACTCAAGCAAAGAGAGCTATTTTGCATTCTTGTATCTTGCAAAAAATTCTAAATAACTTATGCCTCTTCTTTTAATTGTTTGAGTAAGCTTGGTTGCACATATGTATATATGTTTTCTTTCAATAAGTGTGAACCTTGCTTGTTTACAATCCATGTCATATTTATGTTCAAACATGCATTTTTGGACTAGGAGATGTATATAGGAAGTATGATTTGAATGACCTTTGATTATCTCCATGACATGATGATTCTTTAATAACATGCTAATGTCAAATGAAAAAGCATGAAATTCAGATATCATGCTCACATGAAAAGCATGAATTGATGATTGCATATTCTTAAAATGCAAAACTTGTGTGAAAGCTTATGAGACTCAAAATGAATAAAGGATCTTGTATCCATTCAAAGGAATTTATATTCCAAATGTCTCTCTTTCTTTATTCGTTGACCGTGGCTACTATCATATGGATATCTTATCCGGAAAAATCAAAAAGGGTGCAAAGTCTCTCATGCCATGTTTCACTTATAAAGTTGGATATAGTTGTTCTTAAATTGAAATCAATATATTCTATATCCTTGCTTTACTCATGACTTTGGTGAAATTGGTTTGAATTCTTATTAGAAACCTTTGTCATTTGCTTTGCCAAATACCATTGTATTTTAGACTTGAATGCTACATGTCTTGTATGCAAAGCATGTTTGATTCACACATTTTCTTTCAAATAAATCTCATTATTTCTCTTCAATTAATTGAGGTGCATAAAGTGACTTATATATATATGCAAATATCTTGCATGCTTCTATCTCTCGTTGCTATGAGTGACCCGGTTGGGGACTACTCCTTTACCTATATCATGACAAAAAGGGGGAGTAGGATGTGGTAAGGGGAGTTGCAAAATAGAGGCAATTGCTTATCTAAGACCTCGTCTTGATAAGCACCTATATGCTTATCTAAGACCTCGTCTTCAAAGGGCTTGAGCAATAACACCGATATCTAGGCTACCCTTACAAAGAACCCCCAACATGTGGTTTGTCCACGAAATGAGCCAATCAACAAATGGGAACCTTACAATCTCCCCCTTTGGCTATTTCGTGACAAAACCACCACTCACATTGATTCCTCACATTAAAATAGAAACAACAGGATAACTATGATATTCTATAGTACAAAGAGATAAGAAAATAAAACTTCAAGTCTTCAATCTCTTGTAGAATAATCAAGCCCTGAAAAGAAAGTTTCTAACATTTCCAATACAAGTAAAAAGTGAGATGAATCAAGTGAGAACAAAAACAAGCATTTGCATTTGTAAAAGATTAGGCACAACATTATGAAATGTATGTGTATGCAATGCTCCCCCTCAACGGGTTACTCCCCCTCAATGAATGTTCTCCCCAATATGCACAATTGCTTCTATATTTGCAACTCCCCTTACATATACTACTCCCCCTTTTTGTCATGATATAGGCAAAGGAGTAGTCCCCAACCGGGTCACTCATAGCAACGAGAGATAGTAGCATGCAAGATATGCATAATTAATATAAGTCACATTATGCATCTCAATTAATTGGAGAGAAACAAGGAGATTTATTAAAAAAAATGTGTGAATCAAACATGCTTTGCATACAAGACATATAGCATTCAAGTCCAAAATACAATGGTATTTGGCAAAGCAAATGACAAAGGTTTCTAATAGGAATTCAAACCAATTTCACCAATGTCATGAGTAAAGCAAGGATATAGAATATATTGATTTCAATTTAAGAACAACTATATCCAACTTTATAAGCGAAACATGGCATGAGCGACTTTGCACCCTATTTGATTTTTCCGGATAAGATATCCGTATGATAGTAGCCATGTTCAACCAATAAAGAAGAAGAGACATTTGGAATGTAAAATCCTTTGAACGGATACAAGATCCTTTATTCATTTTGAGTCTCATAAGCTTTCACACAAGGTTTTGCATTTTAAGAGTATGCAATCATCAATTCATGCTTTTCATGTGAGCATGTTATATGAATTTCATGCTTTTTCATTTGACAATAGCATGGTATTTAAGAATCATCATGTCATGGAGATAATCATAGGTCATTCAAATCATACTTCCTATATACATCTCCTAGTCCAAAAATGCATGTTTGAACATAAATATGACATGGATTGTAAACAAGCAAGGTTCACACTTATTGAATTGAAAACATATATATACATATGTGCAACCAAGCTTACTCAAACAATTAAAAGAAGAGGCATAAGTTATTTAGAATTTTTTTGCAAGATACAAGAATGCAAAATAGCTCTCTTTGCTTGAGTTCCCCATAAGGGGTCAAATATAAAACTCATCACTCCACAAGACATATCCCAATAGATCTACTTAGCGTTTTAAATCGAGTAGAATCTAAGGGTTTAGTAAATAGGTCCGCAAGTTGATCATTAGTACCTACATGTTCAAGTACTATGCATTTATTTTCAACAAGCTCTCTAATGAAATGATGTCGGATGTCAATATGCTTAGTTCTAGAATGTTGCACCGGATTCTTGGAAATATTAATGGCACTCATGTTATCACAAAAGAGAGTGAGAGTACCTTGGTTGAATCCGTAGTCTACTAGCATTTGCTTCATCCATAGGAGTTGTGTGCATCCACTCCCCGCGGCTATGTACTCGGCCTCGGCCGTGGACAAGGAAATCGAGTTTTGCTTCTTGCAAAACCAAGACACCAAGTTGTTGCCTAGGAAGAAGCAACCGCCCGATGTGCTTTTCCTATCATCACAATTTTCTGCCCAATCCGCATCACTAAATCCTACAAGACTAGCATTAGTGTCAAAAGAGTACCAAATCCCATAGTTGGAAGTCCCATTCACATAGCGAATGATTCTCTTTACGGAAGAGAGATGGGACTCCTTGGGATCCGCTTGGTACCTAGCACACACACCCACACTAAAAGATATATCAGGCCTACTTGCGGTCAAATAAAGCAAGCTACCTATCATGCCCCGATATAGAGTTTGCTCCACACTTTTACCACTAGCATCCTTGCTTAGTTTCAAAGTGGTACTCATGGGTGTATCACAATGTTTGGCATTCTCTAAACCAAACTTCTTCACTAGGTTTTTGGCATATTTGGCTTAGGTTATGAAAATCCCATCATCTAATTGCCTAATTTGCAAACCTAGGAAGTAACTAAGCTCACCAACAAGACTCATCTCAAATTCATGAGACATGACATCAACAAATTGTTGGACCTTGGTGTTATTGGTATAGCCAAAAACTATATCATCAACATATATTTGAGCTATGAAAAGCTCATCATTGTCTCTCTTGATGAATAGAGTCTTGTCAACACTACCCCTTGAGTAGTTATTGTCAACAAGAAATTGAGTGAGGGGCTCATACCAAGCCCTCGGTGCTTGTTTCAACCCATATAGAGCCTTCTTGAGGCGATAGACATGGTTGGGGTGGTGTGCATCCACAAACCCCTTGGGTTGTTCAACAAACACTTCCTCTTGCAATAAGCCATTGAGGAAGGCACTCTTGACATCCATTTGGTGCAATTTGAACTTGTGCACACAAGAAATGGACAAGAGAAGCCTAATGGACTCTAACCGGGCAATGGGAGCAAATGTCTCCTCAAAGTCGATACCCTAAATTTGAGAGTATCCTTGTGCTACAAGTCTAGCCTTGTTCCGCACTATGTTGCTGAAACAAATAATAGCACGGTGTGTATAAAGCTATCTAGAGGGGGGGTGAATAGATTTTACGCTTTTTACCCAATTTTTCGTGTTAGTCAAAATTACGAAAATGCCCTCAAGATAATATAACCAAGCAATTGTAATATGGTGCGGAAATTAAAACAACACTTGGTTTTTACGTGGAAACCCTCACGGGAAAAACCACGGGCTATGTAAGTAAGCCACACTCGAACCTCGAATCCACTAAATGTGCAAACGATTACAACCTAATCCCGGAAGTAATCACACACCTACCTAATCCCGGTATGAGTGAACCTAGTCCAATTTGCTTGCGTTCTAAGCAACCTAATCCCGGATGCTACACACAAGACTTACTTTCTCTATGAAGAGAATACAACCCTAAGTGAATATATGTAAATATCCAAAATGCAACATAGAGCAAGGGAAACCCTATATGCTTATCTAAGATGATTAATATGCAATTAAGAACAATCCTAGATATCAAAACTAAATGACATGTCAATTAGTTTAGCTAATCAATATTAAGCACAAAACCTAATATGCAAGCACAATATAAAATCTCAAACATACATCATACTCATCTCAATATTGTATCTAAAGCATACAAAATAACAAACAAGTAATTAATTGAGATTGCTAGATAAGAGAAACACAAAACATGTAAGATATTAGTGAAAAGCTTACCAAGCAAAGTATGATGAAGATTCCATGCTAGATGACATCTAGATGATCTAAGATGATGCTAGATGATGATTGATGATCATGAAAAAGTGTTTGAGAATCAAGAATGGAGTTCTTGGAATTTTTCTTCTCTTTGAAAAATATCCTAAGTATGAATTCTGAATATGAACTCTCTTAATTGACCTAAAGTCAAAGTGGCATATATATAGGGGGCCAAAACAAAGTGAGGTCGTTTAAGTAAGTTTCAAAGAAACGCGCCAATCGGCGGTTTCAATCGGCGGCCAGGCCGCCGTTAATGACCGCCGAATTGAGCTCGTGAAGAACAGAGCATAAACGGCGGTTCATTCGGCGGTTTCGTGACCGCCGATTCCAACCGCCGAAATAGAACAGAGAGATCAAAATCAACCAGGTATGAACGGCGGTTTCATGCTCGCCGTTTAAACCGCCGAATTAGACTGAGAGATAAATCAATCAGGTCTTGAAACGGCGGTTTCGAACGGCGGTCGTGACCGCCGATCTTAACCGTAGAAATGCTTCAGACCAATCTGGACTGAAACGGCGGTTTCAGTCAGCGGCCAGGCCGCCGATCATAACCGCCGATCACCTAGATAGGTGAAAACCAAGGAGAAGCCAAGGGCATTCTCCATAGGCGGTCCTCGCGCTAAACCAAGCACATTCTCGTGCATGCGCGGACGTTTCCGAAAGTTATCGGGAAACGAATTACACAACAACAAGATACAATTACACACAACAAAATATAATAAATAAGTGCAAGTGTGAATTGTGACAAACGAAGAGAATACACACATATGCAATGAATGTTTAGTGTGTGTGTGCAACTAATCTCTTCAAAGAAAAGTAAGCACATAGAAATTTACCTTCGGTGCTTATCAACACGAGGTCTTCAAAGGGCTTCGAACAAGAAGACCGATACCTAGGCTACCCTTACAAAGAACCCCCACATATGGTTTGATCACGAAATAAGCCAATTAAAAACAACGGGAATCCTTACAATCTCCCCCTTTGGCTATTTCGTGACAAAACCAACACTCACAATGATTCCTCACAAAAAAATAGAAACTACGGGACTATAATGATATTCTACATTACAAAGAGATAAGCTAATGCAACTTGAAGTCTTCAATCCTCTTGTAGAATAATCAATCCCTGAAAAGAGTTTCTAACATTTCTAATACAAGAAAAGTGTGAGATTAATCATGTGAGAACAATACCAAGCATTTGCATTTTTAGAATTTAGGCACAACATTACCAAATGTATGCAATGTATGATAAATGCAATGCTCCCCCTCAACGGGTTACTCCCCCTCAATGTATGTTCTCCCCAAAGTGTACAATAGCTTCTATATTTTGCACCTCCCCTTACCATATCCTACTCCCCCTTTTTGTCATGATATAGGCAAAGGAGTAGTCCCCAACCGGGTCACTCATAGCAACGAGAGATAGAAGCATGCAAGACTTGCATATACATATAAGTCACTTTATGCACTTCAATTAATTTGAGAGAAACAAGGAGATTTATTTTGAGAAAATGTGTGAATCCAACATGCTTTGCATACAAGACATATAGCATTTAAGTCCAAAATACAATGGTATTTGGCAAAGCAAATGACAAAGGTTTCTAATAAGAATTCAAACCAATTTCACCAATGTCATGGGAAAAGCAAGGATATAGAGATTATTGATTTCAATTTAAGAGCAACTATATCCAACTTTATAAGCGAAACATGGCATGAGCGACTTTGCACCCTATTTGATTTTTCCGGATAAAATTATCCGTATGATAGTAACCATGTTCAACTAATAAAGAAAGAGAGACATTTGGAATGTAAATTCCTTTGAATGGATACAAGATCCTTTATTCATTTTGAGTCTCATAAGTTTTCACACAAGTTTTGCATTTTTAAGAATATGCAATCATCAATTCATGCTTTTCATGTGGGCATGTTATATGAATTTCATGCTTTTTCATTTGTCATTAGCATGTTATTAAAGAATCATCATGTCATGGAGATAATCATAGGTCATTCAAATCATACTTCCAATGTAAATCTCCTAGTCCAAAAATGCATGTTTGAACATAAATATGACATGGATTGTAGACAAGCAAGGTTCACACTTATGGAATTTTAAAACATATATACATATGTACAACCAAGCTTACTCAAGCAATTAAAAGAAGAGGCATAAGATATTTCAAATTTTTTGCAAGATACAAGAATGCAAAATAGCTCTCTTTGCTTGAGTTCCCCATATGGGGTCAATCATAGAACATCACTCCACAAGACATACCCCAATAGATCTACTAAGAGTTTTAAATCGAGTAGCATCTAAGGGTTTAGTAAATAAGTCCGCAAGTTGATCATTAGTACCTACATGTTCAAGTACTATGCATTTATTTTCAACAAGCTCTCTAATGAAGTGATGGCGGATGTCAATATGCTTAGTTCTAGAATGTTGCACCGGATTCTTGGAAATATTAATGGCACTCATGTTATCACAAAAGAGAGTGAGAGTACCTTGGTTGAATCCGTAATCCACTAGCATTTGCTTCATCCACATAAGTTGAGTGCATCCACTCCCCGCGGCTATGTACTCGGCTTCCGCCGTGGACAAGGAAATCGAGTTTTGCTTCTTGCAAAACCAAGACACCAAGTTGTTGCCTAGAAAGAAGCAACCGCCCGATGTGCTCTTCCTATCATCACAATTTCCTGCCCAATCCGCATCACTATATCCTACAAGACTAGGATTAGTGTCAAATGAGTACCAAATCCCATAGTTGGAAGTCCCATTCACAAAGCGAATGACTCTCTTAACCGAAGAGAGATGGGACTCCTTGGGATCGGATTGGTACCTAGCACAAACTCCTACACTAAAAGATATATCGGGCCTACTTGCGGTCAAATAGAGCAAGCTCCCTATCATGCCACGATATAAGGTTTGGTCCACACTTTTACCGCTAGCATCCTTGCTTAGCTTCAAAGTGGTGCTCATAGGAGTGTCACAATGTTTGGCTTTTTCAAGACCAAACTTCTTCACAAGGTTTTTGGCATATTTTAGCTTGGGTTATGAAGATCCCATTATCTAGTTGCCTAATTTGCAAACCTAGGAAGTAATTAAGCTCACCAACAAGACTCATCTCAAATTCATGAGACATAACATCAACAAATTGTTGGACCTTGGTGTTGTTGGTGGAGCCAAACACTATGTCATCAACATATATTTGAGCTATGAAAAGCTCATCATTGTCTCTCTTGATGAATAGTGTCTTGTCAACACTACCTCTTGTGTAGTCATTGTCAACAAGAAATTGAGTGAGGCGCTCATACCAAGCCCTCGGTGCTTGTTTCAACCCATATAGTGCCTTCTTGAGGCGATAGACATGGTTGGGGTGGTGTGCATCCACAAACCCCTTGAGTTGTTCAACAAACACTTCCTCTTGCAAGAAGCCATTGAGGAAGGCACTCTTGACATCTATTTGGTGCAATTTGAACTTGTGCACACAAGAAATGGACAAGAGAAGCCTAATAGACTCTAAACGGGCAACGGGAGCAAATGTCTCCTCAAAGTCGATACCCTCAATTTGAGAGTACCCTTGTGCTACAAGTCTAGCCTTGTTCCGCACTATGTTGCCATCCTCATCGGATTTGTTCCTAAATATCCATTTAGTGCCTATGACATTAGTGGTCTTAGGCCTAGGAACAAGAGTCCAAACCTCATTCCTTTCGAATTGGTTTAGCTCTTCTTGCATGGCAAGAACCCAAAATTCATCATGTAAGGCTTCTTCAACCTTTTTGGGTTCAATTTGAGAGGTGTAGCAAGTATAGCTAATAAGATTAGCAAGTTGACGTCTAGTCCTAACACCCCCATTAACATCTCCAATAACATCCTCTTTGTTATGGAGTCTTCTAACCCATGGAGCGGGTTCATTAGAGTCCAAGTTAGGAACTCTAGTAATGGGTTGTGTGACTTCATTAGATGTCCCAACATTGGGAGTCACCACAACCCTCTCCAAAGGAGTGTCATCCTCTAGAACATCCTCCTCCTCATGGTCATTAGACTTGAGCCTAGTATCATCAATGACCACATTTGATGATTCCATGACGGTTCGAGTCTTCAAGTTGAAAACTCTATAGGCTTTACTATTCAAGGCGTAGCCAATAAAGATACCCTCATCACTCTTAGCATCAAACTTGCCAAGTTGATCACGGTCATTTAAAATGTAGCATTTGCTTCCAAATGTGTGGAAGTAGCTAACATTTGGCTTCCTACCCTTCCATAGCTCATAAGAGGTGTTTCTAGAACCGGGCCTTAGGAACACACGATTTCCTATATAGCAAGCCGTATTGATAGCTTTGGCCCATAGGTTCCTAGGGACATTGTTGCTAAGCAATATCACTCGGGCCATCTCTTGGAGGACCCTATTCTTCCTCTCAACAACTCCATTTTGTTGAGGTGTCCTAGGAGCCGAAAACTCATGGGAGATGCCTAAGCTATCACAAAAGCTTTCAAAAGATGCATTCTCAAACTCTCTCCCATGGTCACTTCTAATCCGTTTAATGCTTCTAATGTTAGATTTCATTTCATTTTGTAATTTAGTACAAAGCATTTTAAACTTATCAAAAGTTTCGGATTTTTCTCTAAGAAAGTATGTCCATGTAAATCTAGAGAAATCATCAACACATACAAAAATGTATCTCTTTCCACCCAAACTTTCGGTTTGCATGGGACCCATGAGGTCCATGTGGAGAAGCTCAAGAGGCTCCTTGGTGGTGAGATACTTACCCTTTTTGTGCATGCTTTTAGTTTGCTTTCCTTGTTGGCAAGGTCCACAAACACCATTGGCTTTCTTCCCAAGCTTAGGGAGGCCACGCACACACTCGAACTTTCCAAGGGTCCGTAGATCCCTAAAGTTCATGTGGCCAAGTCTTTCATGCCACAACTTAATTTGCTCATCCATGGACACATTGTTTGAGACTATTCTAGCTTCAAGACAATAGCAATTGTCGCTAGATCTCATACCTTTCAATAAGGTTTGTCCATCGGGCTTTAGGATTGAGCAATCATCTTTACAAAACAAGACGGAATATCCTTCATCACTTAGATGTGAAATGCTTATTAAATTGGCTTTCAAGCCATCAACAAATAAAGCATCGGATAAGGAGGGTAATCCGGGAACGGAAATGTTCCTTTCCCTACAACTTTCTTTTTGGATCCATCACCAAAAGTGACATATCCACCTTCCTCCATAACAAGAGTCTCGAAGAAACTCTTGTTTCCCGTCATGTGCCTAGAGCACCCACTATCTAGATACCAAAAATTAGAAGAATTTGCCTTCAAGGCTATTTGAGCAACATGGCAAACAATGTCATTCTTTCTAATCCACCTAGAAACAATCTTAGCTTTCTTAGTGGTTTTTGGTATATGGGCTCTAGATGTCCTAGGATCATGCATAATAGTATTATCATTCCTAGGAACATGCATCATGGCTCTTTTCTTTTTCTTCTCTATCATGCTTCTAGTTTTGCACATTTTTATATATCGAAAGCAATGTGGTCTAATATGACCATCAAATCCACAAAAATGACATATAGGAGTGAAATAAGGAATCATACCTTGTCCTTGTCTTTGTGGATGAAAGGGTTCAATCCTTCTTCGTTGTTGAACCGGTCTTGGTTGCTTCCTAGCTTGAGGTTGCATGATAGGTCTCTTTCCTTTGTGAGCCATTTGAGGAGGAATGTTGGCTTGAGAGACCCTAGGGGGTTGAGCTTGAGGTTTCCTTCTTGGATCCATCTTCACTTGTGCATTAGAGCATTGTCCTACTTCTAATTTCTTTCTAGGAGCTTGCACAAATGAAGTTTCTTCTTTCTTCAAGCTCTTGACAAACACGGTCTTGTTAGAGGTAGAGATCTTCTTGTCATCTTCATACCCAAGACCCCTCTTGTCACATGGACTCTTTCCAACACCAAGCATATGGTCAAGCTTCTTGGTGCTAGAATCCATCCTAGTCATAGAATTTCTAACTTCTTCAAGCTCACTCTTTAGACTTTCTTCATTCCTCCTAGATAAAGCTAACTCCTCTCTTAGCTTATCTTCTATCTTCTTGAATTTTTCCACTTGTTCACCTAAGTGGTCATTATGAGATGCAAGCTCAAGATTTTCTTCTCTCAACATCTTGATCTTTCTTGTGCTCTTGATTGCTAAATCATTAAACTCGGCATGGCATTTAGCAAGCACCTTTTTCTCCACAAAACTACTTATGGAGTTAGATAAGGAATCACTTTCTTCTTCACTTGAGTCATTTTCCTCTTGACTCATTTCCTCTTTCTCACTACCACTTTTGCTCTTATGTGAGGAGGCAAAAGCTAGGAGGTTAGCCATGAGCTCTTCTTCACTTGAAGACTCATCTTCCTCATTGGAGTCATCACTACTCCCACTCCAAGTGGCGGCCATCACTTTGCTCTTCTTCTTATCATTGTGATTAGCACATTCGGGGGCAAAGTGACCAATCCCACCACATTCAAAGCATCGGACCCCTTTCCTTTCGGTCCTCTCTTGTCTAGGCTCAAACTTCTTGAAGGAACTCTTTTTCTTCAAATCTTGTCCTCTTGACCCAAATCCCTTCTTCTTCTTGAACCCCATAACCTTGTTGAACCTTTTCACAAATAAGGCAAGGTCTTCATCCGATTCATGCTTTGCCTCATTTGCATCCTTAGATGCTTTCAAAGCTATTCCTTTAGACTTCTTAGGAGGAGTAGTGGTGCTAGGAGCCTTCCTAGACTCATATGCAAGGAGACGCCCAATCACCTCACTTGGCTTCATATCCATGTAGCCACTATTTTCTTCTATGGCCGTCACCTTGGATTCAAACCTATCGGGGAGAGATCTCATAATTTTTTGCTTGACTCTCCTATCCGAATACGGGTCTCCGAGTTGATGGCTTTGATTTACAATATCCATCAATTTGATTTCGAAGTCATTGAAGCATTCATCCTCTCCCATCCTAAGTAGCTCAAACTGAGTTTGGAGGACTTGAAGCTTGGACTCCTTCACCACCTCGGTTCCCTCATGTGCAACTAGAAGGATGTCCCATGCCACTTTGGCAATCTGAGTATTCTGAATAAGCTTGTACTGATTCTCATCCATAGCACACATAATGGCATGCATAGCCTTCCTATTCCACTTAGAAGCCTCAAACTCTTGCGCGTTCCATTGCGCCTTAGGCTTCAAAACATCTTATCCTCCACCATCGGGAGTCATCATAGGGAGATCATATCCGTCTTCCACCGCCATCCATGCACGGTCATGAATTTGGCATATGTAGGATTCCATCTTCCCTTTCCATTGGGAATAGTTCAATCCGGTAAGAAGTGGAGGCCTTGTGCTAGAAGCTCCTTCGTGGCCACCACCATTTCCACCGTTTCCACTCATAGTGTTTATGAATGAATGAAATGAATGCAAATGTATGAATGATCAAAAGTCACACAAAATGCAAAACACACCAAAATAAGCAAGGATCACCTATGTATGTCTAGGAACCCGCTCTGATACCAATTGAAACAAATAATAGCACGGTGTGTATAAAGCTATCTAGAGGGGGGGTGAATAGATTTTACGCTTTTTACCCAATTTTTCGTGTTAGTCAAAATTATGAAAATGCCCTCAAGATAATATAACCAAGCAATTGTAATATGGTGCGGAAATTAAAACAACACTTGGTTTTTACGTGGAAACCCTCACGGGAAAAACCACGGGCTATGTAAGTAAGCCACACTCGAACCTCGAATCCACTAAATGTGCAAACGATTACAACCTAATCCCGGAAGTAATCACACACCTACCTAATCCCGGTATGAGTGAACCTAGTCCAATTTGCTTGCGTTCTAAGCAACCTAATCCCGGATGCTACACACAAGACTTACTTTCTCTATGAAGAGAATACAACCCTAAGTGAATATATGTAAATATCCAAAATGCAACATAGAGCAAGGGAAACCCTATATGCTTATCTAAGATGATTAATATGCAATTAAGAACAATCCTAGATATCAAAACTAAATGACATGTCAATTAGTTTAGCTAATCAATATTAAGCACAAAACCTAATATGCAAGCACAATATAAAATCTCAAACATACATCATACTCATCTCAATATTGTATCTAAAGCATACAAAATAACAAACAAGTAATTAATTGAGATTGCTAGATAAGAGAAACACAAAACATGTAAGATATTAGTGAAAAGCTTACCAAGCAAAGTATGATGAAGATTCCATGCTAGATGACATCTAGATGATCTAAGATGATGCTAGATGATGATTGATGATCATGAAAAAGTGTTTGAGAATCAAGAATGGAGTTCTTGGAATTTTTCTTCTCTTTGAAAAATATCCTAAGTATGAATTCTGAATATGAACTCTCTTAATTGACCTAAAGTCAAAGTGGCATATATATAGGGGGCCAAAACAAAGTGAGGTCGTTTAAGTAAGTTTCAAAGAAACGCGCCAATCGGCGGTTTCAATCGGCGGCCAGGCCGCCGTTAATGACCGCCGAATTGAGCTCGTGAAGAACAGAGCATAAACGGCGGTTCATTCGGCGGTTTCGTGACCGCCGATTCCAACCGCCGAAACAGAACAGAGAGATCAAAATCAACCAGGTATGAACGGCGGTTTCGAACGGCGGTTTCATGCTCGCCGTTTAAACCGCCGAATTAGACTGAGAGATAAATCAATCAGGTCTTGAAACGGCGGTTTCGAACGGCGGTCGTGACCGCCGATCTTAACCGTAGAAATGCTTCAGACCAATCTGGACTGAAACGGCGGTTTCAGTCAGCGGCCAGGCCGCCGATCATAACCGCCGATCACCTAGATAGGTGAAAACCAAGGAGAAGCCAAGGGCATTCTCCATAGGCGGTCCTCACGCTAAACCAAGCACATTCTCGTGCATGCGCGGACGTTTCCGAAAGTTATCGGGAAACGAATTACACAACAACAAGATACAATTACACACAACAAAATATAATAAATAAGTGCAAGTGTGAATTGTGACAAACGAAGAGAATACACACATATGCAATGAATGTTTAGTGTGTGTGTGCAACTAATCTCTTCAAAGAAAAGTAAGCACATAGAAATTTACCTTCGGTGCTTATCAACACGAGGTCTTCAAAGGGCTTCGAACAAGAAGACCGATACCTAGGCTACCCTTACAAAGAACCCCCACATATGGTTTGATCACGAAATAAGCCAATTAAAAACAACGGGAATCCTTACAGTTGCCATCCTCATCGGATTTGTTCCTATAAATCCACTTGGTGCCTATCACATTAGTGCTTTTAGGCCTAGGAACTAGAGTCCAAACCTCATTCCTTTCGAATTGGTTTAGTTCTTCTTGCATGGCAAGAACCCAAAATTCATCATTGAAGGCTAAATCAACCTTTTTGGGTTCAATTTGAGAGGTGTAGCATGTAAAGCTAATGAGATTAGTTATTTGACGCCTTGTCCTAACACCCTCATTCACATCTCCAATAACATCCTCTTTGTTATGGAGTCTTCTAACCCATGGAGCGGGTTCATTAGAGTCCAAGAGAGGGACTCTAGTAATAGGTTGTGTGACTTCACTATTGTCATTGGACGTCCCAACATTGTGAGTCACCACAACCCTCTCCAAAGGAGAGTCATCCTCTAAAACTTCCTCCTCCTCATGGTCATTAGACTTGAGCCTTGTATCATCAATAATAACATTCGATGATTCCATGATGGTTCGAGTCTTCAAGTTGAAAACTCTATAGGCTCTACTATTCAAGGCATAGCCAATAAAGATACCCTCATCACTCTTAGCATCAAACTTGCTAAGTTGATCACGGTCATTTAAAATGTAGCATTTGCTTCCAAATGTGTGGAAGTAGCTAACATTTAGCTTCCTACCCTTCCATAACTCATAGGAGGTGTTTCTAGAACCCGGCCTTAGGAAAACACAATTCCCTATATAGCAAGCCGTATTGACGGCTTCGGCCCATAGGTTCCTAGGGACATTGTTGCTAAGCAACATCACTCGGGCCATCTCTTGAAGGACCCTATTCTTCCTCTCAACAACTCCATTTTGTTGAGGTGTCCCAGGAGCCGAGAACTCATGGGAGATGCCTAAGCTATTGCAATAGCTTTCAAAAGAGGCATTCTCAAATTCCCTCCCATGGTCACTTCTAATCCGTTTAATGCTTTTAATGTTAGAATTCATTTCATTTTGTATTTTAGTACAAAGCATTTTAAACTTATCAAAAGTTTCGGATTTTTCTCTAAGAAAATATGTCCATGTAAATCTAGAGAAATCATCAACACAAAAAAAAAATGTATCTCTTTCCACCTAAACTCTCGGTTTGCATAGGACCCATGATATCCATGTGGAGAAGCTCTAAAGGCTCCTTGGTGGAGAGATACTTGCCCTTTTTGTGCATGCTCTTGGTTTGTTTTCCTTGTTGACAAGGTCCACAAATTCCATTGGCTTTCTTCCCAAGCTTAGGGAGGCCACGCACACAATCGAACTTTCCAAGGGTTCTTAAATCCCTAAAGTTCATGTGGCCAAGTCTTTCATACCACAACTCTATTTGCTCATCCATGGACACATTGTTTGAGACAATTCTAGCTTCAAGACAATAGCAATTGTCGCTAGATCTCATACCTTTCAATAAGGTTTGTCCATCAGGCTTTAGGATCGAGCAATCATCTTTACAAAATAAGACGGAATATCCTTCATCACTTAGATGTGAAATGCTTATTAAATTGGCTTTCAAGCCATCAACAAATAAAGCATCGGATAAGGAGGGTAATCCGGGAATGGAAATGGTTCCTTTCCCTACAACTTTCTTTTTGGATCCATCACCAAAAATGACATATCCTCCTTCCTCCATAACAAGAGTCTCGAAAAAACTCTTGTTTCCCGTCATGTGCCTAGAGCACCCACTATCTAAATACCAAAAATTAGAAGAATTTGCCTTCAAGGCTATTTGAGCAACATGGCAAACATTTTCATTCTTTCTAATCCACCTAGAAACAATGTTAGCTTTCTTAGTGGTCTTTGGTACTTGGGCTCTAGATGTCCTAGGATCATGTATAACAATTTTATCATTCCTAGGAACATGCGTCTTGGCTCTATTCTTTCTCTTCTCAATCATGTTTTGTGTTCTACACATTTTAATATATCGAAAGCAATGTGGTCTAATATGACCTTCAAATCCACAAAAATGACATATAGGAGTAAAATAAGGAATCATACATTGTCCTTGTCTTTGTGGATGAATGGGTTCAAGGCATCTTCGTTGTTGAACCAGTCTAGATTGCTTCCTAGCTTGAGGTTGCATGATTGGTCTCTTTCCTTTGTGAGCCACTTGTGGAGGAATGTTGGCTTGAGAGACCCTAGGGGGTTGAACTTGAGGTTGCCTTCTTGGCCCCATCTTCACTTGTGCATTTGAACATTGTCCTATTTCTAACTTCTTCCTAGGAATTTGCACAAATGAAGTTTCTTCGTTCCTCAAACTCTTGACAAACACGGTCTTGTTAGAGGTTGAGATCTTCTTACCATCTTCATACCCAAGACCCCTCTTGTCACATGGACTCTTTCCAACACCAAGAATATGGTCAAGTTTCTTGGTGCTAGAATCCATCCTAGTCATAGACTCTCTTACTTCTTTAAGTTCCCTCTTTAGGCTTTCTTCATTCCTCCTAGATAAGACTAACTCCTCTTTTAGCTTATCTTCCATCTTCTTGAATTTTTCCACTTGTTCACTTAAGTGGTCATTATAAGATAAAAGCTCAAGATTTTCTTCTCTCAACATCTTGATCTTTCTTGTGCTCTTGATTGCTAAATCATTAAACTCGGCATGGTATTTAACAATCACCTTTTTCTCCACAAAACTATTTATGGAGTTAGAAGAGGAATCACTTTCTTCTCCACTTAAGTCATTTTCCTCTTGACTCAATTCCTCTCTCTCACTAGCACTTTTGCTTTTATGGGAGGAGGCAAAAGTTAGGAGGTTAGCCATGAGCTCTTCATCACTTGAAGACTCATCTCCCTCAATGGAGTCATCACTACTACTACTCCATGTGGCGGCCATCACTTTACTTTTCTTCTTGACATTGTGATTAGCACATTCGGGGGCAAAGTGACCTATGCCACCACACTCGAAACATCGGACCCCTTTCCTTTCGGTCTTCTCTTTCCTAGGCTCAAACTTGTTGTAGGAACCCTTTTTCTTGTAGTTTTGACCTTTGGAACCAAAGTCCTTTTTCCCGAATTTCATGACCCTCTTGAATCTCTTCACAAATAATGCAAGGTCTTCGTCCGAGTCATTCTTCTTTGCCTCATTTTCATCCTTGGAGGTCTTCAAAGCAATTCCTTTTTGCTTTTTAGGAGGTGTGGAGATAGGACCCTTCCTATACTCATAAGCTAGAAGCCTCCCAATCACCTCACTCGGCTTCATATCCTTATATCCACTATTTTCTTCTAAAGCCGTTACTTTTGATTCAAACCTATCCGGAAGAGATCTCATAATCTTTTGCTTGATTCTCCTATCCGAATATGGATCACCAAGTTGATGACTTTGGTTGACTATGTCCATCAACTTGATCTCGAAGTCGTTGAAGCACTCATTCTCCTCCATCTTAAGCATCTCGAATTGAGTTTGGAGGACTTGAAGCTTAGAGTCCTTCACCACTTCGGTTCCCTCATGTGCAATCTCTAGGATGTCCCAAGCCTCCTTAGCTATCCTAGTATTTTGAATCAATTTGTATTGATTTTCGTCCATAGCACATAAGATGGCATGCATCGCCTTCCTATTCCACTTTGAAGCCTCAAACTCTTGCGCATTCCATTGCGCCTTAGGCTTCAATACTTCTTCTCCTCCACCATCGGGAGTCATCTTGGGTAAATCATATCCGTCTTCCACCGCTATCCATGCACGGTCATGAATTTGGCATATGTAGGATTCCATCTTCCCTTTCCATTGGGAATAGTTCAATCCAGTAAGAAGTGGAGGCCTTGTGCTAGAAGCACCTTCGTTGCCACCACCATTTCCACCGTTTCCACTCATAGTGTTTATGAATGAATGAATGAAATGAATGCAAATGTATGAATGATCAAAAATCACACAAAATGCAAAATCACAACAAAATAAGCAAGGATCACCTATGTATGTCTAGGAACCCGCTCTGATACCAATTGAAACAAATTATAGCACGGTGTGTATAAAACTATCTAGAGGGGGGTGAATAGATTTTAAGCTTAACACCCAATTTTTCGTGATTAGTCAAAATTACGAAATCACCCCTAAATAGATAAAGCAATAAATCAAGTATAAAAAGCTGAAATTAAATAACACTTGATTTTTACGTGGAAACCCTCACGGGAAAAACCACGGGTTAGTAAGTAAGCCACACTCGAACCTCGAATCCACTAAATGTGTAAAACGATTACAACCTAATCCCGGAAGTAATCACACACCTACCTAATCCCGGTATGAGTGAACCTAGTCCGATTGCTTGCGAATTAAGCAACCTAATCCCGGTCACAACACAAGACTTAATTCTCTAAAAAGAGATTAACACCCTAAGTGAATATATGAATATTCAAATGCAACATAGAGCAAGGGAAACCCTATATGCTTATCTAAGATGATGAATTTGCAATTAAAAACAATCCTAGATATTAAAGCTAAATGACATGTCAATTAGCTTAGATAATCATAGATTATAGAAACCTAGATATCTATCATAAAAACAATACTCAATCAAATCAACACAACAATCTCTATCTTGAATATTAGAATATAATCTAAGAACAATCAAGTAATAAAAGAGATGCCATAATAAATTAAACACTAATTATGTATGATAATAGTGAAAAACTTACCAAAGCAAGTGTGATGATGAAAGACCCATGCAAGCAAGCATCCTAGATATGCTAGAGAATGCTAGATGGACTTTGATGCAAATGGATTTTGGTTTGAGTGTTTAATGAGCAAACTTGATTGCTTTCTCTCTTAAAAATCTCTCTTTTTAAAGTAGGGTTCTTAATGATTAAAGAGTCACATTCAGAACAAGAGAAAGTGATGTATTTATAGGCATGAAAAACAGAGCATGTGAAAAGACAAGTTTGCCCCTGAAACGCACCGATCGGCGGTTTCAATCAGCGGCCAGGCCGCCGATCATAACCGCTGAATTGGCCTGAGAGGAACAGGGGACCAACGGCGGTTTCATTCGGCAGTTTTGTGACCGCCAATCTAACCGCCGAATCAAACCTGAGATTAAAAAATCAATCAGGTATGAAACGGCGGTTTCATTCGTGACCGCCGATTCAACCGCCGAATTAGGCCGAGAGATAAAATCAATCAGGTCTTGAACGGCGGTTTCGAACGGCAGTCGTGACTGCCGATCCTAACCGCAGAATTGCTCCATACACTACTGGAAGCAAACGGCAGTTTCATTCAGCGGCTAGGCCGCCGATCATAACCGCCGATCACCAACAAAGGTGAAAACCGAGAAGATGCCAAGGGCATTCTCCGTAGGCGGTCCTCGCGCTAAACCAAGCACATCCTAGTGCATTCGCGGACGTTTCCGAAAACTATCGGGTAACGAATTACAAGACAACAAGACACAATTACACACAACAAAATATAACAAATCAGTGCAAGTGTGAAATGTGACAAGTGAAGAGAATGCACACATATGCAATGTATGTTAAGTGTGTGTGTGCAACTAATCTCTTTAAAGAAAATTAAGCACATAGAAATTTACCTTCGGTGCTTATCAAGACGAGGTCTTCAAAGGGCTTGAGCAATAACACCGATATCTAGGCTACCCTTACAAAGAACCCCCAACTTGTGGTTTGTCCACGAAATGAGCCAATCAACAAATGGGAACCTTACACAAGGAATGCCCCATGCCCTACGAACCAGGTTCATGAAATCAGGACAATCCACCTACATGCTTTGAAAATGAAAAGGCCTGGAAAAAGAGACCTAAGATTTAGATAATCAAATCCAAAGAGGACAATGATCAGAAAACCGACAGGGGAAAGCCACACAGGAAATATCATGCCAACAAGAAACGCAACCCTTAGAAACCAAAGTCCTGTCCAATCACCGCTCAACTCTAGTGCGACAAGATCGACCCCTAACCCATGTAAAATGAGCTCCCTGAGATCGAACACCAATCAAGTTGCAATCCCCAATCGTTGATTTAAAATCCTCACAAGAACCCCTAGCAGGAGAGCGAGGTCCCAAACACTCATGAGCACCCAAAACTACATTAAAATCACCTACCACCAACCAAGAAAAAGAAAAAGAATCAGCCGTCTCCTGAAAAGAGCACCAAAGCGCCCAGCGAACCAAGGCAGAGGTACTAGCATAAACAAACGAGTACCAATGCATCAAAGATCCACTAGAGATGGAGACGGTTAAATGTCGATCATGACACAAAACTATTTTAGTATTAGCAATAAAGTCACAAGCCAAAACCCAAATAGATGGAATCAAACCACCCCTGTCATTCATAACCACCAAATGAAGACCGAGAGAGGACCAAAAACTGGCAAATATTGAATCAAAAGCCACCATGGGCTCAGTAATGCAAACCAAAGAAGGCCGATGAGAACAACATAAATATTTGAGAACTCGTTTAGTAGAGTTGTTCCCAATACCACGGTAGTTCCAATAAAGGATACTAATCATAGGAACTATCAGGAGGAGTCCGACTCTCGGACTTAAATGACTCCAATCTACTTTTGATACTCGTGAACCACTGATCCACCCCATCAAGATCCGAAACCTCAACATCCACCTAATTAGGCCAAGGGGCGACCGCGACAAAACTAAGCTCGGCATGAGAATTTGTCAAAGAGGAGTCCGATTGCATGACCGGAGAAGAGCTGATCCCAAGCTCGGACTTATTAAGATCACTCAAAGTCAAAGATTCCATAATAAGAGCACCCGAAGAAACAATAACATGAGGAGGAGGAGAAACCTCACGCGTCAAGAGGGTAGACGAAGATTCCATAATCGGACCACCCGAAGAAACAACAACAGATGGAGGAGAAGAAGCCTCATGAGGCAAGAGACTACAGACCTGCTGAACAATAGGAACATTTGGTAAATGAATTGGAATCGAGCCCACAACAGTAGAAGAAGGACCTAAAAAAGAGATATATGTAGAAGACATAACTGAAGCTAAAAAAGGACTTGAAAAGGCTGAATGATGAACTACCACTGAATCAACAGACCCCAAATCTTGAGAAACAGCAGCGAAAGCATTGGATACCAGGGCCTCCTGGACCGACTTATCTATCGGGCGATAAACCATCTTCGAAGACCGTGAGCGAACTATCTGCAAAACAGGTTCATCAATAGAACCCTCGACCAATAGCTAAGGAGATTTGTCGGCACTAGCAACATGAACCTTAGGATTGTTCCGACGACAAGAACTGGGTAGATGGCTAATGGAAGAGCGAACGGAGCAAAATGACGGCAAGTTCTCGTACTCAACCGAAATAAAAGAGCTATGATGCTCGCCCCTCTTTAAAAGGACCGAGGATGGAAGTAATACGGACATGTCAACATCCACTAAAACCCCGGCAAAATGACCAAAATGACCAAAATCACCATCAATAGTAGCTTTATCCATTCTCAACGAAACTATAATACATCTGGCCAAATCAAAATTAATCTTTGGATGCCAATATTCCCAAGACAAATCATAAAACCTAACCCAAACCTGCGCATTAATGGACTTTTACAGAGAGGGATTAAAATCAGGAACCCAAGGCTAAAGACGGAGAACTTCTGGCTTCAAATTAACAGAGCCCAAACCCTAAACATGGTTCTTATCCTCAGGAGACTTCAAAATAATTTGGAAATAGCCTCTCTATAAAGATATAAGTCTTCAATCAGCTAATATCATCCAAAGCTTACTAAGCTTAGCCTTAAGGTCAGTGAGCTTCCAAGGACGCTCACCACTAGAAAGAACCACACGCCCAATGAGAGCATTCTTGCATAAATCAAGTCTAGATTGATAAGCCACCGGATCAACCCGAAAAGACACATAACCTCCCTTTTTCAGAGGTGCAGCCATCTATGTATTATATATAATATATATATATGTATTATATATATTATATATATTATATATTAATATATATAATAATATAATATATATTATTTAATATATTAATATATAATATATGGCTCATTCTTGAGTGCAACATGACATCATACAATTTAAAAAAATAGTATGTGACCACATATGATTACATATGATCATAAATATATATAATGTTATCGCATATGAATTGCGCGTGATCACACAATTAAATTATTATGATCACATGTTAGAACATACAATCACATATTAGCTGATGTGGTTGTACCAAAGAAGACATGATCACAGTCAAAAAAATTTCGTTGCATCATATAACGTTGCACCCAAGGGCAGCCCATAATATATATATATTATTATTATATATTATATATATATATATTATTATATGTATTATATATTGGGACAATCTATAGAACAACGGTGTTTCTATACACCTTCTAAAAAAAATCCAGCTCATCAAATCTTGACCCTTGATTTGTCCAACTTTCACATCTAATGGTTATGTTTTAAAGTTGTTGTGATTCCCTATGCATTCTAATATTACCTTCTTAGCAGGTCACAAAACCTAATGACCGTTTGTGCTTCACAAAGCCCAATAGTTACTGTTTTTAATTTTCCTCCTTCCCAATGCTATTTTCTTCTCCTTTCCAAATCCAACTCTTTTTTTTATTTAAACATATATAAACACTTCTTCTCCTTTCCAAATCTAATTCTTCTCCTTCCCAACGCTATCTTCTGAACTTTTCTGGTTTACCAGCTCAAAAACTCTTGTGAACTTTTCTTTGTTACCAGCTCAAACATTTCAATCGATCATTCGTCTTGTTGATTGGTGTTTCAGTCTGGTGTTCTGATTCGTCTATTTGTGTTTGTATTGAAATCTCGTACCCAACCCATTCTTTTTTGCTTCATCAAGTTTGATCTCACAGGTAATCATCCACTTCAATCGATCATTCGTCTTGCTCATTGGTGTTTTGGTCTGGTGTTCTGACTCGTCTATTTGCATTCAAATTAAAATCTCGCCTCCAACCCATTCTTTTTTGCTTCATCAAGTTTGATCTCACATGTATGTCTCTTTTGTGTCTTTTTTTTTTATTAGCATTGAATTCAATATGAAATTACTTATTGTTTGAATCGTTATTTTTAACTCATCTCTACAATACATCCATGGTTGTTTTGATTAGTTTCGAAATCAATATGAAATTACTTAGGGTTCGAATTCATAGAATCAATAATGTTTTCCTGTTTGTAATTGTTTCTTTATCTTATCTCTATAATAATCTTTCTATAATTTTGAAGGTGAATGATTCATGTTCAAAATCTCGGTGATTCCTTACATCAATAATGTTGTCTATAATCTATGTATAAATTCTATGCTGAATGATGCATATTAAAAATCTCGGTGATTCCTCGCATCAATATTGTTTTTCTGTTTGCTATTACTTTTATTATAATTCGATCAACACATATTATTGCGATAAAAAAAATTACTTATACTTCTATCATCTTGTTTTGACTTTGTATAGTAATGGCTAGGAGTGAATCGCAAAGTAAGCCTGATAACAATGATGGATTGTTTTTAACACCAAATAATATGTGTTCTGCTGGGGTTAATTCTATGCAAATTTCGTCATAGGAAGGCAGTGGCAATCAAGATGTTGATTTGAATCATATCAAAAATATGAAATTTGATTATGTGGAAGATGCAAGGTCATTTTATCTTGGTTATGCTAGGGGTAATGGGTTTGGTATAATAGCAACGAACTTGGACTATGACCATGAATGTAGAGTATTAAGGAGAAAGTGGGTTTGTGATAAGCATGGATCAAGAAGGGAGGAGTATTTGACCGATAAAAATAGGAAACGCAAGCCAAGGCTGCAAACAAGACAGAATTGCAAAGCTTGTTTCTCAATTGGCATAGACAGTCATACGTTAAAGTACATGGTAAAGGTATTCATCAATGATCATTCACACAAACTAGCAACTTTACGTGAGGTTTCATCCCATCGATCTCACAGAAACGTAGATGAAGGAGACTATGCCCAAATTGACACCATGGGCAAAAACTTCATAAGAGGTTGTCAAACATTCGAGTACATTGTTGACCAGAAATGGGGATACTCCAAAATTAGATTCACTCAGAAGAACTTGTATAATAAGATTGCTAAGATGAGACGATTAAATTTTTTTGAAAGTGATTCACAAGCAACAATTTCGTAATGTTGTAAAAACGAAAGGCAGACCCATCGATCTGACTGCACCTACCACGCCAGCAACCAAGCGTGAAAGACCAAATCAATGCCGTATTGCCACATTTCTGGGCACGACTGGCGTAATTGTCCATAAAAAGAATCAGATAGTTAGTCACTTTCATTAGTGTTTGGGTTCATGATGCATTTGAATTTTGTCTTTGGTTGTTTGTTATGCATTGTGTTTTCATTGGGTTGTTTTTTAATTATCCTGAATGTTAGTTACTTTCATTATTGTTTGTTGTTTTGATAATTCTCATAGGGTTGTTTGTTATATGATTTCAATTGACATGTATTTTGTTTGATTTGTGGAGCTTGAACTGGACCACATGGACACATAATTTTCTATAGACTAAAAAAGCTCAAATGTTATAAGATGACTTCTACTACAAGAAAAATGACCTATTGGGACGAAAAATCTATTGGGTCGAAAAAATTTCGTCCCTATAGATTTTCGTCGCAATAGAATATTTATTGGAACAAATTTTGTCCAATGTGGTATAATCTTTAGGGATGAATTTTTTTCGTCTAAATAGGATATCTATTGGGACGAAATATATAATTCGTCCCAATAGACTACTACTTATTGGGACGAATAAATTCGTCCCAATAGACATCCTATTGGGATGAATTTTTTTCATCCCAATAGGTTTATAGGGACGATTTTAGGGCTAATGGGATGAAAAATATCGTCCCAATAGCCATTTTTTTTGTAGTGTTTTCAATTAATCCTCAAAAGGCTTAGATGAATGTGAGTGAAGAAAGAAACGTGAAAAAAGTATTAGAAGACGAAGATGAAGAAAATATTACTTTAAGATGAAAGTAGAGAAAATGAGGTAAATAATAGAGGTAAAAATATATATATTATTTTGATGTGTATAATAGTTATTGTATTTATGGTTATGATTTATGAGTGCATCTTAACCATTTTTTTTTACACAGGATTTGTCACACTTATGTATCCATTAGATCATACTTGTCTGAATGGTCAAGATTTCATGATTATTAATTATCTTAATTGTTTCTCTCTCTCATATTTTTTCTCTTTTCCTAAACATTTTATTTGTTTCTCTCTAGTCATTTATTTCTCTCTTTCCTCTCTTATTACTATTATTTTCTTTTCATCTTATAACATTTCTTATTTCATCTCTTTTTATATTTTCACTTGTGGCATTATTTTTTATTTATTGATAGAAATGCTTAAATAAAATAAATACATAGTTGATAAAAATTCTTCAAAGTACTCGAATTTTTTTTTTTTTTTTACTAGAAGTTTTTTGACATAATCAAAATACTGGAATTTATGATATAAAATATGTTATCCATTCAAAAATCAAAAAAAAAAAAAAAAACAAAGAACTAATTAATTAATTTTGTTGAAAATCTTGATTTGTTTTTAAGTTTTTCCTTAAAGGTAGATTAATAATTAAATTACCATATAAATTAGAAAATGATGCAATATGGATCATTTTATTCGTCCAAAGTGGTTTTCTATCGAGATGAATTTTGTTTTTTCCAATAAATTCTTCATAAGGATCAATAACTATTAGTCTTGAGAGGTTTTCTATTATTAAAAAAAAAAAAAAAAACCGAACCGTCGGAACTAGAACTGGAATCGAAACCGTTGGTTTCGAATCGAAAACCGAAACCGCTGGTTTCGAATCGAAAACCGAAACCGCTGGTTCTGAATCGAAAACCGAAACCGCTGGTTCTGAATCAAAAACCGAAACCGCTGGTTTCGAATTAAAAATCAAAACCGCCGGTTCCGAATCGAGAACCGAAACCGGGGTCATGTCTAATTCCGAGTACGATTAACGATTGACCATTTGATCTAACAATATATGATTTAAAATAAATAATTTAATTAAATGTTATAATAAATGTTTTTTAATATCAATTTGTTTATCAAATAAAAATAAAATTTAAATTAGTGGAATCGATCTACAAATAAAATTTTGATTGAATAAAAAATCAATAACAATTTAATAACAATTAGAGGTTATATATAAAAATTATGCTTTTATTATTATATTCAAAGCAGCAGCAAGGTGGAAAAGGTTGGTGGGTGAGCTGGGTGAGCTGGGTTCAACACCCAATGATAACATATATTATTTGTAATTTGTGTTGGGTGAGCTGGTGGGTGGCTTGAGTGGGCAACAAATATATATATATTTTTTTTAATTTCGTCCCTATAGGTTGTCAAAGGGGACGAACAAAAATCGTCCCTATAGTTTATCTAAAAGGACGAAAATTTATCTAATGGGACGAAATATTTCGTCCTTACAGGTTGTCAAAGGGGACAAACAAAAATCGTCCCTACAGGTAGTTTTAAAGGACGAATTTCAATTTTTGTCCCAAAGAAGCTATTACGACCCACCTGAGGCGACAGAATTTGGGACGAATTTTATTCGTCCTAATAGACCTATTGAGACGATTTTTGGGCTATTGGGACGAAAAAAAAAAAACATCTCAATAGCCCTTTTTTTTTGTAGTGTTCCATTGAAATTTAAGTAGTTTTGTTTGTATATTTTGTATTAGGCCACATGGAGCCAATATGTTTTAGGATGTATTAATAAATGAAAAAGTTTGAGATTACGTTTAAAAAAGAACGATCAAATAAAAGATGAACCGATTATATTATAAAAGAATTAATTACGCGTCTATAAGCCCAGCAAATGCTTCAAAGATAGGCCAAAAGATTTTATTGATTATAAAAGGGCTAGTGTTGATTATATAAAAGCCAATTTGTTTTTATTTGTTGAAAGTTGCCCTATACTTACTTAACCAAAATTATCTTCTAATTCAAAACCTGCACTTATCTTACCTCCAATGCCAACTATTAAGGTACAACATAGATAATCTAATATGAAGAAATTTTAGACTTGAAACACATTGTTACAAAATAGATGTAATGCGATCACGTCAAAATAAAAATGCAATTACAGGAACCATAGTAATGTATCGTTACGTAGGATATCACATTTGATATTAATCGATTACACCACAGTACACATTGTTTTAGGAATTTAGACAGTAGCCAAAGAAAGGCAATCAAAGACATAAATATAAAAGTCTGAGTTTTCTGAATGGTTGCCCTCTTCCTAGCTAAATCAAACTCCAACACCCGAACACGATCTTTTAAGCTCATATTTTCTCTTTCGTAGAACTAATGAAGTCGTTCCGACCTATGAAATTCCCTCTGTAACCTCTACGTTTCTTCATTCAATAACATATCAACTGTGATAATTGTAACCGGTACTTTAGGTCCCAACCATTTGAAGAAATTACATCCACCAAATTCTTTCTGTAGTATAATATTGAAATGTAAGCTGTATTACTTCATAAATCAATCTATATGAATATAACTTAAAATAGTCACTTATAGTTCAATAATAATTCTTTTGGAACACCATTCGAATAGTCTCTTATAGTTCCAAGGTGTTATGCATGGCAATATATTATCTCAATGGTAACCCACATTTGCATTTTCCCTCCCCATACCCATGTACGTTTAACAAAACCTTTTATTGTGCAAGTAAGCGAATATGAATACAATCTTCCCCAATAAAACAAACAATTTGCAACTACTACTGTTTTTCAATAAAAAAGAAATCTAAATATCCAGATTTATCAAAACAATTTAAAAGTCAGATTAAGTACATGCAAACACTTGATCAAATCTATAATTGCGAATATTATATATAAAATTTGAATTTAAACTTAACTACAGATATAAACTTTAGACAATTTATTTTTATTTTTAAAAAAAATAATACAACAGTTATGATGAACTTTAAACAAACTCAAAAATCATGAAAACTTACCATCTCGGTATGAATGTGATAAACCATCACACCATTATCAGACCCAGTCAAGTATAACTTTCCATCTTTTTGACTTCTAACTACATATGACAACCAATAACCATCACAAAAAATTGAAATATGTTAAATCAAAATTATTAAATTACAAAATCAGTAATCGGAAGTTATGAAATAAGAGAAAAAAAAATTAAGCAACCTGGTGTACGTGGTGTAGATTGTTCCAAGTTTGATAGATGTACACAGCAGATTGTGTGTGTGAGAGAGAGAGAGAGAGAGAGAGAGAGAGAGAGAGAGAGAGAGTGAGTTTTAGGGTTTCTGAAAGTTATGTATGGTGTTTTGAGTGAGTATTAGTGTTTTTTATTTATTTATAGATCATATTTATAAAATTACTCAAATAACCTTAACACACTATAAAATATTATTTCAAACGAGACATTTATTGCACAGATTTCAACATATTTTTTTATTCATTTTTTTTTTTTTTTAATATCCTGAATCCATTAAGAATAAAGATTTTCTTGAAGCAATTAATGTTTCATCTTCCCTTTCCATATTACTATTTTTCATATACTTTTATTAAATTAGATTCATTACATTTAGGAAATAAAAAAGAAATGTTTGTGTTTTTTTTATTACATATGTTTCAAAATATTTGTTTTTTCATTTTTTTTTTTTTAATATCCCGAATCCATTTTTTTAATATAGGTTTTCTGACAGCAATTAATGTTTCATCTTTCCTTTATTAGTTATAATAATATTACAAAATGTTATATAACTATACAATTCATGTCTCCATATGTACATAAAGTGATTTAAGCATTCATAGTGTAATGTTGATATCAAAGGATATCAAAGTTATACTTATATTATATGAATACCCGATTCATGAATGTTCCCATATGCACATAATATGTTTCGAATAACTAACATATAGTAGTTATAATGTTATTACTAAATGTGTATAATTGCTCAATTCATGCATGGTCTCATATTAATTTTTTAAAGTATGAGATATAACAGTATAATATTTTTTATTTACAAAGTAATCAAAGTTTAATAAGATTTAATATGTTGACACACCATTGAACATTTTACTTAACCAATGCTTGAATTTTTTTCACAAGGACTTGTTTTCAAATAAATATATCAAAGCATGCAGCTACAATGTTACAGATTATTGTATAACTATAAAATTCATGTTCCCATATGCACATAAAGTGATTTAAGCATTCATAGTTAAATATTGATATATAGGATATCAAAGTTATACCTATATCAAATGATTGCCCAATCCATGTCTCCATATGCACATATTAGAATATCAAGGTTATACATATATCATATGATTACACAATTCATGTTCCCGTAATTATATGTTTATTAATTGAAATTTATTAGTTATAACAATATTACAAAATGTTTTGTTACTATACAATTCATATCCTCATATGCACATAAAGTGATTTAAGCATTCATAGTGTAATGTTGATATCATATACATTATCAAAGTTATATCTATATTATATGAATGCCCAATTCATGTATGTTCCCATATGCACATAATATGTTTCGAATAATTAACATATAGTAGTTATAATGTTAATAAATGTGTACAATTGCTCAATTCATTTTCCCATATTCATTTTTATTAATTGAAATTTATTAGTTATAACAATATTATAAAATATTTTATAACTATACAATTCATGTCACCATATGCACATAAAGTGATTTAAGCACTCATAGTCTAATGATGATATCAAATTTTGTTAATATAATAGTATAATTGACATTATTTATTTAAAGCATTAGGTATAACAGTAGAATTTTTTTATTTGCAAAGTAATCAAAATTTAATAAGATTGAATTAGATGATACATCATTGAACTATACACAATAAGTTCTATGCAATTATGTAACGTGAAAATAACACAAAAAACAAAGCTGATTTGAATTATGTAAATATATTGGGATATGCGTGTTGTATAACTATTGTAATTTGAATCGGAAAATATACAAGCATGTTGTTATTTTAATTTAAATATCGTTTATTGGTATTTAAAATTTAATGAGACTGTATTAATATATGAAATCCATAGATTTTGAATTTAGGTATGTACATACGAATTATGTAGGACATTGATTTAGGGCATAAAATATGTGAAGAGTTTAGGGCTTTCCAAAAATATAAGGATGTAGGGCTTCTGATTTAGATTTTGTTATGCATTCATGAATATGTGGATGATTATTATTTATATTTTAATAAGATTGGCCAATTGGGATACAGGTTTATCCACACATCTTACATTCTTCAATGAAATTTTTATTTGCTGGTTGATATTTAATTTTTTTTTTTTTTAATAAGATAGATTGTAATCATTGATATAGATTAGGGATCTCTTAACTTCAAACTCTTTATATTCAACCTTTTAATATATTTTCTTTCTATTGGTTGTTTTAGTTGACAATGGTTGGTCCGAATTTAATACAAAGTCATTTGTAATTTATGTACAACCTGAAATTTATTATTAAAACAATTTCCAATACAAAGCTGAAATATAATTTCATTTTTTTTAAACTTAAAAAGACTTTTAGCCTCTCTCTCTCTCTTCGATTCACAAATTAAAATCCTAAATAAAACTCTTTTCATCACACTATTGTTGTTCCTTTCATGAAACAACCATCACGCAGTTATTCTTCTGTTAATGAAAGAATTATGTGATCAGATTTACAGACCTAAGAGGTTTGTGAAAATCGCATGATCTGCTCTTTGTAAATGTTTATATTTCCACATCAATGTTTATATTTGTGTTTTTTTTTTTTTAGTTTTTTGCAAGCTTTTGTACTCACACATTTAAAGGTGTTTTGATTGGTTTCGCAATCTCTGTATGTGTTTGTTGAAGGGTTTATTGTGATAATTCATGTTTGAAAAATATTTTTACACACACTGAACACATAACTATACTATCAAAATCCCAAACTCTTCGAAAAGCATTCATCTGCGTTGCTTCTTCTTTGATCTGCTATGTGTTTGATGAATGGTTTATAGTGATAGTACCTGCTTGTTCAATGGTCAGTGTTAGATATGATTACAATGGTTCAATATGAACATGATTAACTTCGGCATGCAAGTTTTAAAATTAAAACCAGATTTGCTTGAACATGTTTCGATGGATAATTTTTGCTCCAAAGATTTATGTTTTATTGGCTATTATTCTTGTATGATGATAATTTTTGTTTGGTCTTGGTTAAAATTCTTGTTTATTGTTTTTTTTAATTATAACATATCGACATTGTACATGTATTGTGATTCAGTTAATAATTGTTGACATTTCAGTAAATATATGTTCTTTATAACGTATTAAACATAATTTCATAGTTAGTTACAAATTTGGTATGTATATCTTATTCTTTGTAAAAAATTTAAAATTAGTGTTTTGTAGGGATTTGATACTTAATATCATGAAAAATGGTGGAAAGAAAACACAGTCTTTGTTAATTCGGGATGTTAGGAAGAAACTTATCCATGTGAAAATATCAATTCGAATCTGTATTATATATTTTATGTGATCGAATAGTTGTTTGTATAATCAAAACGTAAAACATATAATAACATTTAAAAGAGTATTGGTATGTAAAGATTTGCATTGTCAAATGCATGAAAAACTTTACTATATGTTAACCGAAAATTATCACTGGGGTGATATCTCCAATTAACAATTCAAGGGGGACTGGAATCGGAATAGATTTCAGTCGAAGAGGTATCACGTAGTTTGATACCCTTAGCTTCCTGGTAAAAACCTGTGAAAAATAAACAACAATGTTGGTAGGCAAGCGTTAATGTAACAAAAGGATCTCACGTAACACCGTTCTCTCTTTTATTGATTTCGAATGCATGATAAGGTTACAAAGGAGATCTTTAGATGGACATGAAATATAACATTTTTTCTAATAATGGCGATGGAGCTCTCGTCTATGTCGATAAGTGGTAAAGTATCAAGTAGGGTTAGGTTGCTCGAGTTGCCTCCACTTTGTCTTTGACAATACAATGTATATATAGGTCTCGTTTCTTGCCATGCACTCCTATAACTTTGGTCTAGTGTTTTCGCAATTCACAAGACTTTCCTTAGCGATCAACGAGTTTGCCGGGGGACTTGATCCCTATAATCAAGTGATTCCTTCCTTGGCAATTTATGTGGGAGTTGACTCCTCTTTCAAGTAGAACTCTTAGTGGCGAGAATGAGCGTAATTCCTTACTTGTCTTAAACGGTGGCGCTTTGTGCTTTATCCCTCTATCCGGCTTGTTCTTGGTATGTCTGATCCTGTTTCAGGCGGGATCGGGGTACTGGGATTTTGTATCGATATGTGGCCGTTTTGATAACCTGATTCTTACCGTTTAGCTTTTGGCGGATCGGGATACTCAAGTATTTTGCCTTCTTCCGGTCCATTCAAACTATGTATGAATTGTATCGGGGTATCGGGATACCGGGGTACCGGGATTCCGAATGGTAAAGTGGTGTGAGGATCTTGTACAATGGAGTTCCTAGAGCCTCGCCTTCTAGGTTTCCTAGTGCCTTCTGTATCTAGGGAACCTTAAACTTGATCGTGGCTGGTAAAAGGATGCACCCGGCCATTTTGTAGAATGGCGGGGTGTCGGGATGCCTCTTCCATGATATCTTTTTACCTCGACTTATCTCCTAAGATTGGTGAAAAATTCTTCTTTGACCCCTGCCATCTTTGGCGGTTAACACTATAAAACTGTCAATTAGAATCCATATGAACTAATTATTTTTTCAGTAATCACAACTTAATATGCACATAATATGTTTTAAAAGAGTATTGATATATGAAGATTTGCATTGGCAAAAGCATGAAAACCTTTTGTGTAAAAATATCAGTTAGAATCCGTATTAAAAATAATGTATGTGATAACCCTTTCTAGACATATATAATCCCATTTAAAAGGTATTCAATATATAATATTTACTATGAGAAATGCATGACAACCCTTTCTGTATCAATTACAATAAGAATCCATATTATATATTAATTTTAAATGAATAACAATGTAAAGTTAATTTAATAATTCGCATGGAAAGTGTACAATTGGCAAGGAAACACTAATTGATCATACATTACGACGCAATAATAGCCTATATTGCATTTTCGAGAAAGTAATATCATCATTTTGTTTTTCTATTTAATAAAAATATTGATCATGTATTGGACAATTAGTTAAAGCCTATAGGGTTATCAAAACCTAAATATTTTAATGAAGTTTAAATAAGACATCCATTGCATGTAAGCGGTAGAGCTTTATTCAATGAATTAGCTACATCCCTTTATCCAAGAAAATTAATTGATGTGTTTAAGACGCGATTGTGAATTTGGTTGGATGAATAACTTAATTACTTTATCCGCATGCCTTGGTTGTTGTATTATCCTTTTGTTATCCATTTAAGTATTTATTAAAAAATGCATGTAAATACAATGCATGTACATTACTCAATTAATTTGATGTTTTCTGAGATATATAATTACTATTTATGGATGACTATTTTCATACAAAATTTCAAACTATATACACTTACAGGAGTCTATTCCCATCCTTTAAAAAAAAAACACCTGTAAAAAAAACAAGGTGTATAATTCAATTATTAGAAATACTAATCCCTTAATATCCATATTAATGATTGCCAATTGCATTAATATGGATATTTTCGAGAAAGTTAATTTAATAATTCACATGAGAAGTGTACAATTGGCAAGTAAGGAAACACTAATTGACCATACATTACAAAGCAATAATAACTTATATTGCATTTTCGAGAAAGTAATATTATCCTTTTGTTTTTCTATTTAATAAAAATATTGATCATGCATTAGACAATTATTTAAAGCTTATAGGGTTATCAAAACCTAAATATTTTAATGAAGTTTAAATAAAACATCCATTGCATGTAAGCGGCAGAGCTTTATTCAATGAATTAGCTGCATCCTTTTATCCAAGAAAATTTATTGATGCGTTTAAGACGCGATTGTGAATTTGGTTGGATGAATAACTTAATTACTTTATCTGTGTGCCTTGGTTGTTGTATTATCCTTTTGTTATCCATTTAAGTATTTATTGAAAAATGCATGTACATTACTTAATTAATTTGATGGTTTCTGAGATCTATAATTATTATTTATGGATGATTGTTTTCATACAAAATTTCAAACTATATATATCTAAATGAGTCTATTCCGATCCTTAAAATAAATAAATAAAAGAAAAAAAAAACACCTGTAAAAAAAACAAGGTGTATAATTCAATTATTAGGAATACTAATCCCTTAATATCCATATTAATGATTGCCAATTGCATTAATATGGATATTTTTGAGAAAGTTAATTTAATAATTCGTATGAGAAATGTGCAACTGGCAAGTAAGGAAACACTAATTGACCATACATTACGAAGCAATAATAACCTATATTGCATTTTCGAGAAAGTAATATTATCCTTTTATTTTTCTATTTAATAAAAATATTGATTATGCATTGGGCAATTGGTTAAAGCCTATAGGGTTATCAAAACCTAAATATTTTAATGAAGTTTAAATAAAACATTCATTGCATATAAGTGGCAGAGCTTTATTAAATGAACTAGCTGCATCCATTTATCTAAGAAAATTTATTGATGCGTTTAAGACGCGATTGTGAATTTGGTTGGATGAATAACTTAATTACTTTATCCGTAAGCATTGATTGTTGTTTTATTCTTTCGTTATCCATTTAAGTATTTATTGAAAAATGCATGTACATTACTCAATTAATTTGATGTTTTCCGAGATATATAATTATTATTTATGGATGACTGTTTTCATACAAAATTTCAAACTATAGACACCTACTGGAGTCTATTCCCATCCTTAAAATAAAAATAAAAATAAATAAATAAATAAATAAAACCTATAAAAAAAACATGGTGTATAATTCAATTATTAGGAATACTAATCCCTTAATATCCATATTAATGATTGTCAATTGCATTAATATGGATATTTTCGAGAAAGTTAATTTAATAATTCCCATGAGAAGTGTGCAATTGGCAAGTAAGGAAACACTAATTGACCAGACATTACGAAGCAATAATAACCTATATTGCATTTTCGAGAAAGTAATATTATCCTTTTATTTTTCTATTTAATAAAAATATTGATCATGCATTGGGCAATTAGTTAAAGCCTATATGGTTATCAAAACCTAAATATTTTAATGAAGTTTAAATAAAACATCCATTGCATGTAAGCGGTAGAGCTTTATTCAATGAATTAGCTTCATCTATTTATTGAAGAAAATTTATTGAAGCGTTTAAGACGCGATTGTGAATTTGGTTGGATGAATAACTTAATTACTTTATTCGCGTGCCTTGGTTGTTGTATTATCCTTTTATTATCCATTTAAGTATTTATTGAAAAATGCATGTACATTACTCAATTAATTTGATGTTTTCCAAGATATATAATTATTATTTATGGATGACTTTTTTCATACAAAATTTCAAACTATATACACCTACAGGAGTTTATTCCCATCCTTTAAAAAAAAAAAATTCAATTATTAGGAAGATTGTCAATTGCTCTTTAATTTGTATTTTTTAAGTCGAGTGGTGATCCCTGCATTTTTTTTTTTAGGGATTTATTAATTTTTTTTATATTTAGATACAACCTAGGACAGAGAAAAAATGACCAAAAAATATATGAAAGGACACTTTTTAAATTACCTTATGTGATTTGGTGATCTATAATGCATTTTTATAGGGATTTGGTTTCTTTTCTATATTTCGATGCAAACAAGACAAAAACATATATGGAATGACTATTTTTCAAATTATCTTATGTGATTTAGTGATCCATGATGTATTTTTATAGGGATTTAGTTTCTTTTTTATATGTTGATACAAACAAGACAAAAAAACAATGAACAAAAAATATATGGAATGACTCTTCTCCAGATTCTTTAAGAGTTCATACACTTACGAAACGCACCATAGTAGGCATTATCTGAAATACAAACAAACCCAAAAGATATGATCGCGAAAATAATAACACCTTAAAGATGTAATTACATAAGATAAAATTAAAAATACACAAAAAAATAATAATAACAAATAACAAGCACTGTTTCAGACAACCATTTATAGGTTTTTAAATTGTGAGACATCACCATTTGTATTCACATCTCCAAAAAAAAGATGTACCCTTTTTTCTGTCAACCAATCACCAAGGAATAGCAATCAAGCGTTAGCAACTTGATTACTGGAGTTTGCTTCATCGGTGGTGGATTGAGTTTGCTTCACTGGTTGTGGTGGTGGTAGTAAAAGAAGAAATTGGTAGGGATCATTCTTCAAATATTTTTGCAAGGGCATGATGACTAGCCTTCTGTTTAGCACTTTTTTTGTACGATGGTTTACCCTCTCATGAAGCATGTTGAAGTAAATGCTCTAACTTGTAATCATGTTTCTTCTTTCCAAGACAGAATGGGCACCTTAACCTATCATTCACATTCACCTTATACTTGCTAGCCTTCAGATCTTCATACGGCTTCTCAGTGTATTCAGTGAACTCAAAAATACTAAAATACGTCTCTTCTTCGGAACTATACTCCATCTGAAAATAGGAGACTAATCATATTTTTGTCATTTAACAAATATCATAATAGAGAAAAAATAAAGGAAGAAACAAAAGGAGATTTACAATATAAAATGAAATAGAGAGATACAGACTTTACATTGTAAGCTATTGTCTTTGTCTGTAAATGGAGTAAAAGAATGATTTTAGAGAAGATATATTGAATTTATTTTATAGGAAAATGAAACAATTGATATTTTAAGGGAGGCTGAAGACACACCTTATGTATTAGGGGAGATGCTAATTGCAAGCCCAACCGTTAAAATATCACCATGTCATTAATTTTACAAACCCAACACAAACATTGCCATGTGAAAAAAAAAACCTGCCAAGTCATGAATTCCAACCTATCTTCCATTTATTATTTTTAACTACCATCTTCGTAGGTTCACCTCAACATCTCCATCTCTGGAAAAAACAAAATTCATAGCTCCATCTCTGGATTTAAAACCCAACAACTAAAATTTTCATACATTTGATTATTAAAAATATAAAAAGAAATTAAATTAAAAATAACTAAAACTTAAAAGATAAAACCTTTATAAATATGAATCTCAGGTCTCTTTCTCTTACCATCTCTCATTATCATCTTCGATCCATCATCTCAGTCTCAAAATTTTAAAACCCATCAACTAAATTTTTTGTATATTGTATTTGGGTACAAATTTTTTTTTTTACCATAATAAATCAGAAACATAAAATATATATATATCTATATATATGTATGTGTGTGTGTGTGTTTGTTTGTTTCAAAAAAAATGTTTTGATTTAGTGATTTAAACAAAAACAAAAAGAAAGAAAAAATAATGGAGGCTAATCAAATTATTTAAACTTTAAAAAAAAAATTTAAAAGGATTTAAACTAATAAAACAAATGGATTTGCATAGCCATCAAGAGAGAAGGAAAATAAGAAGAGAAGAAGTTTCTTGGTTGAATGATGGAAAAGGAAAAAAGAGCAGATATGAACAAAACAAAATAAAATAAAAGGGAAAATATAGAGATTTGGGGAGACATGAAGAGAGAGGAGGAGTTTTTGATGTGGCAGTGTTGGTGTTGGGTTTATAAAATTAATGACATAGTGAAATTTGACTAGCTGAGCGTGCCAACTCATCTCTTAACCCAGAGGTACTAAAGCATCTCCCAGATTCTAATTAAGAGAGTGAGCTCCAACATATTCTAATTAAGAGAGTCATTAAGGATCTCTTTGAGCTGTACAAATTGCAGATCCTCCATAAATTAATTCTAACTTGATAATAATAATTTATTAAAACCATTAACTGTAGATGCATGCATTGATATATTTATTTGAAACCAAGTCCCTATGAAAAAATTCACACGTTGATCAAGTAAACTGTTCAATGGTGTGTCAACATGTTCGATCTTATCAAACTTTGATTATTTTGCAAATAAAAAATATTATACTGTTATACTTCATACTTTAAAAAATTAATATGAGACCATACAAGAATTAAGCAATTGTACACATTTAATAATAGCAGTATAACTGCTATATGTTAATTATTCGAAACATATTATGTGCATATGGGAACATGCATGAATTGGGCATTCATATGATATATGTTTAACTTTTTTTTTTTTTTTAAAGAAAACTTCATTACTCAGTAAAAGTAGAAACTACATCATCTTTAATCAAAGTATGAAGCCAACTATGATATCCCTTATTATCAACATTACACTATGAATGCTTAAATCACTTTATGTGCATATAGGGATATGCATTGTATAGTTATAAAACATTTTGTAATATTGTTATAACTAATAAATTTCAATTAATAAATATAACTACGGGAACATGAATTGAACAATTGTACACATTTAGTAATAACATTATAAATACTATATGTTAATTATTCGAAACATAATATGTGCATATGGGAACATGCATGAATTGGACAATCATATGATATAGGTATAACCTTGATTTCCTATATTACTGTGCAAAAGGCATTAGTCTAAAAGTGATGCAAGGTGTATAGTGGACAAAGATGTCGATGGCTGACGAACTCCCTAGAAATCTGACTTGAGGAGTTGAACCACAATTTCAGCGGGTTATTTCGACATGGTGCTGGAACAACGAACACAAAAAAATGTGAAGGGAAATCTTAAGATGGTTCGTTCCTAAGTGATTATACCTTGTGGTGGGGTATGTTGATTCTCAGTATGGAGAATCGTGGATATGGACAAAAGTCTTGAGAATTCAAGTCAAAAGGGAGAATTGTTAGGTTTTGACTTGTATTCCTAAATGAACCAAATGTGAACCAAACAAGACTAAACTGATGTGTTACTTCCTGGAGACGTGGGATAACGTTTGGAAGTTGAAGGTGGTGTTTAAAGGAGGTTTGAAGATTGAAGAAGAGTTGAAGAAATGAAATCCGAAAGGAGGCGCGGTGCGAACAAGCGCATGGACCACGGCACAAGGAGCGGTCGATTCTCGAGATCCGGTGCAAACTGTGGCAAAGGCAAGAGTCACAGACCGCGGTACCCGGAGCGGTCAGGACCAGAATGTTTTACAGTGTAGGAAGCGAGGTGCATACCGCGACCCATACCACAGAGACGAATGTATTTTGCTGAGATTAGGAATGTTGCATAAACTATGAAAGGTTCTCTTTCTAAAAGTTCTTGTGCTTGAAGGAACAAGATTTACTTTTTATAAGAAGATTTGTCAAAAAAGGAAATAGTATTTATGTAGAATAAGTAAGTCTTGTATGTTTAGGAGTAGGATTTTATTTTATCTTAAACTCCCTGTAACTAGTATAAATATACATAATATATATGTTATTAGATTTAAGGCTATGGAACAAAATGAACACCATGTAACATCAAAGAGAGTGTGGTGAGATCCGAGGAGACCCATGAGAATATCCGAGGAGAGATCTAAGGGAATATTGGTGGATCTAGTTAGAGATCCCTAGGTGACATTCATGGGAGACTTAGGGGATATTGGGGGGGGGGGGGGGGGGGGGGGGGGGGGGGGGGGATGATGTGAGGATCTTGTGAGCGTGGTTGCTGAGATTAGGAACTGTGAGAGAAAATCTTGAAGTGCATATGCAAAAAGTTGTTTGAGTGTTTAAAGGTGAGTTCTTGATATTTTTTCTCAAAAATCTCTCTTTGATAAAGAACTAATCAGTGGAACTTGCTCAAGTGTCCTCCAATAATGGAATTGAACCCGTGGTTTTTTTTACCCGATTTGGGTTTTCCAATTATATCTAGTGTGTTTCCGAACACTATCGAAACGAATTACTAAGCACATTTATTTGAAAGTGACATGTGAAGAGTATGCACACATGATCATCTATTTGTGTGCTTAAATCTGCTAGAAATATACCTGGCGTGTTATTAATTAGCATGAAGTTCAAACTAAACTGAGAAATTCAAGATATGGGAATCGATCCAAGCATTAGAAATCCGCACATAGGGGACGTGAGCGTCCTGCGTTTATCATCGGTTTTTTTTTACCCGAATCCTCTCATCTACTGCTATATTGACGTTATTAATTGCTATGAGCTAAGATTAGAAGACATTTCAAGAATCTCAACTTAAATACCGAAAAAGCTTCGATCGGTATCACTTATCAAGCATGTATTATATTTTTTCCATAATTTTTTCTGAAGAACCAACTTAACCGAAAATGCTTCGAAGAGGAAGAATATAACACTACAAAGAGCTAAAGATCCGTATCCTAGCTTTTAGAGAATTGCCGTATCCCCGTATCATACCATATCCGTATCCCGTACCCGTATCCGTATTCGTGCTACATAGTAATGCTTAAATAACTTTATATGCATATGGAGACATGAATTGTGTTGTTATAAACATTTTGTAATAACGTTATAAGTTCTAAATTTTAAATATTAAAAACATGTTGGAACATGAATTGTGTTGTTACATGTTTGGCATATTAATATATATTAACATCTCTTGACATTAACATTACACTATGAATGCTTAATTAATTTTGTATACATCAATGAATGTGATAAAATGATCACTTTTAC
Organism: Acer yangbiense; assembly: GCA_008009225.1. NCBI lineage: Eukaryota > Viridiplantae > Streptophyta > Magnoliopsida > Sapindales > Sapindaceae > Acer > Acer yangbiense. The sequence continues at coordinate 31,840,882 of CM017762.1, read as the reverse complement.
ATGAAAATGATCATTAATCATATATTAACAACATGCATCATAACTTTAAAAAAAAAAAAAAAAAGCGTGCATCATAAAGCAACCCTACATTAATTTATTTTTATGTTAGAACAATAAAATAACATCATATGGCCAAATATCCATAGTTGAATTGATTGTATAAAGAGAAAAAAAAAATAGAATCGTATAGCCAACTAATTTGAGCTGCCTAACAATATTCAAAAAGTTAACATGTTCAAATAAATAAATAAAAGTTAATATTTTAAAACCTTTCGTTTCTAAATAATAATAAAAATTCAAACCTTTCTTTTTTATTTCCTAAATGTAATGGATCTAATTTAATAAAAATATATAGAAAATAGTAATAAGGAAAGGGAAGATGAAACATTAATTGCTTCTAGAAAACCTGTATTCTTAATGGATTCAGGATATTAATAAAAAAGAAAAATGATTAAACAAATATTTTGAAATCTGTGCAATAAATGTATCGTTTAAAATAATATTTTATGGTGTGTTAAGGCTATTTGAGTAATTTTATAAATATGATCTATAAATAAAAAATAAAATAAAAAACCCTACAGCACATTATAACATCATACATAACATTCAGAAACCCTACCTCTCCTCTCTCTCTCTCTCCCTCTCTCTTTCACACACATACAGTTTACTGTGTACATTCATCAAACTTGGAACAATCTTCACCACGCCAGGTTGCTTACTTTTTTTTTCTATAATTTCATAACTTTCGATTACTGTTTTGTAATTTAATAATTTCGATTCAATATATTTTAATTTTTTGTGATGATTACTGGTTGTCATATGTAGTTAGAAGTCGAAAGATGAATCGTTATACTTGACTGAGTCTGATAATGGTGTGATGGTATATCGCATTCATACCTAGATGGTGTAGTCACGTTTTTATGATTTTTGAGTTTGTTTAAAGTTCATTATCACTATTGTTTTTTTTTTATAAAAAAAATTTGTCAAAAGTTTATAACTGTATCTTAAGTTTGAACTTGTTTAAATTTTATATATAATATTCTGCAATTATATATTTACTTAAGTGTTTACATGTAATTATTCTGACTTTTAAATTGTTATTTTTCTAAATTTGATAAATCTGGATATTTAGATTTCTTTTTTTATTGAAAAATAGTAGTGGTTGCAAATTGTTTGTTTTGTTGGGAAAGGTTGTATTCATATTCTCTTACGCATGCATAACCTGAAATTTATTATTAAAACAATTTCCAATGCAAAGCAGAAATATAATTTCATGTTTTACCCTTTTTTTAACATCAAAAGACATTTAGCATCTCTCTATCTTTGATTCACGATTTGAAACCCTAAATACAACTCTTTTCATCATGCCGCTATTGTTCCTTTCACTAAACATTGTCCATCACGCAACTATTCTTCTGTTAACGAGAGGCTTATGTGATAAGATTAATAGACCTTAGAGGTTTGTGAAAATCGCACGGTCTGATCTTTGTAAATATTTATATATATATATTTTTTTTTAGGTTTTTGCAAGCTTTTGTACTCAAAAGTTTGAAGATATTTTGATTGGTTTCGTAATCTCTGCATGTGTTTGTTGAAGGGTTTATTATGATAATTCGTGTTTGTAAAATGTTTTTGCACAAACTGAACATGAAAAATATGTATGTCTTATTCTTTATAGAATCCATATTCGAAAAGCATTTATTAGTGTTGCTTCTTCTTTGATCTACTACGTGTTTGATGAATGTTTTATAGTGACAGTACCTATTTGTTTAATGGCAAATGTTTGATATGATTGCAATAGTTCAATACGAATATGATTACCTTCGGTATGTAAGTTTTGAAAATGAAACAATATTTGCTTGAACATGTTTCGATGGATAATTTTTGCTCTTTGAAGAGAATTTATCTGTTTCTTATTCTTTGATCTGCAATGTGCTTGATGAATGGCCAATGTTAGATTTGATTGCAACGGTTCAATATGAACATGATTACCTTCTGGATGTAAGTTTTGAAATGTATAAATATGTTTGCTTGAACATGTTTCGATGGATAATTTTTGCTCTCCATATTTATGTTTTTTTTATCGTTTATTCTTGTATGATGATAATTGTTGTTTGGTCTTGGTTAGAATTCTCATTTACTGTTTTCTAATTATAACATATTCACATTGTTTTATTAAAAAAAAAAAAAAAAAAAAAGCATATCGACATTGTACATGAATTGCGATTCAGTTACTAATTGTTGACATTTTAATAAATATATGTTCTTTATAAGGCATTAAACATAATTTCATAAGCACTTAGAAATTTTGTGTGTATGTCTTACTCATCGGTTAATGTGTTGGTGGTATCCCACCAACAGTCTGTTACGCACACTATTGAGTTGCATAGCACACCGTTGGTGGGTTACGACCAACACATTAGAGGGATAGGTTATATGTATAAGTTAGAATCCATATTAAATATGGTTTGTGGTCACGAGTTTATTCAATGTATCATGAATCGCCGGTTAATGTGTTCGTGGTATCCCACCAACAGTCTGTTACGCACACTATTGAGCTACATAGCACACTATTGGTGGGTTACGACCAACACGTCGGTGGAATATGTTATATGCATCGGTTAAAATCCATATTAACTATTTTTTGTGGTCACGATTTTAATCAATGTAACAATTGTAGTAACAATCCATATTATATATGTTTCGTAATCGAATGTCTGTTTTGGAATTACAGTTTAAGACATATAATCATATTTCTTAGAGTGTTGATATACGAAGATTTGTATTGATAAATGCATAATAACTTTTTCTGTAAAAATATTAATTAGAATACAAATTAGATATTTTTTGTGATTACTTATATTTCATTACAAGCACAATTGAATATGTATAATTAACGTTAAAAGAGTCAATTTTATTTATATAATATTTTAATTATATAATCACAATTTAATATGTGTAATCACATGTAAAACATATTCTGTATATAATATTTGCATTAATAAATGCATGACAACACTTTTTGTATCAATTACAATAAGAATCCATATTTTAAATACTGTTGATATATGAATATTTGTATTGATAAATGCATGACAACATATTCTAAAAATATAAATTAGAATACATTTTATATATATTGTGTTTTTGAAAATTTATTATTACAATCACAACTTAATAAGTATAATTACATATAAAAGAGTCGATATAAACAGTTTCAACTAGAATTCATATTACTGTAAGGATCCCATTTGTTGATTGGCTTATTTCGTGGACAAAACACATATTGGGGTTCTTTGTAAGGGTAGCCTAGGTATCGGGTTTATTGTTCGAAGCCCTTTGAAGACCTCGTGTTGATAAGCACCGAAGGTATATTTCTTTGTGCTTACTTGTCTTGAAGAGATAGTTGCACACACTCACAACTCATGCATATGTTTAATACTTGTATGTTGTGTGTCTTATTTTTGTGCATTAATGTTCATTAACATCTCTTTTTGCATGTTAGTTTGATTGCATCTTGCATATCCAATTGCATTGTCATGCTTAGTCTTAGGATTGCATTTTTGCATTGGGCGCTCCCGCTCTACAGGAGCGCTGTACGAACATCGCCCATTGAGCGCTGTTCAGACCTGATCGATTTAATTCGGTCGCTGTTGGGTCGCTGTACATGCGCTGTACAAAACGCTGTACAAAGCGCTCTACGTACAGCGCCACTCTATTTTCCCGTGAGAACAGAGTAGGGGCGATGTACAAGCGCTGTACAAGAGGCACTTTACGTACAGCGCCCATGGCAATATTGAGGCAAACTTATCAAAACGACCACACCTTATTTTGGCCCCCTATATATATGCCTTTTTGACTTTAGGTCAATTACAAGAGTTCATATTCAGATTCCATACTTAAGATATTTTTCAAAGAGAAGAAAAATTCCAAAGAACTCATTTTTAGATTACTCAAACACTTTTTCATGATCATCAATCATCATCTAGCATCATCCTTGATCATCTAGATGACATCTTGCATGGATTCTTCATCATACTTTGCTTGGTAAGCTTTTCACTAATATCTTACATATTTTGTGTTTCTCTTAACAAGCAATCTCATTTAATTACTTGTATGTTATTTTATATACTTTGAATACAAGTTTGAGATTAGTATGATGTATGTTTGAGAAGTTGTATTGTGATAGCTAATTAAGTTTTGTGCTTAATCTTGATTAGCTAAACTATTTGATTTGACATGTCATTTAGTTTTGATATCTAGGATTGCTTTAATTTCATATTAATCATCTTAGATAAGCATATAGGGTTTCCCTTGCTCTATGTTACATTTTGAATATTCATATATTCACTTAGGGTTGTTATTCTCTTCATAGAGAAAGTAAGTCTTGTGTGTAGCATCCGGGATTAGGTTGCTTAGATCGCAAGCAAATTGGACTAGGTTCACTCATACCGGGATTAGGTAGGTGTGTGATTACTTCCGGGATTAGGTTGTAATCGTTTTACACATTTAGTGGATTCGAGGTTCGAGTGTGGCTTACTTACTAGCCCGTGGTTTTTCCCGTGAGGGTTTCCACATAAAAATCAAGTCTTATTTAATTTCCGCATTTTATACTTGATTTATTGCTTTATCTATTTAGGGGTAATTTTATAATTTGGACTAACACGAAAAATTGGGTAAAAAGCTTAAAATCTATTCACCCCCCCTCTGGATAGTTTTATACACACCGTGCTATTATTTGTTTCAATTACATATCTTATGTGATTGACTATTTATTTGTATAATCACTAAGTAAACAGTATAATCGTAAATAGTAACGATGGGCTTTGGGTCTTAGGGTTGTCTCTTGACGAGCTAGAGCCCTTTGGGGCTTGGACTAGTCATTAGAATACAAGTTACATAAATTCTGTGTTTGAATACATATTATTACAACTATAACTTTAGAAGTATAATCACACATGAAAGAGTCGATATAAACAATTTCAATCAGAATCCATATTGCATATCTTATGTGATTGATGTTTTATTTATATAATCACTAAATAAAAAGTATAATCACAAACAATAACGATGGGCTTTGGGTCTTGAGGTTCTTGGGCTTATCTCTTGACGAGCTACGACCCTTTGATGTTTGGGCTAGTCATTACAATACATTTTATATATATTCTGTGTTTGAAAATATATTATTACAACTACAATGTAATAAGTATAATTACATCTGAAAGAGTCGATATAAACAGTTTCAATCAGAATCCATATTACATATCTTATGTGATTGACTTTTTATTTATATAATAACTAAATAAACAGTAATGATGGGCTTTGGGTCTTAGCTAGAGCCCTTTGATGCTTGGGCTAATCATTAGAATACAATCTACATAAATTATGTATTTGAATATATATGATTACAATTACAACTTCAGAAGTATAATTACATCTGAAAGAGTCGATATAAACAATTTCAATCAGAATTCATATTATATATATTATGTAATTGAATATATATTTATATAATCACTGAATAAACAGTATAATCGTAAACAGTAACCATGGGCTTTGGGTCTTGGGGTTCTTGGGTTTATCTCTTGACGAGCTAGAGCCCTTTGAGGCTTTAGCTAGTCTAACTTTAATAAGGTTTTTTTTTTAACTTAAAATAGTATTTGTGATCGCAAATATTTTAATACAATCACAACGTGATTATGTAAATATCACTCATTTTAGAGGGTAGAATAGTTTTATTGAAACACTGTATAATGCGAATCCCACATCGAAAAATAAAAAGGGATTAAAAGGGTTTATAAGTAGTAAAGTAATGTCTAGACATTGAATAATAGGCCTCCCAACTGGGCCTAACATTTAAACCTATTGAAGTAACGATGGGCTTTGGGTCTTAGAGTTCTTGGGCTTGTCTGTTGACGAGCTAGAGCCATTTGAGGTCTGGGCTAATCTGACTTTAATAAGGTTTTTAAAATTTTATTTTTATTTTTATTTTTATTTTTAAGAGAGATGTATGTTGGATCTATAAAAAGCACAATAAAAAATGAAGTTTCTGGATTACAATTTTTTTTTTGTATTTTTTTTTCCATATATACTGTTGTTGTTAATATGAATGATGTAAGTACAATGGGCATGTATGCCTGGTGTGGGACTATTGTCAATTATTTCATTAAAAAAAAAAAAACTTCTCTTATTAGAAAAAAAAAATTAAATATATCAAACTCGGACATTAGGACAAGGGGGTTGTAAACTTGTACCCAAAGCTCTATCAATTCTCTTACTTCGTTGGACATTAGATTCACCAGCCCTATTATATTTTTAACTATTCACCTGTATCGACTGTTATCACACATTCCGAATTATGTTTACCTGTATCTAATGTAATCACACATTTCAAATGATATTTACTCATATCGAGTGTTATCACATAGTACAAATGCAAATCGAATAATGGGAACAGACTTAATTTTAAAAATAAATGATTGATGTTTAAATTTGAAACGCATTTATTGTTTTTGTCAGCTGCATTGATTGTTTTTTAAATTTGAAAAGAAATTATTGTTTTACCTAGGGAACAGTTAATAAAGCAAAAATTTAAATTGTCTTGGATTAAATGGTAACCTACTTAACAAGTTTATAGGTAAACAACAGGTAGCGGTGTTTAGTACACCGTTGTTCTATAGACAACCCCTTATATATTATATTATTATATATATTATATATTAATATATTAAATAATATATATTAAATATTTATATTATATAAATATATAATTATATATATTGTATAATATAATATATATATATATATATATATATATATATATATTTTTTATATATATATATATAGTTAACTCCATTCTATTCCGTTGTTAACCAAACAAAATAATATTGATTCAAAGACTAAGGGGTTGTTTGTTTTTTTATCTGAAGACTGAATAGTCCTAAATTTTTCTAAAGACTGAATATGGACTGAAATCTGAACTTGAATGACATGTTTTTTTTTTTCCTCACATCTGAATGTATTGTCAATACGTTTATTTTTTTTTAAAAGTAAAATTGTCTGAAAATAAGTAATTTTACATTTATACCCATGTTAAACAATTAGACATATAATATGGAATAAAAACAATCAAAAAAATAAGTATTATGTATGAACACATATGATCATGATCTTCCACTTCCATTACAAACAAACTTCATTTTTACTAAGAAAAGAAAAGGTTTTTTTTTTTTTTTTTTTTTTTTTCAAAAAATAAAAAAGGCAGCAGGAAAACTAACACAAAACAATCTGATATATATATATATACATCACCCTAATATCATAATAAAGTATTGATATTAAACATCAATATGAGAAGTTATTAGGGTTCTTTTTTATTTTTAAAGCTATTTAAAATAAGGTATATATTAAAATAAAGATTTCTATACCATATATAATTATGATGAAATTGGAAATATGTTATATATGGAGGATAGTATTGGAAGAAAAGATTTTGGATTGTATTTAATGCAATTTAGTGGTTTGCAATTAAGTAAAAAGTCAGAATTTTTTACTTTTTATTTTAAGTTGTTTTTTGCTATTTTTAAGTTGTTTGACCACTTAAAAAAACAAACAAAACAACTTAATAATTATGATTAAAACCCATTAAGTTTTAAGTGAAAAAAACAAACGACCCCTAATTCTAAAGTTCCAACCAAACAATTAACTCATTTCCTTTTCATTCTCATTCTCATTCCCATTACCATTCCACCATGTAACCAAACATGACCATAGAGTATAGATCAATAACTCGATTATATATGTTTTAAAATATATAATTTTATTAAAAGTTTCAATAAATATTTTTTAATATATGTCTGTCGTAGAAATTAGAATTTTGATTAGTTGAATAAATTTAAATTTATCTAACAAGTTTTTTTTTTTTATATTTTATTTCTAACAACTCATATAGGTTATATATAAATATTATTCAATTGTTAACAAATCAAATCTTGTAGTCAAGTGGTAAAGACTTACAACTTTTGACATGAGGTCTCAAGTTCAATTCCTAAATTATCATTATTATCATAAGTGGGCAGGACCGGCAGCAGCGGTTGTAGGTGGCCGGACAACGTTTGCGGCGGCTGCCGGATGGCGGGGGCAGAGGTGGTGTATAAATATAAAAAAAATGTTATTTAATTAAATGTTAAATAATGACAATTTTTAATTAAATATTATAAAGATATCTTGACAGTTTTTTACTACCAAGAAAAAACCGTCAAGACCAAGAAAACTTTTCTTGACAGTTTTTAACTGTCAATAAATTTGGTATTTTCTTGTAGTGTATTTAAAACTCATAATTGATAAACAATATCTAATATTTAAACACAATATCTTATAACATTTAAATAATAATAAAAAATTATTAAATGGGCCATTTAAGGGAGTATTGTTGGAGCACATACTCCCTTACTGGTCTCTTGCAATAACATACAACCTTAGATAAGGGAGTCTCTAAGGGAGACTGTTGGAGATGCTCTTCGACTTTCGCCCAGGACATCTAAAAAAAAGTCAAAACCGACATTGTAGCTAAAGGTGATGTAAAATTAAGTAGATTATTCTTGAATTTCTTGTCCAGGCCATATATATTTTAGTATTTCGATGATCTTGTAATTAATAAATAAATTATGGGGCCTACTTTTATAATATCAATCAGCAATTGTTTTTGCTGTTGCTAAAAGTAAACTCATTGCCAACAAGAGGTGTTCTCATTGTTTTTAAACTAATATTATCTCTAGACTTGTTTTTATTTTGAGCTAATTGCATCAAACTCCCCCAAGGTTTGCCCTTTTACACCTAAGAACAATTTTATCCAAAATTGACATTCACCTCCCCCACTTTAGGGTTTGACCAAGCTTGACTATTAAGTTTAATACCTTCAAGGGCAATATCATCATTTTACCTTTAATTTAATAAAATCACAACTTTTTAAAAACAAGATCTCCACCATCCATCTCTGACCAAGATGGATGGTTGAGATCAAATAAAAAATAAATAAAGTAAAAATGAAAATTTGAAAATAAAAAAAAAAAAACTTTTTTTAAAGAATAATGGATATCCACCACCCATCTCAACCATTCATCTGTTGAGATGGATGGTGTAGATTTGTTTTACTAAAAATAAAGCAAACAAATGAAAAAAAAATAACAAAAAACAAAAAAGTGGAGATCCAATCTAGATCGGATCTCCATCGAGTGAGATTGGATCTCCACCATGATCTAATCTCCAATCTCTAGATTGGATCTCCACCAAGATCCATGGAGATCTCCATGATCCAAAGCTTGGATCTCCATTTGGTGATCCGGAGATGGAGGTCGATATGTGATTGAGATCGATCGATCACAAAATGATCTGGAGATCGATCTCCGCAATGGAGATCCCACGCTATGATCTCCATAGGTGAGAGAGATGATGGAGATCCAAACCTTGGATCTCTATGGAGGTGGCCTCACCTCCAATTTTTTAAAAAATATATTTTTTTCTACAATAACACAAAAAATCATTTATTTTTTCTTTTAATTTCCTTTGTTTTTTTTTTTTTCCAATTTTTGTTTTGCTTTTAATCTCTACCATCTATCCATCTATGGGTGGTGATCCATTTAAAAAACAGAAATTTGTTTTGTTTTGTTTTGTTTTTTAATTTATTTATTTTAATTTAAGGATATAAGGAGTAGTTATGTCTTTTTAACGATGTGAGGTCAATAGTTACTTTTGACAGTCGTTGACTAATGACAAGGGAGGTAAGTGTCAATTTTCAATAAAGTTGTTTATGTATGTAAAAGAGCAAACCTCAGGGGAGTTTGATACAATTAGCTCTTTCATTTACATGAATTTCTCTATTTGTCCTCAAATAATGCCACAATTTAAGCATTTTTTTTGTTTCATTTTGTTTTGTTTTTTCTCCAGATTAGCTCTCATGTCAAGCAAATATTCATCAGAAACCAAATCTTTAATTAAACTTACTAAACTATAAATTTGCTAAGGCAACCATAAATTTTTTTTATGTTGCCTTAGCAAATTTACTTAACTTGGAATCGAAAATTGGTGAAATAAATTTGTTTATACGTACACTCAATTGACTAACAGATCAATGTCATTTTCAAGCTCACATGACATGATAATATTATTAATTAATGAAAATGGCACATAAATTATACAAATTAAATCTTTGACATGAAAATTATCAATAAGCGATGGTTGTGTATCTCCCTTCCACAGTGTTGGTGAAGGGTTCGAATCCCACCGTGTATAATTTACAAAAATGTGTGGGGAGTTTTCTCCATGTGAATAGTTATCCTAACCCCAAATATATTGTCTCGGCAAATATAATACTTCAAATATATATATATATATGTTCAAGTCAGTGCGTACTTATATAATTTTATGAATGCGTTGGATGTGGACCATTAAGATTTACATACTTTGGCTCAAAGTGTATGCACTTGTCAAAACTTCTCCATAATCAGTGGTCCACATGTATTGATACTGATGTAGTTACATTGGTGCGTACTAACCAGAACGGGACCGTATATATATTAGTAATTAATTAGAAAAAGAAAGTTACCGACCAGGTATGAATTCATGACATAATTTGAAAGAAACTTCTACATTAATTGCGGCTGATTGATCATTCTATTTTTCTCTCTTTTTTTAGACTAAAAATTAATATATATATACGGTCCTGTTCATATCAGTGCGCACTGATATAACTACATCAGTACCAATACATGTGGACCGCTGATTATGGAGAAGTTTTGACAAGTGCAATCAAAGTATATAAATATAATGGTTCACATCCAACGCACTGATGAAGTTATATCAGTGCGCATTGATTTGGACATCTCTCTCTCTCTCTCTATATATATATATATATATATTCTCATATGAAAAATGTACAATTAATTACTATATTCACGCAATCAATCAATTACTATATGCATAACCCGGTTATCATATGAAAATTCCCCCGCACATGTTTGGAACTCGAACCCCCACCTCTAAATATGTAAAAGGGGAGGTGCGTGGAAGAAAAAGAGTGTGTTTGGTATGTCTTTTCAAGTAGAGCTTCTAGAGTAGAACTTTTTGTAATAGAGCTTCTAATGAGTAGAGCTTCTAACAAAAAAGACTTTTGGTTGTGTAAATTACAAAAAAGGTATAGACAATGTATTTTTAGAAATAGCTTTTGGTTGAGTGAATTACAAAAAAAGTGTTGACAATGTATTTATAATGAAAGAGTTATGGTGGAATATCTAAAATTTATAAAGGGTAGTTGAGACAATTCATATGTTTTAAAAAAGCTCAAAAAAAGCTTTTTGGAAAAGCCCAAATTTTGGCCTTCTTCAAGTAGACATAAAATGACTTTTTTAAAGAGTAATTGAGACGATTAATATATTAAAAAAGTTGTTTTGAGTTTTACCAAACAACTAAAAAAAAACTTCAAAATATCTTCTAGCATTAAAAATGCGTTTTTGATCATTTCAAAAGTCATACCAAACATACACTTAGTATCCGTTTGGAAGAGCTTCTCTACTAAAAAAGCTCTTTTCAAAATTTTTTATGTTGTTTAGTTGTCACTTAATAGAGCTTTTGGATGATTAAAAAAATTGTTTTACATCTACTTTAAAAAGTTCAAATTTTAAGTTTTTCTAAGTAGATATTTTTAAGTTTTTTTTAATAACACTAAAATGTCTAATATAACCCTATCATTTAAAATAGTTTTTGAATTGTTTGGTAATCCTATCATTAAAAAAAACTTTTTTTAATTGACAACTGTTCTAGAAGCTCTACTTGAAAAGCCATACCAAACATACCGAAAGATTAATTAATTAGGCAATATTTCGAAACAGTGATGGCCTATAATTTAATTTCAGATCATCACAATTTCCATAAGGAATTTTTAGTTCATCAACGAAAGTGCTGGCAAACAGAAAATAAAAAAAGCCAAAAAAAAAAGCCAAAAAAAAAAAAAAAAAAAAAAAACCAAAGAGAAAATGGAGGTAATAATGTTTAAATTCAATTAATGAACCCATTACAACTTACAAACAAGTAGGGACAAGAATTTATGTCATTTGAGAAGAAAGTTCAGGAACTGGAATTTATATAAGAAGAAAGAAACATAATATTACATATACATCACATTTTTATTAATATATAGCATAAAATTAACTAGGTTACACACAGGCCTCCTTTCAGAGAAAAAACATGCATCATGAAAATTACATAAACTTAATTACTGACGATGATATAATTAACAAAACTTTATGATCACACACATAAAATTAACAAGCCATAAAAGAAGTTATTTGGATCAATATTGGTCTGGCCACAAGAAAGCTCCCATTGCATATGCTCTCTTCTCCTCAAGAGACAATCCATTGAAGCTGAAGCCATATTCTCCGAGAAGCATGTCGATTTTCCACTCCTCCATGGTCTCATAATCGCCTTTCGAATAGCGAGGGTAATGGAGAGGAATCTGGAACCCGGAGGATGGGTAGGCTGCTTCTTGTGTCTGATTAGACAACCCTCCATTACTACTCTTCTTCATTGATTGAATATCAGTTTGGTCGTGGAAGCTGCCCCCCACAACACTTTTATTATTGTTGTTGCACTTGATGGTGTCATTGTCATTTTGATACCCTAGAACATGACTTGCTGTGTGCACAACCCATCTCACAGCTGCCATGATCTCTCTCTCTCTCTAGGGTTTTTGAAGCTCTTTAATGGAGAGAGCAGCCATTGCGTGAAGCAACTTATATAGAAAACCCTAATACATGTGAGACAAAACAGCACGCGTATTACATGCATATTGAGCAACAATTAGAATGATTGATATCAAGAGTCGTATTTGATGCAAACATCTCATGTTAAATTTTAACCGTTGGATATATTCGATCAACAAAATTTATATATCTAACGGTTAAGGATTTAATATTTGAAAGATTTAATTAGATGTCAAGGGCGATTGGTGAATGATATTTATTGCTTGTGTAGTTGTGTTAAGAGTTATTTTGAATATTTAATGGTGGTTTTATATATGGAAAGGCAAGATATATAGGCCACTCAATTTCTTAGGAGTGGTTATAAGTCTACTTTCTAATCGTATGTGACGTCAACGTGGCATATAATTGAGTTGCGTGTTTAATAGAGTATGGTCCCTTTTACGTCACGGGTCTCAATAATGTTTAAATGTTTTACTACACAAGAAATTACAGCTAACTAGGGTTCTAAATTTAATTAATATTTCTAAATGATGTGTCCCATAAACCAATGCATTTTTCTTGGCCGATCGAATAAATTAAAACTTGTATTATTAGTGACGGGTTAATTGCACAAACATACCATTTATTTATCTAATAAAGCAAATTTTCAAATAAATGTCATATTCAAACACAAACATCCCAATTGAAATGTGATTGAGGTATGAAAAGTCAATAATGCCCTTGGGTAAAAGGGAGAGGTTGTTTTGGTGGGTAAATTTCACAACCAACCCTAAATTTAGGTGTAATTGTATAAATATTCATTTTTTTTTTCTAAAAATTATATAAATATACCCTATCGTCAGTTGACTTTTGTTAATTTTAACCTTTAACAACATTTATAACCCGAAATGACTAAACTACCCTCGAAAACTTATTTATCTTTTCTTTTATTATTTAAAAATATTTAAAAAAATTTACTTAAATTTTTTTTAAAAATCGGTACAATTTTTTTGTTGCTTTCTTTCAATCATTTTTTTAACACAATCAGAACCCACAAAACTGGAAAAATAGCTATGTTTAGTGGGTTTTGATTGTGTTTAGTGAGTTTTGTGGGTTTTGATTCTATTGATTAAATGTCATTATTGGTGGGTTTTGATTGTGTTGATGAAATGAAATGTTTGTGGGTTGATGAGTATGAAATTGAATGTTTTGGTGATAAAGTTGGTTTTTGAAATTTGAAAATTTGGTGTTTGGGGACATGGAAAATGTAAAAAAAAAAAAAATTGATAGAAAGAAAAATAAAATAATAGCAACAAAAAAATTGTACTGATTTTTTTCAATTTTGTAAGTAAATATTTTTTAATATTTTTAAATAATAGAAGAAAAGATAAATAAGTTTTCAAGGGTAGTTTAGTCATTTCGGGATATAAATGTGATTAAAGGTTAAAGTTAACAAAAGTCAAATGACAGTAGGTATATTTATGTAATTATTAGAAAAAAAATGAATATTTATATAATTACACGTAAATTCAGAGTTGTTTGTGAAATTTATCCACAAAAATAACCTCTCCCTTTTACCCAAGGGCATTATTGACTTTCCATACCCTAAGCACATTCCAATTGGGATGTTTATGTTTGAATAGTGCATTTGTTTAAAAATTTACTTTATTAGATAAATAGAAGGTATGTTTGTGCAATTAACCCTATTAGTGACATATCAAACTATGGTTGAGTGGATACATACATGCATCTTTTTCTCGATGTTTGTGAAAAAGCTTGAGTCTTATGTCATATTAGTTCAAATGTTGTGCACCTCGTTTTCTACATTGGTGTGGAGGTTCAAACCCCAAGCAGGCGCAATTATTATATATACGAGTAGTTTTCTCCACGCTATTTGTGGCGGTTGATATCTCCCACTTTGAGAGTAAAATAAATAGATATCCTAACTGTTTATGTAACTTTTAATCTCGATAGATTTTGATAGACCTTTGACCAGAGGTAGAGCTAGAATTTCAAATTAAAGAAGGGGCCATTATTTATAAAAATATATATATATATATAGGTGGGAGAAATGAAAAAGGTTTAAAATTTGGTAATATATTTATGTTTTTTAATAATGGAGTTTTTACAATTTGGTCACAATTTAATTGGGAAACATCACTTTTTTACTTCTTAATTCAAATTTCATCAATTCGATCCTTATATAATTGGAAATCAATTAAATTTGTCCTACCATTAGTCAAAACCGTCATTTTGACTAACAGTAGAACTAAATTGATTGATTTTCAATCATATAAGGACCAAATTGATGAAATTTGAATTAATGAGTAAAAAAATTATGTTTCCCAATAAAGTTGGGACCAAATTGTAAAAACCCCTTATTATTATATATGCCTATATTAAATGACACTATATTTTTAATTTTTGTTTTCATATAACATAAAAATAGTTACTTTTGTTGTGGTCGCGACACATGGTATACAATAAATTATATTATATTCTTAAGAATTTTTTCCATATTCTAATATATCTAATTATACAATATAACATATAGTACTAATAATATTTATTAATATATAATAATAATAATAATAATAATAATAATAATAATAATAATAGTAATCTTATATTTCCAATTTATAATATATATAATAATTTGAACTTCTAGAGTTCACAACGTCATCAACATACACATTAAATGATACTATTAATAATAATCATATATATAATAACAGTTATATAAAAAAATTTAAATTTCCCATATTCTAATAAATAATTATAATTTTAATGGATGGTAGAGATTCAATCTGAAAATTTGGAAATATAATTTTAAATTTTTTGTTTTTTATTTTTTTATTTTCCAGATCTCTTCAAATAAAAAAATTTCCATATTTAAAGAAATTGGTTATTAATATATGTTATGAACCTCTACCATAAGTGTTACGTTATAAACTACAATCCCAAAACACACGTACACTAACTAATGGGATAGAATTAGAATAGTTGTGACTAAATAACCAAGACTTTCAAATATTTATTACTAAATAAATGATATTATTATATTTTTTTTCATATAACATATAATTAAAAAGGGGTTTTTACAATTTGGTCCCAACTTAATTGGGAAACATCATTTTTTTACTCATTAATTTAAATTTCATCAATTTGGTTCTTATATAATTGAAAATCAATCAAATTAGTCCCACCGTTAGTCAAAACCATCACTTTGACTAACGGTAGGACTAATTTGATTGATTTTCAATTATATAAGGACCAAATTGATCAAATTTGAATTAAGGAGTAAGAAAGTGATATTTCCTAATTAAGTTGAGACCAAATTGTAAAAACCCCTTTAATAATTTATTTTAAAGTTCTTTTTAGGAAGGCCTCATCCCTTTACTCCTTACATGTTCATTTCAGAAGAAGAAGAAAAAAAAAAAAACAATCGGGGGAATACATCTCACTTATGTTGTGATAGTAACTTTCGATATCATACCAGTAGTGATTTCATTTCGACTGATCAACAAATTGTTGACCTCATATCAATTTCAAAATAATAATAATAATAATAATAATAATAATAACAGTGTTGTAAAACCAAAAGTGAATCAATTGATAAACTCATAGATGGAGAGAATATGTAAACAAATGAATTTCAGATGCTTTATTGCTTCTCTTTATACCAAGTTACATCAACAAAATCACAATTATATATAGGGTTGGGCACGGTCCAGTTGGTTCGGTTTCAACTAGAACTAGACCAAACTAAAAATTTTGGCCTTTTAAAAAACAGGATCGGTTTGGACCAATCTTTTTTTAAAACCAGACCATACCAAATTATATCGGTTTGGTTCGGTCTAACAATTCTTGACTTGCACTTTGCTTTTTGTAATTTTTATGCAATTTAAAATTTATATCAAATGCTCCACCTTTTAAAAGTTATATATGGCATGATAAGTTATTAAGTAATTCATATATAAAATATAAACTAAACTAAATAAAAAATTTCAAATCTAAACTTTAAAATTCAAATATCTTTTAAAACCAAATAAACTAATAAAATGAAAGCCAAATAATAAACTATTGTTGGTTGAATAAAAATATGGAATAATAAATTAGGGTTTTTCACTTTTAATGTTTTAGTTTTTAAATTTTATTAAAATGTTTTGGGTGTGATATGCAATAGAAGCAAAGAGGTATCCTAAAACTATTCGGTTTACAGTCCGGTTTGGGTTTGATAAGCTTGGACCATAAACCAGACAGAACCATACGGTTTTATTATAAACAAACATTTTTTTAAAGTACAAAACCGGAACAAATCAAGCGGTTTGGTTTGATTTGGTCCGATTCAGCGGTTTATAGGTTTTGTTTTGCCTAGTCCTAACTATATACAGTGATTTACATCCGATGAGAAAGTACCATGGAGATAAGAAATGTCAAGAACCTATCATATCTATTACCAGTGTTGCAGAAGTCGGCGCCTAGAGCCGCCTAGTCGCTCGGCGGTGGTCTTCCGCCGCGATTATAAGGTAGTCGGCTGAATTAGGCGGCTGTGGTCAAAGTCGGTCCACGTCGGAGCAAGTCGGAGCAAGTCGAACCTGGTCTTTTCTCTTCTACATCGAATTTCTCCTCTGTTCTTGCCGCCGTCGTCCGTCGCCTTCGTTGCCGTTGCCGTCGCCTTCGTTGCCGTTGCCGTCACCGTCGAACCTGATCTTCTCTCTCGCCAGTCGAACTGGTCTTCTACTCCTCCTCTCGCCGAAATCTCATCGCTCCTCTCATCATTGTTTTAATTGATTTATTTAAATTGTTTTATGCATTATTAACTTATACATTGTGTATTGTGCATTGTTTACTTGTACATGTACTACAAAGTTTGTGTAGTACAAATTGATTGTACTATAAACATAAAAAAATATAAACTATAAACATTTAAACAACATGAAAATATAGGAAATATTATGATATTTATTGAATTATAAGAAAAAAATACTTTAAAAAAAATTCCGACCGGCTGCCGACTTGCCGTCGGTCGGCCGATGGCCGACTTCCGGCCATATGCCTAGTCCCCGACTAGTCCCCTTAGGCGCTAGGCGGTGGGTCGCCGTCCGACTGGCGCCTAGCGACTTTTACAACACTGTTTATTACCGTGCATCAACTAAAGTGGTGAATAAGCCAATTTTATAACTGTTAATGATAAAACATTGTCATTCATCCTAACCTCGGAATATGAGCTCGATTGAAGACCCCGTAGGGATCTCGTTGTATATGCACTTTTTGTGTAAATCATATAGTCCGTTTACATGCGATATGCAAGACATCTAAGGCCGTTCCTTCCAGATTCGTGTTCTTGGTAATCCATAGTATGGCAATGCACTAAGGGCCCGTTTGGCACATGGGATGGGATGGGAATTGACTTAATTTTAATCCCATTCCCATGTTTGGCTGCCTGGTGGGATGGGATAAATTAGTCCCGTTTGACCTTTTGAATCCCATTGACCTGGGATAAATTAGTCCCAACTAAAACGGTGGGTTTCATTTTTATCCCATCTTCTTCATCATCAACTCTCTCTCTCTCTCCCAAATTTTTCATCAGTTCTTCTTCAAATCTGGAAAAAGCTTTTCAATTTTTTTAAAAATAAAATTATTTTGTTCTTCAAGCTTTGATTGGAGAGTAGGAGAGTTTGGACTAGGAGAGTAGGAGAAATTTTCCCGCTAATCTCTGCGAAATCGCTCTTGATTCCTTCGATGACGGCCTTATCTCTAGAGGCATCAAGATTGCACAACTGGCGTGGATTGGAGATTCGATGTTCTGGCTGTGGAGGAGGAGCCCCATAACTGACGGGAGAAGTATTTGGTGAGGTCGGCGAGGTCGTCTTTGACGTCGCAAGGAGTGTGAGCCATTGATTGGTGTTGATCATGACTAGATTCTGGATTTAAAGATGTGGAATTGATGTCGGTGCTGGTGTTAGGTGAGTGATTATGTGTTGTGGTTCACAGCTTTGAGATGGAGATGAAGGAGGGTTGTTCATTGGTGTTGTGGATTGATGGAATTTTTTGGGGTCTTTGTTTATATGGCCTTTCTGAAGTTTCAAAAACCAAAAATGTCCACTTTTGAAAAAAAGTGCATTAGTGTCTTTTTTTGAGTTGATTTTACCAAATTACCCCTCAATTTCATTTATTTCAAAATGACCAAGTTACCCTCCTTTATTCCCCAACTCTAACACATTACCAAATTGCCCCTCTCAAGTTTCAACCTTATTTTACCCCTTTTCCCTCTAACATGTAAACAATCCAAAAATTCAATTTCAAATATCCATCAGAAGAAAACCAGAGCAATAAGCGAGAAGAAGAAGAAGCCCCATCCCTTAGAGATGTTTGGTCCCCTCGACTGAGAAGAAGAGCAAGCAAAAAAAGAAGAACAAGAAGAAGAAGACCTGTCCCGTCGACTGGGAGAAGAAGAAGAAGAAGCCCAGAAGAACGAGAAGAAGAAGGGGCAAGCCCAGAAGAAGAAGAAGAAGAAGAAGAAGCCCAGAAAAAGAAGAGAAGCGACTCGACGACGCGACTCAAGAAAGAAGAAGAAAGGCGATTGGCCCGAGCTTGAACAACGAAAAACAGAGGTATGGATTTTGGAGTGTTTTTCTTTTGTCTTTGATTTTTTTTTTTTTTTTTTTTTGCATTTGATGTTGTACCTGTTTTGCTCTGTTTATGGGTTATGTTTGTGGGTTTGTTTGTTTTTAGGGGCATTTATGTTTGAAGACTTGGTGAACTCCTATGGCTAGGTTTATGCTAGTTAGAGTTGTACATAAACTAACTTTGCTTATAGCTTATGTTGTTACCGATGTTGTTGTACACGCCGTTGTATGTTTTATTGATATCATTTGGTTTATGTTGTGGTGCATGTTCTATTGGTAGTGGTAGGTTGGTAATTGCTTGGTTGTTGGCGGGCTCCTGGTTTCTATTTTTTTTTGTGTTTGTTGTTCTAACGACTAGGAATTAGAGGTGTGGCCTAGGCCCCGGCATAAGGTGAATGTTAATATGAAGCTTCACATTTCAATTTCACAGTTCTTATGATACCATATTCACAGGCCTTACATGAATTTCCCTGGCTTCAATTTCTCTGGCCTTTACATGCATTTCCCTGGCTTTTTTTACAATGCCCATTTGGTTTATTTTGATAGCTAGGGTTGTGGTTTCTCGTTTTGTTCTTGTTTGTTGTATTGGTGGGGGGCGTTGTAGTTGCTAATTGCCATGGTATGGTTGGGCTATTGGTTTCTCTTTTTCGTTGTGTTGTGTTTGTTGTTATAAGGCCCGGTAATTAGAGGTGTGTTCCCCGCATTTGGTCAATGTGAATATGAAGCTTCACATCTCAATTTCACAGTTCAATTTCATGGGCTTCATAACAGATTAACAGGCGTTACATGATTTTCCATGGCTTCAATTTCATACTTTAGAATCTCGGGCCTTACATGCATTTCCCTATCTTTTTACATTGCATTTTGTTCTATTTGCTATGTTTAATATCTGTTTAAATTTGTTTGTTTTTCATGCTTTACAATGACCCTAAGTATTATGTTTGTTTGGTGTTTAAGCAGATGCCTCCAAATCCAAATGCTAAACTATGGCGTTTCCCCGACCACAAAGAGTGGGTGGTTAATGTGAGAGTAAACTCTCAGAGCAAGAAAAATCTAATTACAGATATTAAGGAGGTCCTAACGAGTTGCGGCATGGTGCAAAGATTTAAGGAAGGACCTTTTGGCAGTTACTTGGATTTGCCACAACCATCAAAGATTCATGGAATACTTATTCACAACCTTTTAAAAAGGGAGGTTATTATTCCTGAACAAAGAGAAGATGAAATCTGGCTAGGTTTGGGTAGGTTGCAGGTTCGTTTTGGTAAAGAAGAATTTTGTTTGTGTAGTGGTCTGAAAATGGGCCCGCTGCCTCAAGGGTTCAATAAAAAGAAGGCTCCTAAAGAGGGTTCGTTGTTAAAAAGACATTTTAAAGAGAAAAGGCCGATCGCTGACTTGGTGTATGCCACTATGAAAAGGCTCACGAGTGACGAGGGTGAAGATGTATTAAAGATGGCGTCCATCTTTATGATTAGCCAATTTTTTGGCACAGATGACGGACGGAAAGCTATTCCTGGATGGATGTTTGCATTGGTTGATGACGAAGAAGCATTCAAAAAATTTCCGTGGGGGTCTTACATATACAGTATTACACTGTTTTGGCTTAAGAGATTTACTCAGAAACACGTTCACACATTGAGAGGTACAACTAAGGAGGAAGAGAAGAAGAAAGACGCAATAGAAAATGGGGGGAAAGAAACAAAAGGAGAAGAAGGAGAAGATGGAGAAGAGGGTGAAGATGTATTAAAGATGGCGTCCATCTTTATGATTAGCCAATTTTTTGGCACGGATGACGGACGGAAAGCTATTCTTGGATGGATGTTTGCATTGGTTGATGACGAAGAAGCATTCAAAAAATTTCTGTGGGGGTCTTACATATACAGTATTACACTGTTTTGGCTTAAGAGATTTACTCAGAAACACGTTCACACATTGAGAGGTACAACTAAGGAGGAAGAGAAGAAGAAAGACGCAGTAGAAAATGGGGGGAAAGAAACAAAAGGAGAAGATGGAGAAGAGGAGAATGAAGAAAATGAACATGAAGATGAGAAAAAAGAAATGGAAACAGAAACAGAAGGGCAATAGGTGAATGAGAATGAAGAATGAAAAGGGCAACAAGTGTATGACAACAAAGAAGGAGGGCAACCCCCGAAAATTACGGAGCATGGAAAGGAGAAGAAGAAGAAATCTAAGTACCATACCTTAAATATATTTGGGTTTACTCTAGCATTTCAGGTATGACTTATATATCCTGGTCTTTTGTACATTACACACAATATTCATGTATATAATGATAGAATAACATTGGTTGATATTTAATAAAATAGGTATGGGCCGTTGAGAGAATAACTCGATTGACGAATGTCGTCGGGAAACAAGTTGGTACCGGGTTTCCATGATTTACCAGATGGGATTTCAATACAAGGCCTATCAATATCGAATCCAGATTCATATCATCGGTGTGTATTGAACTAGTTTTCATTTTTTAATTTCATAATAATACCGAATTGTTACAATGCAAAACCGTAACATTGATTTTCCTCACACCGATGCAGATGTCATTTTATCCTTGGGAGGTAAACATATATAAGAAGGGATTGGATTACTATAAGTCTTTGAAGCCGGACTATGTGTGTGGCCCATTGATACACAAGGGGAAGGGTTTGTTAAAGCAACTTCAAAGTGTAATTGAAAAAGAACAGGAGGAAAGTTCTGACGAGGACCAGGATCAGAATTTCAAGTTGGATGGGGTAGATGAATCTATGTACAACTACCGTACAACAGCATCCTTCATGAGTTCACCAAATGATCCCCCATCTAAGAAGAAGCTGTTTTATGATACCGCCTTCCAAACTCATAAGGTACGATTTTATTTTACAAGAATAATTAGTGTAGTTTATTATAATCGTTTAGTGTCTTTAAAATTTTAGAACATCAAAAGATACTTGTTTAGCGTCTCTTATTAGGGGTGCACTTGTAAACTTTATATATTTTGAATGACTGATATTCTGGTGTGGAATGCAATTCGTTAATAGATTTTTCCAATAGCATTTCAAGATTGTTTCCGGCTCTCAAAATTAAAACATATATATAGAAATATGTAATTAGTATTGGTTGGGTAGTTGGATGTGAACCTCGGACAATATCATTCTCCCACTAATTATTTTAGTTATGTTGTAAACTTTGACACGTATTTCTGTCATTGCAGTCTACAGTTCATACTTCGAGTCCGCCGTCCACAATCGCCGACCTCTATTCAGCTATTGCTTCGCTGATTAAGGAAAGCGATTCAAAAACCTTGAGTTTGATTAAGGAAAGCGAGGAACGACAGCTATCGTGTTTTAGAGCCGAACTTAATAAGATAAGAGAAGAAATCAAGGTAGGAGATACAATGGGCAAGAAGTCAACAAAGGAAAACTCAGGAACAAGCAACCAAATGAATGACAAGGTTTCTGAAGAGGTAATGTATTGTCATCCCCTAAACTTTGTATTAATCTAATCATTGTTTTCCTATTTATGATACTGTATTCCTTAATGGATTACTTATACTTGTCAATGTAGGATCGCGATGGTGAGTTGCTGTCCAAACAAGCTGAAAAAAATGATGTTGAAGCTGATGCTACATGCAATGTTACGGCTATGGAAGAGAGTGTTGGTCAGGATGAAGCTGCATCCAAGTCTGATGGTGTTGCTTCAAAGATTGATTTTGAGAAACATTCTTGTGATCCTCGGGCTGATGCTCCAGCCGTTTCAAAAATGGTTGAGGTACATATAGTTATAAAGTTTTTGTATATATATATATATATATATATATATATATATATATATATATATCAATTGCATTAGAGTTACTTAATATCTTTGTGCATTTAGGACGTGGACAACCGAACTATCCTTGATGAAAATGAGTTGAAGGAGATCAACAATTGTGTTAAATTTTGCATTCAAGAGATCGTTCAGGAGGTAAAACCGTCGACAAAGAAGTCTGTCCAACAATCCATAGTTTTGGATGATTTAGCTTCCCCGAGTGTTGTAGCTTATGATGTGGCAGACCCAAGTGTGATGTACAAGGATCATGACAAGTCTAGGGCCAGAAAGCGAACAAGGTTCCTGAACAACCATTGGATTAATCCGTTGGCAAAAAGATTGAAATCAAATGTTTCGGATAAACCTTCCACACAAGATGAAATCACTAATGTTGAGTTTGCGGCCTTTATGAAGACCAAACAACCCACATGGTAAGTTCACATTCGTATTCTCTAATATATTCCTAGTATAATGTATTAATGTGTGAATTTCTTTTCCCAATATAAAGTGTAAGGTTCCCATTTGTTGATTGGCTTATTTCGTGGACAAACCACATATTGGGGTTCTTTGTAAAGGTAGCCTAGGTATCGGGTTTATTGTTCGAAGCCCTTTCGAAGACCTCGTGTTGATAAGCACCGAAGGTATATTTCTTTGTGCTTACTTGTCTTGAAGAGATAGTTGCACACACTCACAACTTATGCATATGTTTAATACTTGTATGTTGTGTGTCTTACTTATGTGCATTAATGTTCATTAACATCTCTTCTTGCATGTTAGTTTGATTGCATCTTGCATATCCAATTGCATTGTCATGCTTAGACTTAGGATTGCATTTTTGCATTGGGCGCTCCCAAAAGCGCTCTACAGAAGCGCTGTACGAACAGCGCCCATTGAGCGCTGTTCAGACCTGATTGATTTAATTCGGTCGCTGTTCGGTCGCTGTACAGGCGCTGTACAAAGCGCTTTACGTACAGCGCCACTCTGTTTTCCCGTGAGAACAGAGTTGAGGTGCTGTACAGGCGCTCTACATACAGCGCCCAAGGCAATTTTGAGGCAAACTTATCAAAACGACCACACTTTGTTTTGGCCTCCTATATATATGCCACTTTGACTTTAGGTCAATCACAAGAGTTCATATTCAGATTCCATACTTAGGATATTTTTCAAAGAGAAGAAAAATTCCAAAGAACTCATTTTTAGATTACTCAAACACTTTTTCATGATCATCAATTATCATCTAGCATCATCCTTGATCATCTAGATGACATCTTGCATGGATTCTTCATCATACTTTGCTTGGTAAGCTTTTCACTAATATCTTACATATTTTGTGTTTCTCTTAACAAGCAATCTCAATTAATTACTTGTATGTTATTTTATATACTTTGAATACAAGTTTGAGATTAGTATGATGTATGTTTGAGAAGTTGTATTATGATAGCTAATTAGGTTTTGTGCTTAATCTTGATTAGCTAAACTATTTGATTGAACATGTCATTTAGTTTTGATATCTAGGATTGCTCTAATTGCATATTAATCATCTTAGATAAGCATATAGGGTTTCCCTTGCTCTATGTTGCATTTTGAATATTCATATATTCACTTAGGGTTGTTATTCTCTTCATAGAGAAAGTAAGTCTTGTGTGTAGCATCCGGGATTAGGTTGCTTAGATCGCAAGCAAAATTGGACTAGGTTCACTCATACCGGGATTAGGTAGGTGTGTGATTACTTCCGGGATTAGGTTGTAATCGTTTTACACATTTAGTGGATTCGAGGTTCGAGTGTGGCTTACTTACTAGCCCGTGGTTTTTCCCGTGAGGGTTTCCACGTAAAATCAAGTCTTATTTAATTTCCACATTTTATACTTGATTTATTACTTTATCTATTTAGGGGTAAATTCGTAATTTTGACTTATACGAAAAATTGGGTAAAAAGCTTAAAATCTATTCACCCCCCCTCTAGATAGTTTTATACACACCGTGCTATTATTTGTTTCATAAAGTAAGTAATGTTTACAATTAACAGTCTATATACCGGGCAAATCAAATTCATGGAGCATCACGAATTCAAAGAGCTTGTTGACCCCAGAAAATTGATATCGGATATGGTAAATTCGTTTTCAAATTTTCCTCTTATAGATCATTTGATATCGGAAATGCATAGATCTTTCCATGAATTCACTCCGTAACTCTTCACACATCTTTCTTATTTGTTCGTCACTCTTCAAATGGTTAACTTGCATCATTTTTTATCCATAGCACATACATAGCTACTTTGACATTCTGTGGAGGAGGCGATCAAGTCCGGATATCAACTACTTGCAGAATATCGAATTGGTCAACACCACATTTTTCGTAAGTAACATCTATATATTAATTTACATATTCCATAGAAGCTTTAGACTTTAAAGGAGAACCTGTAATTATTTGGTTTCTTTTCTAAGTTCCTAATTACAATCATTACACAGGTCAACCTAAAACGGAGGTGGGATTTTCTAAAGGAGGAAATGGAAGCTGTAAGGGCAATACAAGAAGTTCAGACGTATGAAAAAGGAAATGAGGGAAAAGGTCAAGAAATGCGGAAAAAAGACAGCAAAACAACAAGGGGAAACAAGAAGAAGGATCCACCTCCAGTGGTCGAGGTTTGGGAAGAGTATCTAGAATTCAATCCATTAGAATTCCAGCCAGACACGGATTGGTTAGAAACTGTTTCAGGTCATGATCTTCTTTACACTGACCCCTGGTGGAAAATGGATTCCGTAAGTATGGTTTCATGTTAAACTTTCATTCATAAAGTGGTAAAAAATTTGTATATACGTGGGCATAACACTTGTATTGTTTAAACAGGTGTTGATACCATGCAACACTGGAAATCACTGGGTCCTTTGTCACGTAATTCTAAAGAAAGGTGAAGTACATATGTATGATTCATTATGGCCCCGCAACGGTAACAGTGCTCGGTTAAAAGACATCAGATGCCTACTTTACCTGTTGCCGTCCATATTGAAGCACTCGGGTTACTATGCAGAATCGGAATCCGATCCTCACACTAGTTCATTTATTGCAACAAACATCAGTCCCACTGCGATCCCCCAACAAAATGATGGGTATTGTTCTTTTCCTCATTTTCACTTGCTCAATTTCTTCATTGTCCTGTAGAATATTATGTTTGTCTAATCTTAACATGTTCCGGTTGTAGTTGTGGTGCCTTCATGTTGAAGTATGCTGAATTGATACTCTCTGGAGTTAGATTACCGTGGATGAAAGAATTTTCGCAAAAAGATATACCTGCTTTTCGTAAGGCAATGGCAATTGACATTTTCACAAATGGGCAAATTGTAAATTCCCCTTAAAGA
Organism: Acer yangbiense; assembly: GCA_008009225.1. Lineage (NCBI taxonomy): Eukaryota > Viridiplantae > Streptophyta > Magnoliopsida > Sapindales > Sapindaceae > Acer > Acer yangbiense. The sequence continues at coordinate 31,814,353 of CM017762.1, read as the reverse complement.
TTGTCTCTGTAAAGATTGATTGTCTATGTCGTAGATAGATAGTGGGGTGGGCAGAATAGTTCATTGTATGTATATATTCGTGAATGTTTTGTGCCGAAGGCCTAGTTGGGCAGCTATGTTTTGGATGGAAGATGGGAAAAATCTTAGAAGAACCTGGGTATATATTTTGAACGTTTGAGCCTGGGGATGAATATAAAGTTTTAACCCCCGGGACAATATCTATCTGAAGCCTATGAATGAAATGAAAAAGGAAGTTGTTATTTTGTTTTGATTTTGTATCATTTAGATTAACGTTAAATGTATTCACGGGCTTTACTCCAACATTACCAGGCATTATATATGATTTCTAAGGCTTTATATTATTTCTCAGGCTTTACGATTGTATTCCCTGGCTTGAAATATGGAAGAACTTCCCCAAAAAGAGAACACGAAGGGTAAATTCCAACCGAGCCATATGCGACTTCCAATGTGACTTAGTGTAAAGTCGCTTATAATTTCACGGGCTTTAAAGTTAACTTCTCAGGCTTTATATATTATTCTCAGGCTCTACAATTGTATTCCCGGGCTTATAATATGGAAGAACTTGATAAACACGAGAACACAAATGGTCATTTCCAACAGAGCCATATGCGACTTCTAATGTGACTTAGTGTAAAGTCGCTTCTAAAGTTGCAATTGTCTCATTGTTATGCTTTCCTCTATATAATTTCACGGGCTTTAAAGTTAATTTCTCAAGCTTTATATATTATTCTCATGCTCTAAAATTGTATTCCCGGGCTTATAATATGGAAGAACTTGCTAAACACGAGAACACAAATGGTCATTTCCAACAGAGCCATATGCGACTTCTAATGTGACTTAGTGTAAAGTCGCTTCTAAAGTTGCAATTGTCTCATTGTTATGCTTTCCTCTATATAATTTCACGGGCTTTATATATTATTCTCAGGCTCTAAAATTGTATTCCCAGGCTTATAATATGGAAGAACTTGCTAAACATGAGAACCCAAATGGTCATTTCTAATAGAGCCATATGCGACTTCCAATGTGACTTAGTGTAAAGTCGCATCTAATATGAAAAGTTATAATACATCATAAAATTCATGCCACGTGTTGTTAGATTATAGGGGGTTGGTTGTTAGTGGTTGACAGCCAGATCCCACAAACTTGTTATTTCTTCTTTTAAAAGGCTGGACCCCAAGAAAACCTAAAACGAAACTTGTTCTTCTTCATACGTTCGTGTTCTCAAACCCAAAACGTGAAAAACTACAGACCCTCCCGACTTCTCCTTTGCGTTCTATACCAGTTGAAAGCAAAACTTCAAGAAAATGCCGAACCCTAGAGTGTTCTTAGACCTCAACATTGGCGGCCAACCAGTGGGTAGACTTGTGATTGAGCTGTTTTCCGACAGTACCCCCAAAACAGCAGAGAACTTTCGGGCTCTCTGCACCGGGGAGAAGGGAATCGGTAAGAACGGGAAGGCACTCCACTACAAGGGCACAACCTTCCACCGCGTGATACCTAGGAGCATGTTCAATGGAGGAGACCTAACTGAAGGTAACGGACTTGGAGGCGAGTCCATCTATGGCGATAGTTTCGCCGATGAAAACTTCCGAAACAAGCACATCGGTCCCGGGATTCTGTCCATGGCCAATACTGGCCCAGGAACCAACAACTCCCAATTTATCATCTGTACCGATAAGACCGAGTGGCTTGATGGCATTAATGTCATATTCGGTATTGTCATTGAGGGATTTGACGTCATGAAGACCGTCCAGAAGGTTGGTTCTATTTCCGGCTTGACTTCCAAGCCTGTAACGATCTCCGATTGCGGTCAATTGTGATGAATTATTGTAACAATTAAACTGTTTTGATACATTATGAATGGAATGTGTTGAATGGTTTTGAAGTACTAGATCATGATTGTTTAGATATAAAATGGCCTTGTGTTAAATATGCAAAGCCCCTATTTTCCAGCCAGAGAAAAAAAAATTTGTACTAAAGCCCAAGAAATTTTATTAAAGCCTGGGAATATCTCTTCAGGCCAAGCAAACCTACTCTCAGGAACGATGCCATGTATGTGTCTCATTAACACATGATATGGCCAGGGCCCCGCTCGTGTAAAACAACGTTGGCCCATGTAATGTCAGTATGAAAAATGAAAAATGAAAAAAGGCCAGGGATTCACATCAGGTCAGAACTTTATTAATGTTTCCCAGGCATAACAAACATGTTGCCACGTGTTGTCACGTGATAGGGCTACATCGGTTTAAGGGTGGAAAAACATTGAAAACTATTGCGCCTGGGAATATATCCTGGAGCTTGGGAAAATGTAAAAAAAAAAAAATTGTGGGAAATATCAAATTTGAATTTTATCTGTATAAAGATATAAAAATTCAAAGTCAAACAACACTTTATTTCCCTCCACCAATTATATCTCGCCACTTGCCTATAAAGCAATCATTCACCATTGGGGTCATAAAAATTGGATATCCCGGGCTTCATGGTTGTATCCCAGGCCTAACAGTGGACGAACCGTCCATCCGATGGTGTGGGTCCCATTTCGGTTTTGCCGATCAGGACTGGTGAATAGGAATGTTGGTTCGATGAGCAACTTGACGTTGTTTTTCGTGAGCATCGAACGGTCGGATATATCTCCCAGTGCAACAGCACTGTAATTGGTCCGTGGATAATGTTTTGATATAGGTAAACTACTTATGAGTTTCTGGACTTAGTGGCAGGGAATATGCATTTTTGTGTTTAACACTTTGTATATGGCGTCAGACAAACACAGTGATTGGGCACCGCACGTGGAGAACAACCTTTTATGTCGGGGAAATAATTTTAAATCTCAGAAAATAACAATGTAATCAAAAAACTCAGACGACGTGGCCTGGGGAATGAAAACCCCGGGCTTTCAAAATTATTTCGAGCCCCAATAATGTTTCCCAGGCATAACAAACATGTTGCCACGTGTTGTCACGTGATAAGGCTGCAGTGGTTTAAGGGTGGAAAAAGTTGACTTTGTTTGTGCCTGGGAATATATCCTGGAGCATGGGAAAATGTAAAAAAAAAAAATTGTGGGAAATATCAAATTTGAATTTTATATGTATAAAGATATAAAAATTCAAAGTCAAACAACACTTTATTTCCCTCCACCAATTATATCTCGCCACTTGCCTATAAAGCAATCATTCACCATTGGGGTCATAAAAATTGGATATCCCGGGCTTCATGGTTGTATCCCAGGCCTAACAGTGGACGAACCGTCCATCCGATGGTGTGGGTCCCATTCCGTTTTTGCCGATCAAGACCGGTGAATAAGAATGTTGGTTCGATGAGCAACTTGACGTTGTTTTTCGTAAGCATCGAACGGTCGGATATATCTCCTAGTGCAACAGCACTGTAATTGGTCCGTGGATAATGTTTTGATATAGGTAAACTACTTATGAGTTTCTGGACTTAGTGGCAGGGAATATGCATTTTTGTGCTTAACACTCTGTATATGGCGTCAGACAAACACGGTGATTGGGCACCGCACGTGGAGAACAACCTTTTATGTCGGGGAAATAATTTTAAATCTCAGAAAATAACAATGTAATCAAAAAACTCAGACGACGTGGCCCGGGGAATGAAAACCCCGGGCTTTCAAAATTATTTCGGGCCCCAATAATGTTTCCCAGGCATAACAAACATGTTGCCACGTGTTGTCACGTGATAGGGCTACAGTGGTTTACAACTGGATCCCACTAAATATTGTTATTGTCATTCTGAATTAATTGCTGATCCCACAAAATCTTCTTCTTCTTTCCCGAGTCATACCACCATTGAAACCTAAATCAAACCTCAAAACTTCTTCTTCTTCATGTGCTCTGAAACCATTGAATATTCTTCTGCTTTCTTTACTTTGTCTACCAGATCAACGCAAACTTATTTGCTTCTTCAAACTTTAGAATTGACTCCCATAAACTCTTCCTCACGTCCCCTCACGTCCACAGTTGCAGGTAAAAAATGTATACATATCCTTGCCAAACACATTCATTCTTCATTCTAGGGTCCTAAACACTATTTTGCTTATATACAAGTTCGCAGATCTTAAATATTCAGCATATGTTATTCGTGTATTTCTCTTCCTCTCTCTTTTTTAATTAATTTTGGAAAATAATTTTGAAGGTTTTGTGGTGTTGTTTGCGAAAAAAGTTCATAGTATACTCAAACAATCGTCGACTCAGACAGTTTTGTGTTGTTAACAATATAAACCATCGATATACTCAAACAATCGTTGTTAAATACAATTGTTTTTTTCAATGTACAGATATAAAGTCTAAAGTTGCAATGGGGAAGAATTGTGTTTATGTTGTTTTCAAAGGAAGGAAAACTGGTATGTTTAATTCTTGGCCTGAATGTCATGAACAAGTGGATGGTTTTCCAGGAGCTGCTTACAAGAAGTTTAACTCAACTGATGAAGCTTATAAAGCAATAACTAGCCGATCTGTATCTCCTAGCCATTATAGGTCTGAATGTTCTTTGAATGTTGAAGAGAAGGTATCGAACAAGAGTCAAACCACTGGAGGAGTCATGTTGTTTTTATTTCTATTTGGCAACCATGTCACAAATTAACCATAATAACTTAAACTTGAACATACATTTTCATTGAAAATGCAAACAGTCCCAAATCAAACATAACATTGTAACTTCAAATGAACATTCATTTTCATTGAAAACTGAAAAGTCATAAAGGCCTAAGAAATAGGTAAGGCCCGAGAATTATTTCGTCAACCCGAGAAGAAAGCGACTTTAAATGTGACATTATCCAAGTCACTGATACAAGTTGCCTTTGCCCTATGTTCACTAACTGAAACGGCGCCGTTTTGGCCTATTAAAGCCAGTTCTTCTCAAACTCACTGTTTTCCCTTTTCAAGTTCAATTTCCCCATATGGCTTTGCTTTCCACTCGACGTTTTGTACCTCCAAAGGGCACAGACAACAGTGGGTCTTCAACTGAAGGTATTTCGACGGCCTAATCCTCTCTTCAAGTGATAGATTGGTTCATGTAGTAGTTATTAATATAATATATTATATTATTCGAGTACATATCTTGAAGGGTCGTTATTAATTTTTGAAGATTTTATATAACAGTTATTGTTATGGTGTTGGCCAACATTGTTGTGGGTTTTGTTGTGTGTGGTTGTATTTTTCATTGTATTCAACTGGAGATGGAAAACAGTAGAAGACGGGGTACAGAGGGGAAGCAAGTTGCCAAAGATGGTGGTAGGCCATCGAAAAAGAGAAAACCATCAGATCCCATTATTGGGTCACCTAAAGGGAAGGGTAAGGGTAGCACCTCTACGGAGGCCCCAACCCTGTTTGTCCAGAAAGATGGGCTAATTTTGGTAAAAGAAAAATTTGGCCGGAGAGGGGTAATAACTTGGACATTTTTCATGCAACTTGGATATCAGAGGCAGTAAATACTATGGGTTGGAGGGGTTTTGTGAGGACCCCAAACAAGGCGGCACTAGAATTGGTCCGTGAGTTTTATTTTGCAATGACATATCAGTTTTACCAAGGGATGCCAGTGATGGTCCATGGGAAGGAAGTCCTGATTACAGCCACTAAGATTAACCAGTGGTTTGACACGGTAGATGACATCGATCAACTGGTTGAAGGCCTTCCAATGCATGAGTTCTTCGAGCCCTTTAATGGGCAATTAGCTGCTGATTTGAGGATAAATGGTTGTCCTGCGTGGAATGATTATAGATTACCCCTTTTGTACAACGAACTCAAGATAGAGGCTGTCTTTGGGTACTTGTTCTTTAGTTTCTCCTTGGTGCCCACCACACACCGCACCCAATTGAGTTGTGATAATGCCCGTTATGTTTTCTGTGCAAAGAATCTCATTCTCATGGACGTAGGGCAGATTATCATGAAAGGAATGTTCGAAGTTGGGAAATCTACTACTGGCTCACTACCTTTCCTTTGTTTGATTACACATTTTTGTGAGGAGGCCGGTATTGATGTGCAACAAGGGGGATGGACAATGATTCCTCCAACTGGAAACTTGGGCAAGAGGGGTTACAATGTCATTGCTAGGCAAAGAGGACTACCTCCACTTGTAATTCCGAGGGGTGTGAATGAGGATGCCATGGATGACTCAGAGGATGTGGACTATAATGAGCAGAACCTTGGAGATGATCCAGATGCAGAGGGACGTGATCAGGAGCCGAAGTTGAATCAGATTATACAGACACTTGAGGGTTTGCGTTTACAGATGGATGCCAATCAGAAGGCCAACATGGCAGAGTTTGCAAATCTTAATCATAGGATGGATGCTTTTCAGAAGGCTTTAGTTCAATCTGGCCACCAATTTCCATATGTGCGTGGTCAGACCAATGGGTCAGAGAACACCCCGCAGCAGGCAGATCATGAGACAACCTCGCCACTCTTAGAACCATAGATGTTGGCAACCTAAGGGTGTTCTTTTTTAGTTTAGGGTTTTAGTTGGTTTTTTAGAATTGTTCTGTTAGTTTCATGATTAACTATGTCATATTCTTTTGTTTATCTGTATATATTCCGGGCAATATATATATTAAGCCTGGGGAATTATAATGTAAAGCGCAGGAATTACTCTTCTTGTTATATTCATGCCACAGTTGTTTCGTATCAAATGCCTGGGAATACATAATAACAGGCCCGTGGATTTATACATAATGCCCAGGAAATAACCCTTTGAGTAGGTTTGCTGTGTCTGCTTTTCCATATTAAAAGCTCGGGAATATATAATAACGCCTGAGAGAAATATCATTGAGCCCAAGTTATTTAAATATAAAGCCTGGGATATTACAAAGCGGACTAAGTACAAACCAATTCGTATGCGATTTTATAAGTGAATTAACCAAAGTCACATATGTAGTCGCATATGGATCAGTTGAGAATTACCCTTTTGCGTTAGTCTTGTGTGATAGACTGATTTTTGTTTGATATCAAAAGCCCGGGAATACATATATAGGGCCAGCGAATACTGTTGTTGAGCCTGGGAAATTGAAATTATCAAGTGGACACCTTTGAAACCGAGATGAATGTGACTTTAGAAGTGATTTAACCAAAGTCACTCCTAAAGTCGCATATGGCTCTGGTTCCATTACCCTTTATGCTAGTCTTGTGTGATGGTGTTCTCAAATAAAAAGCCCGGGGATACACATGTAGAGCCTGTGAAGTCATAATTTAAAGCCTGGGAATACATATGTTGAGCCTAAGAATTTATATATTAAAGCCCGAAAATAAATATTTACAGGGTGGGAAATATTCTCATAAACCCTCAATAAGCATCCTAAGCCAGAGCTTACAATTAAATGCTCAGACTTAACCAGGCTTAAAAGCATTGATACCTGGTTAAAAAACATAGCTGGAGGGATACCCCAGAGGCGCTATTGCACATATACAAATAACTAAGGTGAAATAGTATGATACACGAACACCACCACCATGACCACAATAATAATTCAACATTACATTACCAAGTTTTTAACCTTCCAAGATAGGTTCACAAATGAAAGTTACGTTCCACCGAATGACAAATTTCTTTCCATTTCCATTTCCACCTAAAAAAATGTGATACATATCAAGTAACTAACCTTCCAAAATTGGGGCCCTTGGTTCCTCAAAAGCATGGATGACTGCTTCTGTGTAAAAAAAAAAGTGATACATATCAAGCAACAATTGATCTGTAAAACACAACCTAAATAAGGTAACATAAGTATAGAACCACCACAAATAATAAAGCATTTGTACAGATATAAAATGAATAACTTGCTAAATGAAATTGACATTTTTCCCATGGAAAAAGAAAGGATTCAGCCACAGAACATGCACGGATAGCATGTGATACATATCAAGTTTTTAAAAGTTACCACAAGAAGTAAATAAAAGTTACCTACATATCAAGTTACAACAACTAAGATAACCAACTGATAAATATGAAGTTTCTAACCTTCCAAAATTGGTTCCTGAAACGCATGAAAGACTACTTCTTCATCTGTGTCATTCAAAATGGGCTCTGATGGTTTATCTGGGCACTTCAGTCTATTATGTCCTTCTTTGTTGCAAATGCCACAACTACGTGGTTTTTTTGGTGGTTTGCTTGTGCTGGGTATACTTGTGCTGGGTATACTTGAGGGTTTCAGGCATCTTTTTTTATTGTGTCCATTTTCCCCACAACTCGAACATGTTTGTTTCTTTCGTTTCTCCCCAGCAGAAGGTGTTCTTGACTTCTTTGGTCTTCCTGACTGTTTCCTTTTCAACCATGGCAATACAATGCGATCACGAACTGCATCAGGAATGTCCCATGTTTCAGGAGTTGGAACAGGGTTCACAGGCATGGCGTAAGCATGTTTCAGCCAGCCCGTTGTGAAAAAGTCAGAACATAATGCGTTGATAGGCGTACCTTTAATCCTGGTACAAAAGACATGAAGAAGAAAAAGATATTATTACTATAATTAAATAGTGACAGGTCTGTGGCATTAAATGTATCGTAAATTATGTAACCATACCTAGCAACCGCCATGGCATGAATACATGGTAAGTCATCTAGATCCCATTCACGGCATGAGCATGAACGTTTTTCCAAGTCGACAATGGCTCCTTTCCATTTGTCGTCTACCTTGAATCTGTGGTAGTCAATGGGGTGAACCTCACATCGTTGCGATGGTATTATCCTCTGTCTGATGTGTTCGTCTGCATAATCAGTCAAGAATGTAGGCATTTCACGTGCATTGGTCCGACGGTCGTAGAACCACCTTTGTAACAAATCTCTGATAAACTCTGTAATAGATGTGATAGGCAACTTTCGAATTGCAAGTAGACAAGAATTAATTGACTCGGCAATGTTGGTGGTCATCATATGGTACCTCTTTCTGGGACTATGTACACGTGAAAACTTCTCTACCCTAACCTCTAGAAGCTCATCATAAACCTTACGGTGGGTGGCTTTCAACTTTGCCATTTCACAATTGAATTCCTCCACACGGTACAGATATATTGCACGGAAGTATAGCTTGATCACGTCATCCCGTTGCCTGCAAAATTTTTTAAGATTTTGTGACAAGTGGTATGCACATACCCCATGTGCTGCATCATGGAAAATTGCTTCCATGCCAGCAAAGATACCTGCATGCCGGTCCGAAACAAACATCACACGTTCAGGATACTGGATCATATTCCGAAGTTGCTTCAAGAACCATGTCCACGACTCTGTGCACTAAGAATGAGCAAACCCAAATGCCAGAGGGTATATCATCTCGTTACCGTCCTTGCACACCGCAACTAACAAGACACCCCTGGTCTTGGCCTTCAAGTGTATAGCATCGACAGCGATAACTTGCCTAATAACTGAATTGAACCCCTCTATGCAAGCCCTTAGTGCCATGAATCCAAAGGCGAACCGGTTTTCCGAGTCGGTTTCAATCTTAGTTACAGTCCCAGGGTTGGATTGTTCCAGCATGTAAAAGAATGCCGGTAACATCTTAAATGACTCCCACGGATCTCTGAATGCCTTATGCAAAGCGCATGTATTAGATCTATAGGCTTTGTTGTACGAGAGGTTTATGCCGTGTTCATCCCTAAAATCAGATATTATATCTTTAAGACGGATTGTACGTCCAGGATCGGCATATTTTCTAGCATACAATTCACCAATTACATAGGCACTTACTCGCGTAAAATCAACGTTGTAGTTGCCCGAATAACCATATGTGTGCTCCTTCACAAAGGACTTAACATGCCAATAGGTCCCATTTTTCAACTTTGCCGCTCTAATAACCCATTCACAACCTCCTTTTGTACATCTTGCGGCGAATCGTGTATGGTTCGATCGTGTAACCTTATAGCCAAACCTCTCTCCAAATGCATACATCCCTAATGTCCTTTTCAAGGTTTGTTTGTCTTTGAAGATTTGTCCTTTGTATATTGGACCTTGGTCATCTTAGTCTTCAAACAAGTCCTCCGACTGAATGGGTTGAATTGAGTAGAGTTCTGACCCCGGTATTGTCCACCGTGATGTCATACAAGGTGCAGAACTGTTGGGTGCTCCACTACCCCCTCATTGTTCTTCTTCACCATCTATTGGGGTTTCTCTAGCACCAGTTAACGTTTGCCCACCATATTGGGGAACTTCTGAAGCACTATTTATGGCATTACTAGTATCATTGTCAGTATGACTCTCATCCTCCGTATCAGACGTTTCAGAACCATCTGTGTCTTCCACCTCTACATGCTTGTTTGTTGATGCTGGAGTCCCTTGATTATCCCATGGTGATGTAGTGGTAAGTGAAGGAACGGACGCATGTGGATGGTTACTACCACTCACTGATTTGTATTGTGGAGTAGCAATTGGGGAGTTTTGATTACTGGTGGGTGTAAAAGGAGGCGCTGTACATTCTAAGTTTATTGTTGTATTTGAAACAAATTAGAGGCGTGTTCTATATAAAGCTAGAGGGGGGGGGGGTGAATAGATTTTAACTATTATTACCCAATTTTCGCATGCAAGTCAATTTTACGAAAATGCCCATACTAGTCAAAAATACATACAAGTGTAATATTGTGCGGAATTTAAATAACACTTGATGTATACGTGGAAACCCAACCACTGGGAAAAACCACGGGCTGTTTAGTGCGCCACACTCGGACCTCAAAATCCACTAATCGAAATGGAGTTTACAACCTATGTAGACCTCGTCTAACACTCCGGTCAATAACCCCCCACTTCTACCACTCGGGCCTTTAAAAGTGGCTCTAGTCCAATTGCTTGAGGCCTAAGCAACCTTAGCCTCAAGACTTGATTCTCTAAGAAGAGATTATGCAACCTATGTGAATATGTATGAATATTCAATTAACAAACAAGGCTAGGTAACCTTAGATGCTTATCTAGGATGATGATATAATCAATTTAATCAACCCTAGATATCAATTGCTAAATGATATGTCAAATAGCTTAGCTAATCAAGATTAATTAAAAACCTAATTAGCTATCACAATACAACACTCAATCAATTCATCACAATTAATTCTCTAATCTTGTATTTATCATATGATCAAAACATACAAGTAAATTAAAGAGAATAGCTTGATAATAAAAATACTCAAATAAGATGAACTTAATCAAAATCTTACCAAGCAAGTTATGATGATGCAAACCCAATCATTGATGCTTTCTATCTAGACATAGAAGATGCAATATGAAATTTGATGCACAAGGGATTTGATTTGAGTGATTAAAAATGAGTTCTTTGTGTATTTTTCTTCTCTTGAAAAATATCCTAAGTATAGAATATGAATATGAACTCTCTTGGCTGACCTAAAGTCAAAGTGTTATATATATAGGAGCCATAAGTGAAGTGTGGTCGTTTCGAAAAACGCACCAGAAATTGCTCTGTGCGCTGGTGGCCTTGCGCTGGACGACAGGCGCACGACCAGCGCAAAGGCAAAAATTGCACAGGCGCTTGACGACCAGAGCTAAGACAGGCGCACGACCAGCGTAGCCATACTGGGCGATCAGCGCTGGTGGCCTTGCGCTGGTGTAGACCAGCGCACGACCGGCGACAGACCACTGGGTGATCTGCGCTGGTTCGGCGCTTGACGACCAGCGCACAGCCCACTCCTTTGAACCCCACAAGAAAACATGCAAGGGTTAAATAGGTAAAAGCAAGATGCATCCTAAAAGCCTAACATGCTATGACATTATAAACACAAGATGCATCAAAATAACAAGCAAGAAGAGATGAGAATAAGCATTGATGCACAACAAAAAGAAACACAACATACAAAGATAAAACATATGCATGAGTTGTGAGTGTGTGCAACTATCTCTTCAAGACAAGTAAGCACAAAGAAAATTACCTTCGGTGCTCATCAACACGAGGTCTTCAAAGGGCTTCGAACAATTAAACCAATACCTAAGCTACCCTTACAAAGTACCCCAACATGTGGTTTGTCCACGAAATAAGCCAATCAACAAAATGGGAATCCTTACAATCTCCCCCTTTGGCTATTTCGTGACAAAACCACCACTCACATTGATTCCTCACATTATAATAGAAACTACGGGTCTACTAAGATTTTCTACTTTACAAAGAGATATATAAAAATAAACTTGACGTCTTCAATCTCAAGTAGAACAATCAATCCCTGAAAGCAAGGTTTCTATACTTTCCAATTCAAGTAAAAGTGAGATGAATCAAGTGAGGATATAAACAAGCAATTGCATTTCTAAGAAATTAAACACAACATCATGCAATGTATGATGAATGCAATGCTCCCCCTCAAAGGGTTACTCCCCCTCAATGTATTGTCTCCCCAACATGCATAATTGCAACCCCCCTTACCACCATTCTACTCCCCCTTTTTGTCATTAGTAGTCCCCAACCGGGTCACTTAGCAAAGAGAGATGAAAGCATTCAAGTCATTTGCATAATCACAAAATGCACTTTATGCAACTCTATCAAAAGGAGAGAAACAAGGAGATTTATTTTGAAATAAATGTGTGAAACAAAACATGCTTTGCATACAAGACATGTAGCATTCAAGTCCAAAATACAATGGTATTTGGCAAAGCAAATGACAAAGGTTTCTAAAAAGAATTCAAACCAATTTCACCAATGTCATGAGAGAAGCAAAGATATAGAGTTTTCATTGATTTTAATGTATGAGCAACTATATCCAACTTTATAAGTCAAACATGTCATGAGCAACTTTGCACCCTTTTTGATTTTTCCGGGAATGAAACCCGTATGATAGTAGACATGTTCAACACATAAAGAAAGAGAGACAATTTGGAATATAAATTCCTTTGAACGGATACAAGATCCTTTATTCATTTTGAGTCTCATAAGCTTTTTCACACAAGTTTTGCATTTATAAATTGCAATCATCAATTCATGCTTTTTCATTTGAGCATGTCATTTGAATTTCATGCTTTTCATATGTCATTAGCATGTTATAAACAACTCACGCTTTTCAATTTTTAAGCATGTCATTAAGAATCATCATGTCATGGAGATAACTCTAGGTCATCCAAATCATACTTCCTATGTAAATCTCCTAGTCCAAAAATGCATGTTTGAACATAAATATGACATGGATTGTAAACAAGCAAGGTTCACACTTATTGAATTGAAAACATATATACATATGTGCAACCAAGCTTACTCAAGCAATCAACCAAGAAGCATAAGATTTTTCAAATTTTTTGCAAGTGACAAGAATGCAAAAATAGCTCTCTTTGCTTGAGTTCCCTATATGGGGTTAGTATCATCCTTCATTAATGAAGGGCATGAGGTCCTATGGACCTACCAAGTCCATTGGACTTAGTTGAACCTATTGAGACTTGTTAGTCTCGTAGCAAGCGGGTTCATTTTTCCTTATCCACATAGATATAACATTTTTCTTCCTAGTGGACAATGGTTGCATGTCATTTACTAACCTAGGATTATTGACAAAAGATTTCCTAGGCTCATGCAAATGGGCTCTTCTTAGCCTCTTTTTCTTTATCATGCTATCAATCCTACAATGCTTAATGTACTTAAAGCACTTAGGCCTAATATGCCCATAAACACCACAATAATGACAAGTTGGTACAAAGTAAGAATTCATACCATGTTCTTGTGAAGTCATTGGAGACTCATCATGCATTTGATGTCTCCTTTGGTGTTGAGTCGGTTCATGTCTTCTATTTGGTTGAACCGGAATGGGTTGCCTCCTTGGATTAGGTAGCATGTTTTGCCTATTTTCATAGTGAGTCATTTGTTGAGGAGAGTTGACTCGAGAGGCTCTAATCCGTTGAGCTTGGGGTTGTCTTGCTTTCACCACCTTCACTTGTGCATTTGTCGAACATTGTCCTAGTTCTAACTTCTTCCTAGGAGTTTGCACCGGTGACGCTTCTATCTTACCCAAACTCTTCACAAAGACGGTCTTCTTAGGAGTAGAGCAATCCTTGAGCAAGGATTGCTCTCTTCGAATCCAAGACCTCTTTTGTCACAAGGGCTTTTTCCTACACCAAGTATGTTGTCAAGTTTCTTGGTGCTTGTGGTCATTCTAGTCAATGACTCTTTGGCTTCAACAAGCTCTCTCTTCAAACCCTCTTCATTCCTCTTAGACAAAGCTAGCTCATCTTTTAGCTTGTCTTCTTCCACCATGGATCTTACCACTTCATCATTCAAGTGGTCCACTTGTGTTGAAAGCCTAAGTAATTCTTCCTTTAACCTTTGAATCTCTTTTTCATTCTTTAACTTAGAGCTTTCAAAACTTTCAAAGTTGTCCTTAAGATCCATTTTCTCCACTTGCTTCTTTAGGAGGTCATTGTATGTTGTAAGCTCTAGATTTTCTTCCTCTAAAATCCTTAGAAATCTATCTTTCTTCTTCATGGAGCTTTCAACATTGACTATAAAGTTATGCATATCCATATTCTCTACATTTCCATTTGTAGAGTTAGATAAGGAGTCATCTCCACTAGTGTCATCTCCTAGGCTCTCCTCCTCTCTTATGGATCCAATTTCCTCATCAAGACCTTCACATTGATCTCTTGAGTCAATAAGTGCCATATCCCAATGTGAAGCAACAACTATCTCCTCTAGAGCTACTTCTTCAACTTTCTCTTCTATGGGATCACTAGCAACGGAATTCTTACCAACAACTTCATTTTCTTCACAAGTGGCACCCAATGCCTTGAAGTTATTGATAAGCTCATCATCACTAGATAACTTATCTCCCTCTCCGGAGTCATCACTTTCACTCCATGTGGCGGTCATCACTTTTGCCATCTTGTTCTTCAAGTTCCCACAATCCGGTGAGATGTGACCTATACCACCACACTCATAGCATTGGACCCCTTTCTTCTCACTATGCTCTTGCCTAGGCTCAAAACTCTTGAAGGGAGCTTTTTTCTTCAAGTCTTGGCCTTTGGATCCAATGCCCTTATTCTCGAACTTGACAAACTTCTTGAATCTTCTAAGTAGCAAAGCCATGTCTTGGTCCGAGTCACCTTTTTCCTCCTTCACAACCTTGGAAGCATTCAAAGCAATTCCTTTTTGCTTTTTAGGAGGTGAAATACTAGGAGCCTTCCTAGATTCATAGGCGAGGAGTCTTCCAATCTCCTCGCTCGGCTTCATATCCTTGTAAGTGCTATTCTCCTCTAAAGCCGTCACTTTTGATTCGAACCTAGCGGGGGGAGACCTTATAATTTTCTGCTTAACTCTCCTATCCGAATAAGGATCACCGAGTTGATGGCTTTGATTCACAATATCCATCAACTTGACTTCAAAGTCATTGAAGCACTCATCCTCCTCCATTTTAAGCAACTCAAATTGCGTTTGAAGGACTTGTAGCTTCGAATCCTTAACCACATCGGTTCCTTCGTGTGCAACCTCTAGGATATCCCATGCCTCCTTGGCTATCCTAGTGTTCTGAATCAGTTTGTACTGATTTTCATCCACTGCACATATGAGGGCGTGCCACGCCTTTTGATTCCACTTGGACAACTCAAACTCAGGTTGTGTCCACTGTGCCTTAGGCTTGAGCACTTCTTCTCCTCCACCCGTGGGAGTCATCATAGGAGGTGCATACCCATCTTCAATTGCCATCCATGCCCTATCATGGATTTGGCACACATATGCCTCCATCTTGCCTTTCCATGAGGCATAATTCACACCGGTGAGGAGAGGAGGCCGTGTGCTTGAAGCACCCTCATGGTTGCCACCGAATCCACTCATTGTATCAAATGAATGAATGAAAGGTATGCAAAATGTATGAATGAGCAAAAATCACACAAATGCACAACACACCTAAAATGAGCTAGGATCACCTAAGTATATCTAGGAACCCGCTCTGATACCAATTGAAACAAATTAGAGGCGTGTTCTATATAAAGCTAGAGGGGGGGGTGAATAGATTTTAACTATTATTACCCAATTTTCGCATGCAAGTCAATTTTACGAAAATGCCCCTACTAGTCAAAAATACATACAAGTGTAATATTGTGCGGAATTTAAATAACACTTGATGTATACGTGGAAACCCAACCACTGGGAAAAACCACGGGCTGTTTAGTGCGCCACACTCGGACCTCAAAATCCACTAATCGAAATGGAGTTTACAACCTATGTAGACCTCGTCTAACACTCCGGTCAATAACCCCCCACTTCTACCACTCGGGCCTTTAAAAGTAGCTCTAGTCCAATTGCTTGAGGCCTAAGCAACCTTAGCCTCAAGACTTGATTCTCTAAGAAGAGATTATGCAACCTATGTGAATATGTATGAATATTCAATTAACAAACAAGGCTAGGTAACCTTAGATGCTTATCTAGGATGATGATATAATCAATTTAATCAACCCTAGATATCAATTGCTAAATGATATGTCAAATAGCTTAGCTAATCAAGATTAATTAAAAACCTAATTAGCTATCACAATACAACACTCAATCAATTCATCACAATTAATTCTCTAATCTTGTATTTATCATATGATCAAAACATACAAGTAAATTAAAGAGAATAGCTTGATAATAAAAATACTCAAATAAGATGAACTTAATCAAAATCTTACCAAGCAAGTTGTGATGATGCAAACCCAATCATTGATGCTTTCTATCTAGACATAGAAGATGCAATATGAAATTTGATGCACAAGGGATTTGATTTGAGTGATTAAAAATGAGTTCTTTGTGTATTTTTCTTCTCTTGAAAAATATCCTAAGTATAGAATATGAATATGAACTCTCTTGGCTGACCTAAAGTCAAAATGTTATATATATAGGAGCCATAAGTGAAGTGTGGTCGTTTTGAAAAACGCACCAGAAATTGCTCTGTGCGCTGGTGGCCTTGCGCTGGACGACAGGCGCACGACTAGCGCAAAGGCAAAAATTGCACAGGTGCTTGACTACCAGCGCTAAGACAGGCGCACGACCAGCGTAGCCATACTGGGCGATCAGCGCTGGTGGCCTTGCGCTGGTGTAGACCAGCGCACGACCGGCGACAGACCACTGGGTGATCTGCGCTGGTCCGGCGCTTGACGACCAGCGCACAGCCCACTCCTTTGAACCCCACAAGAAAACATGCAAGGGTTAAATAGGTAAAAGCAAGATGCATCCTAAAAGCCTAACATGATATGACATTATAAACACAAGATGCATCAAAATAACAAGCAACAAGAGATGAGAATAAGCATTGATGCACAACAAAAAGAAACACAACATACAAAGATAAAACATATGCATGAGTTGTGAGTGTGTGCAACTATCTCTTCAAGACAAGTAAGCACAAAGAAAATTACCTTCGGTGCTCATCAACATGAGGTCTTCAAAGGGCTTCGAACAATTAAACCAATACCTAAGCTACCCTTACAAAGTACCCCAACATGTGGTTTGTCCACGAAATAAGCCAATCAACAAAACGAGAATCCTTACAGTATTTCTGGCCATTCTCGGAGTTTCATGTACGCCCCCAAATTTGTCGAACACTTCAACAGCAATTTCGGGCCATTCAGATTTGGTGTGCATAAGGATAAAATTTACCTCGTCGTCAGCATTAATAACTAACGAAATTCCTGTAAGCTGTGACGAAATCTTCAACTCAAATATATCCCTACATACCCCAATCCGATTGTACAACTTTTCTACCATTTCACTGTATATCCCTTTTACGGTCTTCGAAACACAACATGCAAAAATCGACGGACCAACAAACTGGTTACCCTTGAAATAACCACCGCAATGGACTAAGAATGCAATCATCGAATCCGTAGGACCTAACAACAAAATAGAAACAAAAACATAACAAAAATCATCATTTCCAAAACATTTTCTCATTGAATTTTCTATAGATTTTTGTAGACAACAGTACAAAAATCATTTTGTGTATAGAAACTATAAAGGACGAGATACAATTACAACCATCACATACATTCAGAAGAATAAGTAAGTATATTGTTTTTCATTTCTAGAATTACAAAGATCAATCTAGCAAGCCATTTCCAAATAACATTATCAAAAGTACTACAAGAAATATAAAGGGTGAAAAACATCATTTCATGTCTCTTCATGACTAGGTAGCTAGTTTACACACCCTTTTGAACCGGTAACAGAGCATAACAGAAGAAAAACTTCACAAAATTTCACTACACTTTGGTTTCAAATAAATTACTAATTTTTCGGGAATGTGTCACACATACAAGTCACAGCAATGACAGAACATAAAAAGTTGCAAGCTTCTTGCCTAGAAAATTGTCTTAATTTGCTTACCCAAACTTGCACACTGAACGTGTAAAACAATCACCGAAGAATAGTGTATGTGGTTGTGTAAATTAACATTCTAACACTGAAATTTTGCCCCATGCCTCTCACATTTTAATACTTTCTAACACTGAAATTCCTCAAACAAAAATACATGCCAAAAACGTTTCAATCAATGGTTTAAGCATATTCAATTCAGTATATTATTAAAAGTTATAACAAAATAACAAAGGGTTCTCTTAAAGGATACAGTGGGCACAAGTTAGGATAAAAATATTTAACCAAAAAAATAAATCAATAATCAATTTATGAGACTGTGAGTAATCACCTTTGCCTCCCATTTCTAGCTGGAAATCCCAATGTCGAAGACCCACAGGATGACAATTCTCAACAATGGGTCAACTTCACAAGCTTCGGGATTGGGTGTGAACACAAATCGGGACTGTGTTGATGTTCGGGATTGGGTGTGTGTGGAAATCAAATCGGGACTGTGTTGATGTTTGGGATTAGGTGTGTGTGGAAATCGGGATGGGCTGGTAATGAAGATGAAGGGGGCGGGGAAGAAGAAGAAGGGATGAATGGCGTGGTTGGGGAATTAAGGGAAGGGAATTAAGAGAGAGGGGCGGAAGAGTTGGCGCCCAAAATTAAGAGAGGGTAAACTGGTCAATTAACACATATAAGGGGCTGTTGGGTCATTTTGCTTGATTTAAGTTAAAAGGGTATTTTGGTCCTGAAGTGGACATTTAAGGGAAAAGAAACATTGATAATGGACATTGTTGCACTTTTTTTCAAAAGTGGACATTTTTGCTCTTTAAACTTGTAGAAAGGCAATTTCCTCTAATTTCCACGCTGTTTCGTTTATTTGAAATTTGATTGATGAAGATCTGATTAATTTTTTATTTTTTTTTATGTGAGAGGAGTTGAATGTGTGTTGTGAGTGTGAAGATCCAATTGGATTGATGGAATTTTTGTTTTTTTTATTTGGAATTTGATTGATGAAGATCTTGTTAATTTTTTTCCGATTCTAGGTTCCAAAAAAAATTGTGGATTAATTTATTTTTAATCCTATCCTTTGTTGCAACAAACATGAGATTATTCTATTTTTAATCATATCCTATGTTGCACCAAACATAGAGTAGTACTAAATTTTGTCCAATCCTATCCCATCCTATCCAATCCTATCCAATCCCATAAAAATAATCCTATCCTATCCCGTGCACCAAACGGGGCCTAAGGGTTTCGACTAAATTTGGCTATGGGAAAGATCAAAGCTAGTGAGGTCAAGTCTATTAAATACGCATCGAGCTCTATTTGCTAGTGATGTGGAAGTCAAACAAACCCAATTCTTGCAGATTTAGGTTCCTCATGTATCCTATTATGGCGACTAACTAAGAGTCTTGCTCGGATTTAACCTAGGGAAGAAAAGTGTATGAAAGTTCTCATGGTGTGTAAACTATTAATCTAGAGGGGGGGTGAATAGATTTTAACTAATTTTACCCAATTTTCGTTTAAGGACAAGATTACGAAAATATCCCTAATAGTCAATAAAGTATAGCAAGTGTAATATTGTGCAGAAATTAAAACAACACTTGATATTTACGTGTAAACCCTCACGGGAAAAATCACGGGCTGTTAAGTGAGCTACACCCGAACCTCGAATCCACTAAATGTGATGAAATTACAACCTAATCCTGGAAGTAATCACACACCTACTTAATCCCGGTAAAAGCGAATCTAGTCCGATTGCTTGCGAATTAAGCAACCTGATCCCGGTCACAACACAAGACTTAATTCTCTAAAAAGAGATTAACACCCTAAGTGAATATATGAATATTCAAATGCAACATAGAGCAAGGGAAACCCTATATGCTTATCTAAGATGATGAATTTGCAATTAAAAACAATCCTAGATATTAAAGCTAAATGACATGTCAATTAACTTAGATAATCATAGATTATTGAAACCTAGATATCTATCACAAAACAACACTCAATCAAATCAACACAACAATCTCTATCTTGAATATTAGAATTTAATCTAAGAACAATCAAGTAATAAAAGAGATGCCATAATAAATAAAACACTAATTATATATGATAATAGTGAAAAACTTACCAAAGCAAGTGTGATGATAAAAGACCCATGCAAGCAAGCATCCTAGATATGCTAGAGAATGCTAGATGAACTTTGATGCAAATGGATTTTTGGTTTGAGTGTTTAATGAGCAAACTTGGTTGCTTTCTCTCTTAAAATTCTCTCCTTTGAAAGTAGGGTTCTTGATGATTGAAGAGTCACATTCAGAACAAGAGAAAGTGATGTATTTATAGGCATGAAAAACAGATCATGTGAAAAGATAAGTTTGCCCCTGAAACGCACCGATCGGCGGTTTCAATCGGCGGCCAGGCCGCTGATCATAACCGCCGAATTGGACCCGAGAGGAACAGGGGACCAACGGCGGTTTCATTCGGCGGTTTCGTGACCGCCGATCTAACCGCCGAATCAAACCGAGAGATAAAATCAATCAGGTATGAACGACGGTTTCATTCGGTGGTTTCGTGACTGCCGATTCAACTGCCGAATCAGATCGAGAGATAAAATCAATCAGGTCTTGAACTGCGGTTTCGAACGGCGGTCGTGACCTCCGATCGTAACCGCAAAATTGCTCCAGACACTTCTGGAAGAAAACGGAGGTTTCATTCGGCGGCCAGGCCACCGATCATAACCGCCGATCACCAACATAGGTGAAAACCAAGGAGAAGCTAAAGACATTCTCCGTAGGCGGTCTTCGCGTAAAACTAAGCACATTCTAGTGCATGCGCGGACGTTTCCGAATACTATCGGGAAACGAATTACAAGACTACAAGACACAAATACACACAACAAAATATAACATATAAGTGCAAGTGTGAAATGTGACATGTGAAGAGAATGCACACATATGCAATGTATGATAAGTGTGTGTGTGCAACTAATCTCTTCAAAGAAAAATAAGCATTAGAGATATACCTTTGGAGTGCTTGACACCTTGAGGTCTTGAAAGGACTTGAGCAATAACAATAACACCTAAGCTACCCTTACAAAGAACCCCAACATGTGGTTTGACCATGAAATGAGCCAATCAACAAATGGGAACCTTACAATCTCCCCCTTTGGCTATTTCGTGACAAAACCACCACTCACATTGATTCCTTACAAAAAAAATAGAAACTACGAGACTACAATGATATTCTACATTACAAAGAGATAAGAAAATGCAACGTGAAGTCTTCAACCTCTTGTAGAATAATCAATCCCTGAAAATCAAGTTTCTAACATTTCCAATACAAGTAAGAAGTGAGATGAATCGAGTGAGAGCAAAAACAAGCATTTGCATTTAAGAAATTAGGTACAACATCATGCAATGTATGTATATGCAATGCTCCCCCTCAACGGGTTACTCCCCCACAATGAATGTTCTCCCCAATATGCACAATTGCTTCTATATTTTGCAACTCCCCTTACCATATCCTACTCCCCCTTTTTGTCATGATATAGGCAAATGAGTAGTCCCCAACCAGGTCACGCATAGCAACGAGAGATAGTAGCATGCAAGATATTTGCATAATCAATATAAGTCACTTTATGCATCTCAATTAATTGGAGAGAAACAAGGAGATTTATTTTTAAAAAAAAATATGTGAATCAAACATGCTTTGCATAAAAACATGTAGCATTCAAGTCCAAAATACAATGGCATTTGGCAAAGCAAATGACAAAGGTTTCTAATAAGAATTCAAACCAATTTCACCAATGTCATGAGAAAAGCAAGGATATAGAGAATTTATTGATTTCAACTTAAGAACAACTATATCCAACTTTATAAGCGAAACATGACATGAGCGACTTTGCACCCTATTCGATTTTTCCGAATAAGATATCCGTATGATAGTAGCCATGTTTAACCAATAAAGAAAGAGAGACATTTGGAATATAAATTCCTTTGAACGGATACAAGATCCTTTATTCATTTTGAGTCTTATAAGCTTTTACACAAGTTTTGCATTTTAAGAATATGCAATCATCAATTCATGCTTTTCATGTGAGTATGTTATATGAATTTCATGCTTTTTCATTTGACATTAGCATGTTATAAAAGAATCATCATGTCATGGAGATAACCATAGGTCATTCAAATCATACTTCCTATATACATCTTGAAACTAATTATAGCACGGTGTGTATAAAACTATCTAGAGGGGGGGGGGGGGGTGAATAGATTTTAAGCTTATTACCCAATTTTTCGTATCAAGGCAAAATTACGAATTTACCCCTAACTAGATAAAGCAACAAATCAAGTATAAAATGCGGAAATTAAATAAGACTTGATTTTTACGTGGAAACCCTCACGGGAAAAACCACGGGCTAGTAAGTAAGCCACACTCGAACCTCGAATCCACTAAATGTGTAAAACGATTACAACCTAATCCCGGAAGTAATCACACACCTACCTAATCCCGGTATGAGTGAACCTAGTCCGATTGCTTACGAATTAAGCAACGTAATCCCGGTCACAACACAAGACTTAATTCTCTAAAAAGAGATTAACACCCTAAGTGAATATATGAATATTCAAATGCAACATAGAGCAAGGGAAACCCTATATGCTTATCTAAGATGATGAATATGCAATTAAAAACAATCCTAGATATTAAAGCTAAATGACATGTCAATTAGCATAGATAATCATAGATTAGAGAAACCTAGATATCTATCATAAAAACAACACTCAATCAAATCAACACAACAATCTCTATCTTGAATATTAGATTATAATCTAAGAACAATCAAGTAATAAAAGAGATGCCATAATAAATTAAACACTAATTATGTATGATAATAGTGAAAAACTTACCAAAGCAAGTGTGATGATCAAAGACCCATGCAAGCAAGCATCCTAGATATGCTAGAGAATGCTAGATGAACTTTGATGCAAATGGATTTTGGTTTGAGTGTTTGATGAGCAAACTTGATTGCTTTCTCTCTTAAAAATCTCTCTTTTTAAAATAGGGTTCTAGATGATTAAAGAGTCACATTGAGAACAAGAGAAAGTGATGTATTTATAGGCATGAAAAACAGAGCATGTGAAAAGACAAGTTTGCCCCTGAAACGCACTGATCGGCGGTTTCAATCGACGGCTAGGCCGCCGTTCATAACCGCCGAATTGACCCGAGAGGAATAGGGTACCAACGGCGGTTTCATTTGGCGGTTTCGTGACCGCCGAATCAAACCTGAGATTAAAAATCAATCAGGTATGAAAACGGCGGTTTCATACGTGACCGCCGTTTCAACCGCCGAATTAGGCCGAGAGATAAAATCAATCAGGTCTTGAACGGCGGTTTCGAACGGTGGTCGAGACCGCCGATCATAACCGCAGAATTGCTCCATACACTACTTGAAGAAAATGGCGGTTTCATTCGGCGGCCAGGCCGCCGATCATAACCACCGATCACCAATAAAGGTGAAAACCAAGGAGAAGCCAAGGGCATTCTCCGTAGGCGGTCCTCGCGCTAAACCAAGCACATTCTAGTGCATGCGCGGACGTTTCCGAAAACTATCGGGAAACGAATTTCAAGACAACAAGACACAATTACACACAACAAAATATAACAAATAAGTGCAAATGTGAAATGTGACAAGTGAAGAGAATGCACACATATGCAATGTATGTTATGTGTGTGTGTGCAACTAATCTCTTTAAAGAAAAGTAAGCACATAGAAATTTACCTTCGGTGCTTATCAAGACGAGGTCTTCAAAGGGCTTGAGCAATAACATCGATACCTAGGCTACCCTTACAAAGAACCCCTAACATGTGGTTTGTCCACGAAATGAGCCAATCAACAAATGGGAACCTTACACATCTCCTGGTCCAAAAATACATGTTTGAACATAAATATGACATGGATTGTAAACAAGCAAGGTTCACACTTATTGGATTGAAAACATATATACATATGTGCAACCAAGCTTACTCAAACAATTAAAAGAAGAGGCATAAGTTATTTCGAATTTTTTGCAAGATACAAGAATGCAAAATAGCTCTCTTTGCTTGAGTTCCCCATATGGGGTCAATCACAAAACTCATCACTCCACAAGACATATCCCAATAGATCTACTTAGTGTTTTAAATCGAGTATCATCTAAGGGTTTAGTACATAGGTCCGCAAGTTGATCATTAGTACCTACATGTTCAAGTACTATACATTTATTTTCAACAAGCTCTCTAATGAAATGATGGCAGATGTCAATATGCTTAGTTCTAAAATGTTGCACCGGATTCTTGGAAATATTAATGGCACTCATGTTATCACAAAAGAGAGTGAGAGTACCTTGGTTGAATCCGTAGTCTACTAGCATTTGCTTCATCCATAGGAGTTGTGTGCATCCACTCCCCGCGGCTATGTATTCGGCCTCGGCTGTGGACAAGGAAATTGAGTTTTGCTTCTTGCAAAACCAAGACACCAAGTTGTTGCCTAGGAAGAAGCAACCGCCCGATGTGCTTTTCCTATCATCACAATTTCCTGCCCAATCCACATCACTAAAGCCTACAAGACTAGCATTAGTGTCAAAAGAGTACCAAATCCCATAGTTGGATGTCCCATTCAAATAGCGAATGATTCTCTTTACGGAAGAGAGATGGGACTCCTTGGGATCCGCTTGGTACCTAGCACATGCACACACACACACACACACACACCCATACTAAAAGAGATATCGGGTCTACTTGCGGTCAAATAAAGCAAGCTACCAATCATGCCACGATATAACGTTTGTTCCACACTTTTACCACTAGCATCCTTGCTTAGCTTCAAAATGGTACTCATGGGTGTATCACAATGTTTGGCATTTTCAAGACAAACTTTTTCACTAGGTTTTTGGCATATTTGGCTTAGGTTATGAAAATCCCATCATCTAATTGCCTAATTTGCAAACATAGGAAGTAACTAAGCTCACCAACAAGACTCATCTCAAATTCATAAGATATGACATCAACAAATTGTTGGACCTTGGTGTTGTTGGTGGAGCCAAACACTATATCATCAACATAGATTTGAGCTATGAAAAGCTCATCATTGTCTTTCTTGATGAATAGTGTCTTGTCAACACTACCTCTTGTGTAGTTATTGTCAACAAGAAATTGAGTGAGGCACTCATACCAAGCCCGCGGTGCTTGTTTCAACTCATATAGAGCCTTCTTGAGGCGATAGACATGGTTGGGGTGGTGTGCATCCACAAACCCCTTGGGTTGTTCAACAAACACTTTCTCTTGTAAGAAGCC
This sequence comes from Acer yangbiense, assembly GCA_008009225.1. Classification (NCBI taxonomy): domain Eukaryota; kingdom Viridiplantae; phylum Streptophyta; class Magnoliopsida; order Sapindales; family Sapindaceae; genus Acer; species Acer yangbiense. Next base: position 31,788,765 of record CM017762.1, on the reverse strand, counting down.
ATTGAGGATGGCACTCTTGACATCCATTTGGTACAATTTGAACTTGTGCACACAAGAAATGGACAAGAGAAGCCTAATGGACTCTAAACGGGCAACGGGAGCAAATGTCTCCTCAAAGTCGATACCCTCAATTTGAGAGTACCCTTGTGCTACAAGTCTAGCCTTGTTCCGTACTATATTGCCATCCTCATCAGATTTGTTCCTATAAATCCACTTAGTGCCTATCACATTAGTGCTTTTAGGCCTAGGAACTAGAGTCCAAACCTCATTCCTTTTGAATTGGTTTAGCTCTTCTTGCATGGCAAGAACCCAAAATTCATCATTCAAGGCTTCAACCTTTTTGGGTTCAATTTGAGAGGTGTAGCATGTAAAGCTAATGAGATTAGCTATTTGACGCCTAGTCCTAACACCCTCATTCACATCTCCAATAACATCCTCTTTGTTATGGAGTCTTCTAACCCATGGAGCGGGTTCATTAGAGTCCAAGAGAGGGACTCTAGTAATAGGTTGTGTGACTTCATTATTGTCATTAGACATCCCTATATTGGGAGTCACCACAACCATCTCCAAAGGAGAGTCATCATCTAACACTTCCTCCTCCTCATGGTCATTAGACTTGAGCCTTGTATCATCAATAACAACATTCGATGATTCCATGACGGTTCGAGTCTTCAAGTTGAAAACTCTATAGGCTCTACTATTTAAGGCATAACCAATAAAGATACCCTCATCACTCTTAGCATCAAACTTGCCAAGTTGATCACTGTCATTTAAAATGTAGCATTTGCTTCCAAATGTGTGGAAGTAGCTAACATTTGGCTTCCTACCCTTCCATAACTCATAGGAGGTGTTTCTAGATCCGGGCCTTAGGAAAACATGATTCCCTATATAGCAAGCCGTATTGACGGCTTCGGCCCAAAGGTTCCTAGGGACATTGTTGCTAAGTAACATCACACGGGCCATCTCTTGAAGGACCCTATTCTTCCTCTCAACAATTCCATTTTGTTGAGGTGTCCTAGGAGCCGAGAACTCATGGGAGATGTCTAAGCTATTGCAATAGCTTTCAAAAGAGGCATTCTCAAATTCCCTCTCATGGTCACTTCTAATCCGTTTAATGCTTTTAATGTTAGAATTCATTTCATTTTGGATTTTAGTACAAAGCATTTTAAACTTATCAAAAGTTTTAGATTTTTCTCTAAGAAAATATGTCCATGTAAATCTAGAGAAATCATCAACACAAACAAAAATGTATCTCTTTCCACCTAAGCTTTCGGTTTGCATAGGACCCATGAGGTCCATGTGGAGAAGCTCTAGGGGCTTCTTGGTGGAGAGATACTTGCCCTTTTTGTGCATGCTTTTGGTTTGTTTTCCTTGTTGGCAAGGTCCACAAACACCATTGTAAGGATTCCCATATCTTGATTGGCTCATTTCGTGGACAAACCACATGTTGGGGTTTGGTTGTAAGGGTAGTCTAGGTGATTAAGGTTCAAGATCAAAGACTTTTTCCAAGACCTCAAGAGGACAAGCACCAAAGGTATATTTTTAGTGCTTACTTTGCGTTGAAGAGATATAGTTGCACAAACACACAACATGCATAACTCTTATTCTTGAATGTTGTGTTTATATTTTGTGTGCATTGTGCTTTATTGATTATTCAATATCTCTTCTTGCATTAAATTGATTGCATCTTGTTCTATGAAATGCCATGACATGATAGGCATTAGGATGCATTCAATACCCACACTTGCACTTCATGTATGTTAGCTTTTAGTGTGGAGTAATTCATTTCCTGAAGGATGTTCGGAAACGTCCGCACGTGCACGTTGGTGTGCTCGGTTTTGCGCGAAGACCGCCCACGGGGAATGCCCTTGGCTTCTCCTTGGTTTTTACCATTGTTGGTGATCGACGGTTATGATCGGCGGCCTGGCTGCCGAATGAAACTGCCGTTTGCATCTGGAGCAATTCTACGGTCACGATCGGCGGTCACGACCACCGTTCATACCTGATCTATTTTAATCTCTCGGGTTTGATTCGGCGGTTGGATCAGCGGTAACGAAACTGCCGAATGAAACCGACGTTGTTCCCATGTTCGTCTCGGGTTCAATTCGACGGTTATGATCGGCGGCCTGGCCGCCGATTGAAACCGCCGATCGGTGTGTTTCAGGGGTAAACTTGTCTTTTCACCTGCCCTATTTTTGGTCTCTATAAATACATCTTTATCTCTGGTTCAGAACATAAGTCTTGCATCCCAAGAACCCTAGAGAGATATTTAGAGAGACTTGAGAGAAAAAGCTTAAAGATCACATCTTTAATTCTCTAAACCCATTCCCACATGCACAAATCATCATCTAGGCATCATCTAGGTTCATCTAGTATATGCTAATGCATGGGTCTTCTTCAACACACATGGTATGATTTGTTGAACACTTTTATCTTACATAATTAGTGTTTCCACTTATCAATTTTATCTTATTTATCACTTGTATGTGTTTAGATTAATTTCTACATACATGATTGAGATTATGTGTTGATTGGGTTATTTAATAGATATCTAGGTTTTTATAATCTATGATTATCTAAGCTATTTGACATGTCATTTAGCCATTAATATCTAGGATTGCTTTAATTGCAAATTCATCATCCTAGATAAGCATCTAAGGTTACCTAGCCTTTTTTATTATTTGAATATCATGATATATTGACATAGGTTGTGCATCTCTTTTGAGAGATTTAAGTCTTGTGTGATTGACCGGGATTAGGTCGGACACAGGGAATAGGTGGTCACATCAAGCAATTGGACTAGAGCCACTTTTAAAGGCCCGAGTGGTAGAAGTGGGGGGTTATTGACCGGAGTGTTAGACGAGGTCTACATAGGTTGTAAACTCCATTTCAATTAGTGGATTTCGAGGTTCGAGTGTGGCGCACTAAACAGCCCATAGTTTTTCCCAGTGGTTGGGTTTCCACGTAAACATCAAGTGTTTTTTAATTTCCGCATCTTATTACACTTGTATGTATTTTTGACTTGCTAGGGGTATTTTCGTAAAATTGACATGCACTCGAAAATTGGGTAATAATTAGATAAAATCTATTCACCCCCCCCCCCCCCCCCCCCCCCCCCCCTCCTAGCTTTATAAAGAAAACACACCGTATTCTTTTCAACCATTGGCTTTCTTCCCAAGCTTAGGGAGGCCTCTCACACAATTGAACTTTCCAAGGGTTCGTAAATCCCTAAAGTTCATGTGGCCAAGTCTTTCATGCCACAACTCAATTTGCTCATCCATGGACACATTGTTTGAGACTATTCTAGGTTCAAGACAATAGCAATTGTCGCTAGATCTCATACCTTTCAATAAGGTTTGTCCATCGGGCTTTAGGATAGAGCAATCATCTTTACAAAATAAGACGGAATATCCTTCATCACTAAGGTGTGATATGCTTATCAAATTGACTTTCAAGCCGTCAACAAATAAAGCATTGGATAAGAAGGGTAATCCGGGAATGGAAATGGTTCCTTTCGCTACAACTCTCTTTTTGGATCCATCACCAAAGGTGACACATCCTCCTTCCTCCATAACAAGAGTCTCGAAGAACCTCTTGTTTCCCGTCATGTGCCTAGAGCACCCACTATCTAAATACCAAAAATTAGAAGAATTTTCCTTCAAGGCTATTTGAGCTGTAGGGAAAAATCGTAGTACACACAGCGGAAGCGAGACTAAAAATCGTTTAGTATGTTTAAAATTTTTTCCTTTTGATGAACCTTAACCCTTTAAATTAATTAAACATATATAATCAAAAGTATCATACCTTTGTCGCGTGATCCGATTGACATTGCGTCGATGGTAATCCGCAAGATCTTCCAATCCAATCACGAACGTGAATCACCTAGGAGCGTGGTCTCCCTTTCTTTGAATTGTGTACCTGATGATGGATAACAAAATCTTTTCTTTTTCGTTAGTCACACCAAGTTCCAAGGGACAACAAAGAATGTTCCGGTCAGTTTTGAATTCACAATCTTTAGATTGAAACTTGCGTGAACCTTATTCGAAATTGTGCACAAAACCTTTTGATGTAAAAGTAACTAGTGCACTATCGAAATAAGAACAAACTTTTCTCTCTGATCGAACTATTTTATACCTATTTGAGGTCCCCCATTTCCGATCGTTTGTCTCGTTTTCGAGCGTATTTTTGTATATGATATTTTTTTTTAGCCTTGTGTAGGTACATATTCCTTATAATAAGGTTTTGAGCTTAAAGATTAGTTTGGGAGGCAAAATGGAGCAAAAAGAGCTGAAATTGTATATACGCGTGCAAAATGTACAACTTGCGGAGATCATATCTTCCTTCTCAGATCGAACCACATGGATATCTTTATATATTCGGAAAGCCCCGGAAGTCTAGTTTCCAGAACATTTTACGGATTGTGATTCTGAGCTTTCTGCAGGAAGTTATGCTCATTTCCGTAACGGTGCACGATGCTGAAAACGCTGAAAGGCTGTCAGGTCTAAACGGCTACTTCAAACAGCGGCCAGGCCGCCGAATTACTCCAGAAAGTCATTTTTTGGGTGAATTTCAGGGACAGTTTCATCCTTTCATCCCCAATTCATGCCCTAACCTCCCAACACTATATAAACACCTTATTCTCTTCTTAACCATCAGAACACACTCCCCACAAACTTCCTCTTCTTCTTCTTCTTCTTCATTTTCTTCACCAAATAAGAGAGATAGAAGCTTCCAAGAGCATCCATGGAGGTTTTTCCTCCATAGGTGCTCCCCATCTCACCTTCTACACATCCTCCACCACATTTAGGAGTAGATTGCATAGAGACAGGAGTGGGCTTTGGTCAATTTCGAGCTAGCAAAGGAAGTAGCTCTTGAAGGAGGTTTTCTTCAAGGGTTGTATCTAATTCTCACTCTTTATGTATTTCTTGTTTTCTTGAATGTGTAATCCCCACTTGGGAATATTTGTAAACTTATTTTGTGCTCAATATATGTGATGGTTGTTTTTATATCCAATTTGTGTTTTGATTCACTCTTGTTATTTATTGAATATATCTCTTATCTTGAAATGCATGTTTATTGATGATTGGAAATTGATATGTGTTCATGGATGGGATTAAGAGTAGATTAACTTAATTGTAGGAGTAGTTGTAATCAAATATCCCATTTGTGTGTGTATGTCTTTGGAAGGTCGAAATTGCATGTCATGAATAGGTTTGGGTGACTTAGAGTTAGGATTGTGCCTTTGGAGGGGCTCTCCGGGTATAGTCTTGGCTAGTTAGCTAGAAAGAGTGGGTGAACCTATAAATTGCCATATTAGAAGGGTTTGGTTCAATGTTCTTGTTAACAATTGGACTTTAGCTATTTCTCACTCTAGGGGCTCTAGGTGAGTCATGGTTAGAGTTACAATTATTGGTCTTTGGCTATTTCTCATGCTAGGGGCTCTAGGTGAGTTATGGTCGGAGATACAATCACTCTTTCCACATTCATTAGACTTTCACGTTGCCATTTTACATTACGAATCTATTATTGAGGCTCAATGTAGTTTTGTTTGTAGAATCGGTTCACATATGTTGGTTGCGGTTTTGTGTTTGAGAGGTTCTCGGCACACTCTTCAACCGTTAGCTCTATGAATGGGTATAAATCGGATTGAGGCAAGAACGAACCCTTAACTAAAATTGGATGTCCTTAATGTCTAACAACCAACTATTTGTGCACTTAGGTATGGTGAACTTGTTGAACATTGTGTGACCATTTTCATGCATCTCTCCTATCCATCATTTTATTTATCACTTTAATCACCACTCTCACCCTTCCATAATCTCTTTGTTTTTATTTATTTTCATTTTTATTCTCTACACACACACACATCGCATTGTACATACATTTCACACACATCATTCTTACCTTTCCACATTCTATTTACATGCTTACAATAAACTCTAGAACTTGATACGGTTGACGAATCATACCTCCCTATGGAACGATACCCTTGCTTGCCGCTTTACTAGTCTTTTGCTAGTTTAGAGCACATTGCGTAGGAAACCCATTTTTAAATGAAATAATCTTTTGATCCTCGCATTCTTACAACGACGGAAAAAGCGAGTATCACTCTCTATTCCTCTTTGCCGAAAATCACACTAGTCTTAGAGTTGGATTCTATTTTTCTCTAGCAAAAGAAAAAACTCTCAAAACCAAGACCTTAGGGTTTTTGAAAATATACAAAGAATATATATTTATATCTTTAGTGGCCGCTCAATATTATATTATATCTTTTTTTTGGCCTATGCCCAATATATATATATATATCTCTTATATAGTCAAAATCTGCATATATCTTGAAAGTCCTAGAGGCGTGTTCAATATAAAGCTAGAGGGGGGGTGAATAGATTTTAGCTATTATTACCCAATTTTCGCATACAAGTCAATATTACGAAAATGCCCCTACTAGTTAAATATACAAGCAAGTGTAATATAGTGCGGAATTAAAATAACACTTGATGTATACGTGGAAACCCAACCACTGGGAAAAACCACGGGCTGATTAGTGCGCCACACTCGGACATCGAAATCCACTAATCGAAATGGAGTTTACAACCTATGTAGACCTCGTCTAACACTCCGGTCAATAACCCCACACTTCTACCACTCGGGCCTTTAAAAGTGGCTCTAGTCCAATTGCTTGAGGCCTAAGCAACCTTAGCCTCAAGACTTAATTCTCTAAGAAGAGATTATGCAACCTATGTGAATATATATTAATATTCAAATAACAAACAAGGCTAGGTAACCTTAGATGCTTATCTAGGATGATGATATAATCAATTTAATCAACCCTAGATATCAATTGCTAAATGACATGTCAAATAGCTTAGCTAATCAAGATTAAGCAAAAACCTAATTAGCTATCACAAAAACAACACTCAATTAATTCATCACAATTAATTCTCTATTCTTGTATTTATCATATGATCAACAACATACAAGTAAATAAAAAGAGAATATGCTTGATAGTAAAAATACTAAAATAAGATGAAACTAATCAAAATCTTACCAAGCATATTGTGATGATGCCAATCCAATCATAGATGCTTTCTATGTAGACATAGAGGATGCAATATGAAATTTGATGCAAAAAGGATTTGATTTGAGTGTTTAAAGGTGGGTTCTTGAATTGATTTTTTCTCAAAAATCTCTCTTGAAAGATTAGGGTTCTAATTGCTCAAGAAACTTATTCAGAGATTGAGAAAACAAGATATTTATAGACATCAAGAATTGGGCATGTGAAAAGACACTTTTGCCCCTGAAACGCACCGTTCGGCGGTTTCAATCGGCGGCCAGGCCGCCGATGACGACCGTCGAATTGAGCTCGTGAAGAACAGAGCATTAACGGCGGTTTCATTCGGCGGTTTCGTGACCGCCGATACAACCGCCGAATCAAACCCGAGAGATTAAAATCGATCAGGTATGAACGGCGGTTTCGAACGGCGGTCGTGACCGCCGATCTGGACCGCATAATTGCTTCAGACCAATCTGGACTGAAACGGCGGTTTCATTCGGCGGCCAGGCCGCCGATAATAACCGCCGATCACCAACAATGGTGAAAACCAAGGAGAAGCCAAGGGCATTCTCCATAGGCGGTCTTCGCGCGAAACCAAGCACTAATTAGTGCAAGCGCGGACGTTTCCGAACAATGTCGGGAAACGAATTATAAGGCACATATACACACAACAAGATATATCAACCAAAGTGCTAGTGTGTAAAGTGACATGTGAAGAGATGCACATAAAAATAAGCAAGTATGCAATCATAGCAAGAATGCTAAGTGTGTGTGTGCTACTAAATCTCTTCAAAGAAAAACAAGCACAAGAGATTATACCTTTGGCGTGCTTGTATCTTGAGGTCATGGAAGGGCCTTTGATCTTCAACACCAAACACTTAGACTACCATTACATTCAAAACCCCAACATGTGGTTTGACCACGAAATAAGCCAATCAACAAAACGGGAATCCTTACAATCTCCCCCTTTGGCTATTTCGTGACAAAACCACCACTCACATTGATTCCTCACAACAAAAATAAACCTATGGGTCAATGAAGATTTTCTACAATACAAAGAGATATATAAAAATAAAACTTGAAGTCTTCAATCTCTTGTAGAACAATCATTCCCTGAAACAAGGTTTCTATACTTTCCAATTCAAGTAAAAGTGAGATGAATCAAGTGAGGACATAAACAAGCAATTGCATTTCTAAGAAATTAAACACAACATCATGCAATGTATGATGAATGCAATGCTCCCCCTCAAAGGGTTACTCCCCCTCAATGTATATTCTCCCCAATGTGCACCAATTGCTACAACAATTTGCACCTCCCCTTACCACATTCTACTCCCCCTTTTTGTCATGATATAGACAAAGGAGTAGTCCCCAACCGGGTTACTCAAGGCAAAGAGAGATAGTAGCATTCTAGTATATGCATAATCAATATAAGTCACTTTATGCAATCTCAATTAATCGGAGAGAAACGAGGAGATTTATTAGATAAAATGTGTGAAACAAAATGCTTTGCATACAAGACATATTGCATTCAAGTCCAAAATACCATGGTATTTGGCAAAGCAAATGACAAAGGTTTCTAATAGGAATTCAAACCAATTTCACCATTGTCATGAGAGAAGCAAGGATATAGAAATTTCATTGATTTCAATTTAAGAACAACTATATCCAACTTTATAAGCTAAACATGTCATGAGCAACTTTGCACCCTATTTGATTTTTCCGGGAATGAAACCCGTATGATAGTAGACATGTTCAACCAATAAAGAAAGAGAGACATTTGGATTGTAAAATCCTTGAATGGATACTAGATCCTTTTTCATTTGAGTCTCATTAGCTTTTTCACACAAGTTTTTTGCATTTAATAACGCAATTATCAATTCATGCTTTTTCATTTGAGCATGTACATGAATTTCATGCTTTTCATAAGACATTAGCATGTTATTTAAGAATCATCATGTCATGGAGATAATCATAGGTCATTCAAATCATACTTCCTACATACATCTCCTAGTCCAAAATGCATGTTTGAACATTAATATGACATGGATTGTAAACAAGCAAGGTTCACACTTATTGAATTGAAAACATATATACATATGTGCAACCAAGCTTACTCAAGCAATCAACCAAGAAGCATAAGATTTTTCAAATTTTTTGCAAGTGACAAGAATGCAAAAATAGCTCTCTTTGCTTGAGTTCCCCATATGGGGTTAGTATCATCCTTCATTAATGAAGGGCATGAGGTCCTATGGACCTACCAAGTCCATTGGACTTAGTTGAACCTATTTGAGACTTGTTAATCTCGTAGCAAGCGGGTTCATTTTTCCTTATCCATAGATATGACATTTTTCTTCCTAGTGGACAATGGTTCAAGAGTACTAGAATTAATAGGATCATGAATATGAATGTTTTCCTTCCTATTAGCATGCATTCTAGCTCTTATCATTTTCTTTTCAATCATGCTTTTGATTCTACATAATTTAATGAAATGAAAGCAATTTGGTCTAATGTGACCATTAATACCACAAAAGTGACATGTAGGGACAAATTTAGAATTCATACCATGTCCTTGTGCATGCATAGGAGCCATCCCATGACTTTGTGGTTGAGCGGGTTCAAATCTTCTTTGTTGTTGAACCGGTCTAGCTTGCTTCCTTGTCTCATTTTGCATGATTGACCTCTTCCCTTGATGAATATGAGCTTGAGGGAAGTTAGGTTGAGGAACTTTTTGAGCTTGAGGTTGTCTCTTAGGAGCTACCTTCACTTGTGCATTTCTTGAACATTGTCCTAGATCAATTTTCTTCCTAGGAGTGTGCACCGGTGAGGCTTCTATCTTGCCCAAACTCTTGACAAAGACGGTCTTGGTTGGAGTAGTGATCTCCTTTGTTTCTTCATACCCAATACCTCTCTTGTCACAAGGGTTCTTTCCACTACCAAGAATGTGGTCAAGTTTCTTGGTGCTTGTAGTCATCCTAGACAATGACTCTATGGCTTCAACAAGCTCTCTCTTCAACCCTTCTTCATTCCTCTTAGACATAGCTAGCTCATCCCTTAGCTTGTCTTCAATCTTCTTGGATGCCTCCACTTGTTTACTTAAGTAGTCATTGTGTGTTGAAAGTTCTAGATTTTCATCCTCTAAAATCTTCAACTTTATATTTTTCTTCTCCAATGAACTTTCACACTTGACTATAAAGTCATTTACATCCATTTTCTCTACACCTCCATTTGTAGAGATAGATGAGGAGTCATCTTCACTTAAGTTATCTCCTCCACTCTCATTCTCACTAATGGAGTCATTTCCCTCATTTAGACCTCCACCTTGATCTCTTGAGTCAATGAGAGTCATATCCCAATGAGTAGCTACATATATCTTCTCTAGAGCTACTTCTTCATCTTTTTCTTCTATGGGATCACTAGTCAAGTCATTCTTACCAACAACTTTATCTTCTACACACGTGGCCCCAAATGCCGTGTAGTTGATGGTAAGCTCATCATCACTTGATGACTTATCTCCCTCTCCGGAGTCATCACTTTCACTCCATGTGGCGGCCATCACTTTTGCCATCTTGTTCTTCAAGTTCCCACAATCCGGTGAGATGTGACCTATACCACCACACTCATAGCATTTGACCCCTTTCTTCTCACTATGCTCTTGCCTAGGCTCAAAATTCTTGAAGGGAGCTTTTTTCTTCAAGTTTTGGCCCTTGGATCCAACGCCTTTGTTCTCGAACTTGACAAACTTCTTGAATCTTCTAAGTAGCAAAGCCATGTCTTGGTCCGAGTCACCTTTTTCCTCCTTCACAACCTTGGAAGCATTCAAAGCAATTCCTTTTTGCTTTTTAGGAGGTGAAATACTAGGAGCCTTCCTAGATTCATAGGCGAGGAGTCTTCCAATCACCTCGCTCGGCTTCATATCCTTGTAAGTGCTATTCTCCTCTAAAGCCGTCACTTTTGATTCAAACCTAGCGGGGAGAGACCTCATAATTTTCTGCTTAACTCTCCTATCCGAATAAGGATCACCGAGTTGATGGCTTTGATTCACAATATCCATCAACTTGACTTCAAAGTCATTGAAGCACTTATCCTCCTCCATTTTAAGCAACTCAAATTGCGTTTGAAGGACTTGTAGCTTCGAATCCTTAACCACATCGGTTCCTTCGTGTGCAACCTCTAGGATATCCCATGCCTCCTTGGCTATCCTAGTGTTCTGAATCAGTTTGTACTGATTTTCATCCACTGCACATAGAAGAGCATGCCATGCCTTCCTATTCCATTTTGAAGTCTCAAACTCTTCAGGTGACCATTGGGCCTTTGGCTTGAGTACTTCTTCTCCACCACCCGTGGGAGTCATCATAGGAGGTGCATACCCATCTTCAATTGCCATCCATGCCCTATCATGGATTTGGCACACATATGCCTCCATCTTGCCTTTCCATGAGGCATAATTCACACCGGTGAGGAGAGGAGGCCGTGTGCTTGAAGCACCCTCATGGTTGCCACCGAATCCACTCATTGTCTCAAATGAATGAATGAAATGTATGCAAAATGTATGAATGAGCAAAAATCACACAAATGCACAACACACCTAAAATGAGCTAGGATCACCTAAGTATATCTAGGAACCCGCTCTGATACCAATTGAAAGTCCTAGAGGCGTGTTCAATATAAAGCTAGAGGGGGGGTGAATAGATTTTAGCTATTATTACCCAATTTTCGCATACAAGTCAATATTACGAAAATGCCCCTACTAGTTAAATATACAAGCAAGTGTAATATAGTGCGGAATTAAAATAACACTTGATGTATACGTGGAAACCCAACCACTGGGAAAAACCACGGGCTGATTAGTGCGCCACACTCGGACCTCGAAATCCACTAATCGAAATGGAGTTTACAACCTATGTAGACCTCGTCTAACACTCCGGTCAATAACCCCCCACTTCTACCACTCGGGCCTTTAAAAGTGGCTCTAGTCCAATTGCTTGAGGCCTAAGCAACCTTAGCCTCAAGACTTAATTCTCTAAGAAGAGATTATGCAACCTATGTGAATATATATTAATATTCAAATAACAAACAAGGCTAGGTAACCTTAGATGCTTATCTAGGATGATGATATAATCAATTTAATCAACCCTAGATATCAATTGCTAAATGACATGTCAAATAGCTTAGCTAATCAAGATTAAGCAAAAACCTAATTAGCTATCACAAAAACAACACTCAATTAATTCATCACAATTAATTCTCTATTCTTGTATTTATCATATGATCAACAACATACAAGTAAATAAAAAGAGAATATGCTTGATAGTAAAAATACTAAAATAAGATGAAACTAATCAAAATCTTACCAAGCATATTGTGATGATGCCAATCCAATCATAGATGCTTTCTATGTAGACATAGAGGATGCAATATGAAATTTGATGCAAAAAGGATTTGATTTGAGTGTTTAAAGGTGGGTTCTTGAATTGATTTTTTCTCAAAAATCTCTCTTGAAAGATTAGGGTTCTAATTGCTCAAGAAACTTATTCAGAGATTGAGAAAACAAGATATTTATAGACATCAAGAATTGGGCATGTGAAAAGACACTTTTGCCCCTGAAACGCACCGTTCGGCGGTTTCAATCGGCGGCCAGGCCGCCGATGACGACCGCCGAATTGAGCTCGTGAAGAACAGAGCATTAACGGCGGTTTCATTCGGCGGTTTCGTGACCGCCGATACAACCGCCGAATCAAACCCGAGAGATTAAAATCGATCAGGTATGAACGGCGGTTTCGAACGGCGGTCGTGACCGCCGATCTGGACCGCATAATTGCTTCAGACCAATCTGGACTGAAACGGCGGTTTCATTCGGCGGCCAGGCCGCCGATAATAACCGCCGATCACCAACAATGGTGAAAACCAAGGAGAAGCCAAGGGCATTCTCCATAGGCGGTCTTCGCGCGAAACCAAGCACTAATTAGTGCAAGCGCGGACGTTTCCGAACAATGTCGGGAAACGAATTATAAGGCACATATACACACAACAAGATATATCAACCAAAGTGCTAGTGTGTAAAGTGACATGTGAAGAGATGCACATAAAAATAAGCAAGTATGCAATCATAGCAAGAATGCTAAGTGTGTGTGTGCTACTAAATCTCTTCAAAGAAAAACAAGCACAAGAGATTATACCTTTGGCGTGCTTGTATCTTGAGGTCATGGAAGGGCCTTTGATCTTCAACACCAAACACTTAGACTACCCTTACATTCAAAACCCCAACATGTGGTTTGACCACGAAATAAGCCAATCAACAAAACGGGAATCCTTACATATCTTATATAGTCAAAATCTGCACTTTACTTATATATATATATACTACACCGAATACCACTTATATTATAAATATATATTTATTTCTATAAAGCATATATATATCTATATATATTCCGGTTAATTGCCATATATATTTTATATATATCTATATATTGAGGCCGAAATCCTTTACCATTTAGGATTTGTGTCTTTTGACTTAAATCCAAATCCTAATCCTAATCATAGATAGATTTCCTTAGAATTCCAAACCCTAATCCAACTCTTTAGTGTATTTAAAACTATATAAAAGACTTCCTTATTTGACTAGATAAATAATCCATTATTTATCTACTTACCAAATAAAGTCTTTTATTTTATTTATACTACCACAATAGTATACTACTAAGATACATATTTCCTAGTCAGAAAAATATTTTGATTTTTAATTAAATAATTAATTAATCAATTAATTAATTTCCATTTAATCAAATAATAAAAATAAAACAATATAATATCATATATATATCTCGGCCATGTGCCATATATATTAATATATCTATATATTGTTTTTCTATTTTATTAAATCCATTGGACCTTAATAAAAGGCCCACATGTGAACCAGACCCATTCTTACTAAAAGAAACAAGTCCACATGCCTTTCATTAATATATTAATATAATTCATCAGCCCATTAAATAAATAATGTGCAAATTATATTCTTAATATATTAAATACAATTCTAGATGGACCCATAAATTGGTCCGGTAGAATATATCAACTGATCCATGTAAGTCCGTGTGGATTGGGGATCTTGGCGGGCTATCTAAATTTAAGCTTCAATAGACATAACCTAATCATAATCAACAAATGATTCACTTAGGTCCGATCCATTAATTTTAACTCATTCCACTAAAGAGCTAAAATTGAACTCTTAAATAAAGATAGAATAAGAAGATGTTCCTCATTCATACCCTAGACAATCATATTGGAGATAGTGTATCCTCGTGATTAATATCAGTAATCGCCAAGAGTTCATAGACCACCTATAACTCTCCAAGTTACCATATTTACTCATATGACCACGTTTTGAACTTGGATATTTTGACTTGTCCAGAAGCCATGTTTTCAATAGTCACTATCGAAAACTCAACGTTGAGATTTAATATCCAATTACCTCAAAACATCCATATGATGATATTATACTCTCATTTAATAAATGGAGCCACAATGTCCATATCTATAAATGAAGTCCTCTATCGATTAACAAATGAATATCACCAAACTATCGAGGATAGACTATGCTATATAATCGTACTCATTGATAACTCAAATGATACCACTTGCAACCATAAGTCCATCATTTATCTCAGGATTAAGATAGACTCTCCGATTGTCCTGATAATGAAAAGACTATTATCTATTGACGGTTCTAGATAAAGCTTTTCATTGTGATCTAGTTCAATGCACCCAGTGCACTGGATTCTCTTACTCGAAGACCCTCCGATGATTTTAGACTCATCATATCTCATTTGATCCCACTCAAATGCTAGCAAAAGAATTCTACAACTTTAACAAGATAAAGGTGCCCAACCGTTAACTTAAGTTGTGAACATTATTCAAGACTAACTAAAGAATTGTGTCTACCTCATACATATCTAGATGTACGAACAATTCTTCTTTTCTCATAGTCTTTAGACCTTATGATTATTTACTTTGACAATTATAATATTAAACTATAAATGCTATAAGATTTATTAAACCAGAAATCACTTTATTAATATGAAAAAGATTGTCAATTACAATATTACACTCTTACTATTGAGCATAATCCTAACATGAGCAACATGGCAAACATTTTCATTCTTTCTAATCCACCTAGAAACAATATTTGCTTTCTTAGTGGTCTTTGGTGTCCTAGGATCATGCACAACAATTTTATCATTCCTAGGAACATGCATCTTGGCTCTATTCTTTCTCTTTTCAATCATGTTTCGTGTTCTACACATTTTAATATATCGAAAGCAATTTGGTCTAATATGACCATCAAATCCACAAAAATGACATGTAGGAATGAAATATGGAATCATACCTTGTCCTTGTGCACACATGGGAGCTTGTCCATATGTTTGTGGTTGAGTGGGTTCAATCCATCTTCGTTGTTGAACCGGTCTTGCTTGCTTTCTTGCTTGAGGTTGCATGATTGGTCTCTTTCCTTTGTAAGCCAATTGTTGAGGAATGTTAACTTGAGGGACCCTAGAGGGTTGAGCTTGAGGTTGCCTTCTTGGCACTGTAAGGATTCCCGTTTTGTTGATTGGCTTATTTCGTGGTCAAACCACATGTTGGGGTTTTGAATGTAAGGGTAGTCTAAGTGTTTAGTGTTGAAGATCAAAGGCCCTTCCATGACCTCAAGATACAAGCACGCCAAAGGTATAATCTCTTGTGCTTGTTTTTCTTTGAAGAGATTTAGTAGCACACACACACTTAGCATTCTTGATATGATTGCATACTTGCTTATTTTTATGTTCATCTCTTCACATGTCACTCTACACACTAGCACTTTGGTTGATATATCTTGTTGTGTGTATATGTGCCTTATAATTCGTTTCCCGACATTGTTTGAAAACGTCCGCGCTTGCACTAATTAGTGCTTGGTTTCGCGCGAAGACCGCCTATGGAGAATGCCCTTGGCTTCTCCTTGGTTTTCACCATTGTTGGTGATCGGTGGTTATGATCGGCGGCCTGGCCGCCGAATGAAACCGCCGTTTCAGTCCAGATTGGTCTGAAGCAATTATGCGGTCAAGATCGGCGGTCACGACCGCCGTTCGAAACCGCCGTTCATACCTGATCGATTTTAATCTCTCGGGTTTGATTCGGCGGTTGGATCGGCGGTCATAAAACCGCCGAATGAAACCGTCGTTAATGCTCTGTTCTTCACGAGCTCAATTCGGCGGTCGTCATCGGCGGCCTGGCCGCCGATTTAAACCGCCGAACGGTGCGTTTCAGGGGCAAAATTGTCTTTTCACATGCCCAATTCTTGATGTCTATAAATATCTTGTTTTCTCAATCTCTGAACAAGTTTCTTGAGCAATTAGAACCCTAATCTTTCAAGAGAGATTTTTGAGAAAAAATCAAATCAAGAACCTATCTTTAAACACTCAAATCAAACCCCTTTTGCATCAAATTTCATATTTGATCTTCTATGCCTTCATAGAATTGATCCATGCATGGTTTTGAATCATCACATCTTATTTGGTATGTTCTTCACTAATTTCATATTACTTTAGTGTTTTTCATATTAATACATCTCTTTAATTACTTGTATGCTTTTGATTATTTGCTAGATACAAGTTAGAGATTATTTGTGATGAAAATGATTGAGTGTTGATTGTGATAGCTAATTAGGTTTTTAATTAATCTTGATTAGCTAAGCTATTTGACATGTCATTTAGCAATTGATATCTAGGGTTGATTAAATTGATTATATCATCATCCTAGATAAGCATCTAAGGTTACCTAGCCTTGTTTGTTATTTGAATATTCATATATATATTCACATAGGTTGTTTCTCTTCATAGAGAAGTAAGTCTTGAGGCTAAGAGTGCTTAGGCCTCAAGCAAATTGGAATAGGGTTGCTAATAAAGGCCCGCTGGGTAGAAGTGAGGGGTTACAGACCGGAATGTTAGACGAGGTCTACATAGGTTGTAAACTTCATTTCAATTAGTGATTTCGAGTTCCGAGTGTGGCGCACTATACAGCCCGTGGTTTTTCCCAGTGGTTGGGTTTCCACGTATACATCAAGTGTTATTTAAATTCCGCACTATATTACACTTGTATGTATTTTTGACTAGTAGGGGCATTTTCGTAAAATCGACTTGCATGCGAAAATTGGGTAATAATAGTTAAAATCTATTCACCCCCCCTCTAGCTTTATATTGATAGAACACACCTCGAGTATTTAATAACTTTCAGGCACCATCTTCATTTGTGCATTTAAACATTGTCTAAGTTCTAACTTCTTCCTAGGAGTTTGCACCAATGAAGCTTCTTTGATCCCCGAACTCTTGACAAAAATGGTCTTCTTGAAAGTGGAGGTCTCCTTGCCATCTTCATACCCAAGACCCTTCTTGTCACACGGATTCTTCCCAACACTAAGCGAATGATCAAGTTTTTGAGTGCTAGAGGTCATCCTAGACATAGACTCTTTTACTTCTTCAAGTTCCCTCTTTAGACATTCTTCATTCCTTCTAGATAAGTCTAAGTCCTTTCTTAGCTCATCTTCTATCTTCTTAGACTTTTCCACTTGTTCACATAAATGGTCATTATGAGATAAAAGCTCAAGATTTTCTTCTCTCAACATCTTGATCTTTTTCGTGCTCTTGATTGCTAAGTCATTGAACTCAGCATGGTATTTAGCAAGCACCTTTTTCTCCACAAATCCATTTATGGAGTTAGAAGAGGAATCACTTTCTTCTTCACTTAAGTCATTTTCCTTTTGACTCATTTCCTCTCTTTCACTAGCACTTTTACTTTTATGGGAGGAGGCAAAATCTAGGAGGTTAGCCATGAGCTCTTCATCGCTTGAAGACTCATCTCCCTCGTTGGAGTCATCACTACTACCACTCCATGTGGCGGCCATCACTTTACCCTTCTTCTTGTCATTGTGATTAGCACATTCGGGGGCAAAATGACCTATGCCACCACACTCGAAACATCGGACCCCTTTCCTTTCGGTCCTTTCTTGTCTAGGTTCAAACTTCTTAAAATGACCCTTTTTCTTCAAATCTTGACCTTTTGATCCAAAGCCCTTTTTTCTAAACTTCATAACCTTGTTGAACCTTTTTACAAACAAGGCAAGGTCTTCATCCGAGTCAATCTTCTTTGCCTCTTTTTCATCCTTGGAGGCTTTTAAAGCAATTCCTTTTTACTTTTTAGTGCGTGTGGAGATTGGACCTTTCCTAGACTCATAAGCTAGAAGTCTCCCAATCACCTCACTCGGCTTTATATCCATATAACCACTATTTTCTTCTTTAGCCATAACCTTTGATTTGAACCTATCGGGGAGAGATCTCATGATTTTCTGCTTGACTCTCCTATCCGAATACGGGTCTCCGAGTTGGTGACTTTGATTAACGATATCCATCAATCTGATTTCGAAATCATTGAAGCATTCATCCTCTCCCATCCTAAGTAACTCGAATTGAGTTTAGAGGACTTGAAGCTTGGATTCCTTCACCACCTCGGTTCCTTCATGTGCAACTTGCAAGATATCCTAAGCCACTTTCGCGATTTGAGTGTTCTGAATAAGCTTATATTGATTCTCATCCATTGCATAAAGGATGGCATGCATCGCCTTCCTATTCCACTTTGAAGCTTCAAACTCTTGCGGACTCCATTGTGCCTTAGGCTTCAAAACTTCTACTCCTCCACCATTGGGAGTCATCTTGGGTAGATCATATCCGTCTTCCACTGCCATCCACGCACGGTCGTGAATTTGACATATGTAGGATTCCATCTTCCCTTTCCATTGGGAATAGTTCAACCCGGTAAGAAGTGGAGGCCTTGTGCTTGAGGCACCCTCGTTGCCACCACCATTTCCACCGTTTCCACTCATAGTGTTTATGAATGAATGAAATGAATGCAAATGTATGAATGATCAAAAATCACACAAAATGCAAAACACACCAAAGTGAGCAAGGATCACCTAATTATATTTAGGAACCCGCTCTGATACCAATTGAAAGTTCTCACGGTGTGTAAACTATTAATCTATGGGGGGGGTGAATAGATTTTAACTAATTTTACCCAATTTTCGTTTAAGGACAAGATTATGAAAATACCCCTAATAGTCAATAAAGTATAGCAAGTGTAATATTGTGCGGAAATTAAAACAACACTTGATATTTACGTGTAAACCCTCACGGGAAAAATCACGGGCTGTTAAGTGAGCCACACCCGAAATTTCGAATCCACTAAATGTGATGAAATTACAACCTAATCCCGGAAGTAATCACACACCTACCTAATCCCGGTATAAGCGAACCTAGTCTGATTGCTTGCGAATTAAGCAACCTAATCCCGGTCACAACACAAGACTTAATTCTCTAAAATGAGATTAACACCCTAAGTGAATATATGAATATTCAAATGCAACATAGAGCAAGGGGAACCTTATATGCTTATCTAAGATGATGAATTTGCAATTAAAAACAATCCTAGATATTAAGCTAAATGACATGTCAATTAACTTAGATAATCATAGATTATAGAAATCTAGATATCTATCACAAAACAACACTCAATCAAATCAACACAACAATCTCTATCTTGAATATTAGAATTTAATCTAAGAACAATCAAGTAATAAAAGAGATGCCATAATAAATAAAATACTAATTATATATGATAATAGTGAAAAACTTACCAAAGCAAGTGTGATGATAAAAGACCCATGCAAGCAAGCATCCTAGATATGCTAGAGAATGCTAGATGAACTTTGATGCAAATGGATTTTTGGTCTGAGTGTTTAATGAGCAAACTTGGTTGCTTTCTCTCTTAAAATTCTCTCTTTTGAAAGTAGGGTTCTTGATGATTGAAGAGTCACATTCAGAACAAGAGAAAGTGATGTATTTATAGGCATGAAAAACAGAGCATGTGAAAAGACAAGTTTGCCCCTGAAACGCACCGATTGGCGGTTTCAATCAGCGGCTAGGCCACCAATCATAACCTTCGAATTGGACCCCAGAGGAACAGGGGACCAACGGCGGTTTCATTCAGCGGTTTCGTGACCGCCGATCTAACCGCCGAATCAAACCGAGAGATAAAATAAATCAGGTATGAACGGCGGTTTCATTCAGCGGTTTCATGACCGCCGATTCAACCACCGAATCAGACTGAGAGATAAAATCAATCAGGTCTTGAACGGCGGTCGTGACCACCGATCGTAACCGCAGAATTGCTCCAAACACTTCTGGAAGCAAACGACGGTTACATTCGGTGGCCAGGCCGCCAATCATAACCGCCGATCACCAACATAGGTGAAAACCAAGGAGAAGCCAAGGGCATTCTCCGTAGGCGGTCTTCACGTAAAACCAAGCACATTCTAGTGCATGTGCGGACGTTTCCGAATACTATCGGGAAACGAATTACAAGACTACAAGACACAAATACACACAACAAAATATAACATATAAGTGCAAGTGTGAAATGTGACATGTGAAGAGAATGCACACATATGCAATGTATGATAAGTGTGTGTGTGCAACTAATCTCTTCAAAGAAAAATAAGCACTAGAGATATACCTTTGGAGTGCTTGACACCTTGAGGTCGTGAAAGGGCTTGAGCAATAACAACTGTAAGGTTCCCATTTGTTGATTGGCTCATTTCGTGGACAAACCACATGTTGGGGGTTCTTTGTAAGGGTAGCCTAGGTATCGTTGTTTTTACTCAAGCCCTTTGAAGACCTCGTCTTGATAAGCACCGAAGGTAAATTTCTATGTGCTTACTTTTCTTTAAAGAGATTAGTTGCACACACACACTTAACATACATTGCATATGTGTGCATTCTCTTCACTTGCCACATTTCACACTTGCACTTTTTTGTTATATTTTGTTGTGTGTAATTGTGTCTTGTTGTATTGTAATTCGTTTCCCGATTGTTTTCGAAAACGTCCGTGCATGCACTAGAATGTGTTTGGTTTAGCGCGAGGACCGCCTACGGAGAATGCCCTTGGCTTCTCCTTGGTTTTCACCTTTGTTGGTGATCGGCGGTTATGATCGGCGGCCTGGCCGCCGAATGGAACCGCCGTTTGCTTCCAGTAGTGTATGGAGCAATTCTACGGCTATGATCGGCGGTCACGACCGCCGTTCAAAACCGCCGTTCAAGACCTGATTGATTTTATCTCTCGGCCTAATTCGGCGATTGAAATGGCGGTCACATTTGAAACAGCCGTTTTCATACCTGATTGATTTTTAATCTCAGGTTTGATTCGGCGGTTGGATCGGCGATCACGAAACCGCCAAATGAAACCGTCATTGGTCCCTGTTCCTCTCGGGCCAATTCGGCGGTTATGATCGTCGGCCTGGCCGCCGATTGAAACCACCGATCGGTGCGTTTCAGGGGCAAACTAGTTTTTTCACATGCTCTGTTTTTCATGCCTATAAATACATCACTTTCTCTTGTTCTGAAGGTGACTCTTTAATCATCAAGAACCCTACTTTAAAAAGAGAGATTTTTAAGAGAGAAAGCAATCAAGTTTGCTCATCAAACACTCAAACCAAAATCCATTTGCATCAAAGTTCATCTAGCATTCTCTAGCATATCTAGGATGCTTGCTTGCATGGGTCTTTGATCATCACACTTGCTTTGGTAAGTTTTTCACTATTATCATACATAATTAGTGTTTAATTTATTATGGTATCTCTTTTATTACTTGATTGTTCTTAGATTATATTCTAATATTCAAGATAGAGATTGTTGTGTTGATTTGATTGAGTGTTGTTTTTATGATAGATATCTAGGTTTCTCTAATCTATGATTATCTATGCTAATTGACATGTCATTTAGCTTTAATATCTAGGATTGTTTTTAATTGCATATTCATCATCTTAGATAAACATATAGGGTTTCCCTTGCTCTATGTTGCATTTGAATATTCATATATTCACTTAGGGTGTTAATCTGTTTTTAGAGAATTAAGTCTTGTGTTGTGACCGGGATTAGGTTGCTTAATTCGTAAGCAATCAGACTAGGTTCACTCATACCGGGATTAGGTAGGTGTGTGATTACTTTCGGGATTAGGTTGTAATCGTTTACACATTTAGTGGATTCGAGGTTCGAGTGTGGCTTACTTACTAGCCCGTGGTGTTTCCCGTGAGGGTTTCCACGTAAAAATCAAGTGTTATTTAATTTTCGCATTTTATACTTGATTTATTGCTTTATCTATTTAGGGGTAATTTCGTAATTTGGACTAACACGAAAAATTGGGTAAAAAGCTTAAAATCTATTCACCCCCCCTCTAGATAGTTTTATACACACCATACTATAATTTGTTTCAATTGGTATCAGAGCGGGTTCCTAGACATACATAGGTGATCCTTGCTTATTTTGGTGTGTTTTGCATTTTGTGTGATTTTTGATCATTCATACATTTGCATTCATTTCATTCATTCATAAACACTGTGAGTGGAAACGGTGGAAATGGTGGTGGCAACGAAGGTGCTTGTATCACAAGGCCTCCACTTCTTACCGGATTGAACTATTCCCAATGGAAAGGGAAGATGGAATCCTACATATGCCAAATTCATGACCGTGCATGGATGGCGGTGGAAGACGGATATGATCTACCCAAGAGGACTCCCGATGGTGGAGGAGAAAAAGTATTGAAGCCTAAGGCGCAATGGAACGCGCAAGAGTTTGAGGCTTCAAAGTGGAATAGGAAGGCGATGCATGCCATCTTGTGTGCTATGGATGAAAATCAATATAAATTGATTCAAAATACTAGGATAGCTAAGGAGGCTTGGGACATCCTAGAGATTGCACATGAGGGAACCGAAGTGGTGAAGGACTCTAAGCTTCAAGTCCTCCAAACTCAATTCGAGATGCTTAAGATGGAGGAGAATGAGTGCTTCAATGACTTTGTAAGGTTCCCATTTGTTGATTGGCTTATTTCGTGGACAAACCACATATTGGGGTTCTTTGTAAGGGTAGCCTAGGTATCGGGTTTATTGTTCGAAGCCCTTTGAAGACCTCGTGTTGATAAGCACCGAAGGTATATTTCTTTGTGGTTACTTGTCTTGAAGAGATAGTTGCACACACTCACAACTCATGCATATGTTTAATACTTGTATGTTGTGTGTCTTATTTTTGTGCATTAATGTTCATTAACATCTCTTCTTGCATGTTAGTTTGATTGCATCTTGCATATCCAATTGCATTGTCATGCTTAGACTTAGGATTGCATTTTTGCATTGGGCGCTCCCAAAAGCGCTCTACAGAAGCACTGTACGAACAGCGCCCATTGAGCGCTGTTCAGACCTGATCGATTTATTTCGGTCGCTGTTGGGTCTCTGTACGGGCGCTGTACAAAGCGCTCTACGTACAGCGCCACTCTGTTTTCCCGTGAGAACAGAGTAGGGGCGCTGTACAAGCGCTGTACAAGAAGCGCTGTACAAGAAGCGCTCTACGTATAGCGCCCAAGGCAATTTTGAGGCAAACTTATCAAAACGACCACACCTTGTTTTGGCCCCCTATATATATGCCTCTTTGACTTTAGGTCAATTACAAGAGTTCATATTCAGATTCCATACTTAGGATATTTTTTAAAGAGAAGAAAAATTCCAAAGAACTCATTTTTAGTTTACTCAAACACTTTTTCATGATCATCAATCATCATCTAGCATCATCCTTGATCATCTAGATGACATCTTGCATGGATTCTTCATCATACTTTGCTTGGTAAGCTTTTCACTAATATCTTACATATTTTGTGTTTCTCTTAACAAGCAATCTCAATTAATTACTTGTATGTTATTTTATATACTTTGAATACAAGTTTGAGATTAGTATGATGTATGTTTGAGAAATTGTATTGTGATAGCGAATTATGTTTTATGATTAATCTTGATTAGCTAAACTATTTGATTTGACATGTCATTTAGTTTTGATATCTAGGATTGCTCTAATTGCATATTAATCATCTTAGACAAGCATATAGGGTTTCCTCTACTCTATGTTGCATTTTGAATATTCATATATTCACTTAGGGTTGTTATTCTCTTCATAGAGAAAGTAAGTCTTGTGTGTAGCATCCGGGATTAGGTTGCTTAGATCGCAAGCAAATTGGACTAGGTTCACTCATACCGGGATTAGGTAGGTGTGTGATTACTTCCGGGATTAGGTTGTAATCGTTTTACACATTTAGTGGATTTGAGGTTCGAGTGTGGCTTACTTACTAGCCCGTGGTTTTTCCCGTGAGGGTTTCCATGTAAAAATCAAGTCTTATTTAATTTCCGCATTTTATACTTGATTTATTGCTTTATCTATTTAGGGGTAAATTCGTAATTTTGACTAACACGAAAAATTGGGTAAAAAGCTTAAAATCTATTCACCCCCCTCTAGATAGTTTTATACACACCGTGCTATAATTTGTTTCAATTGGTATCAGAGCGGGTACCTAGACATACATAGGTGATCCTTGCTTTTTTGGTGTGTTTTGCATTTTGTGTAATTTTTGATCATTCATACATTTGCATTCATTTCATTCATTCATAAACATTATGAGTGGAAACGGTGGAAATGGTGGTGGCCACGAAGGTGCTTCTAGCACAAGGCCTCCACTTCTTACCGGTTTGAACTATTCCCAATGGAAAGGGAAGATGGAATCCTACATTTGCCAAATTCATGACCGTGTATGGATGGCGGTGGAAGATGGATATGATCTACCCAAGATGACTCCCGGTGATAGAGGAGAAGAAGTTTTGAAGCCTAAGGCGCAATGGAACGCGCAAGAGTTTGAGGCTTCTAAGTGGAATAGGAAGGCTATGCATGCCATCATGTGTGCAATGGATGAGAATCAATACAAGCTTATTCAGAATACTCAGATTGCAAAAGTGGCATGGGACATCCTTCAAGTTGCACATGAGGGAACCAAGTTGGTGAAGGAGTCCAAGCTTCAAGTCCTCCAAACTCAATTTGAGCTACTTAGGATGGGAGAGGATGAATGCTTCAATGACTTCGAAATCAAATTGATGGACATTGTAAATCAAAGCCATCAACTCGGAGACCCGTATTCGGATAGGAGAGTCAAGCAAAAAATCATGAGATCTCTCCCCGATAGGTTTGAATCAAAGGTGACGGCTATAGAAGAAATAGTGGCTACATGGATATGAAGCCAAGTGAGGTGATTAGACGTCTCTTTGCATATGAGTCTAGAAAGGCTCCTAGCACCACTACTCCTCCTAAAAAGTCTAAAGGAATAGCTTTGAAAGCATCTAATGATGCAAATGAGGCAAAGCATGACTCGGATGAAGACCTTGCCTTATTCGTGAAAAGGTTTAATAAGGTTATGGGGTTCAAGAAGAAGAAGGGATTTGGGTCAAGAGGACAAGACTTGAAGAAAAAAGGTTCCTTCAAAAAGTTTGAGCCTAGACAAGAGAGGACCGAAAGGAAAGGGGTCCGATGCTTTGAATGTGGTGGGATTGATCACTTTGCCCTCGAATGTGCTAATCACAATGAAAAGAAGAAGGACAAAGTGATGGCCGCCACTTGGAATGGGAGTAGTGATGGCTCAAATGAGGAAGATGAGACTTCAAGTGAAGAAGAGCTCA
Organism: Acer yangbiense; assembly: GCA_008009225.1. NCBI lineage: Eukaryota > Viridiplantae > Streptophyta > Magnoliopsida > Sapindales > Sapindaceae > Acer > Acer yangbiense. Next base: position 31,763,086 of record CM017762.1, on the reverse strand, counting down.
TGGCTAACTTCCTAGCTTTTGCCTCATCTCACAAGAGCAAAAGTGCTAGTGAGAGAGAGGAAATGAGTCAAGAGGAAATTGACTCTAGTGAAGAAGAAAGTGACTCCTCTTCTAATTCCATAAAGAAATTTGTGGAGCAAAAGGTGCTTGCTAAATACCATGCCGAGTTCAATGATTTAGCAATTAAAAGCACAAGAAAGATTGAGAGGTTGAGAGAAGAGAACCTTGAACTTTCGGCTCACAATGACCACTTAAGTGAACAAGTGGAATGATTGAAGAGGAGAGAGGATAAGTTAATTGAGGAGTTAGACTTATCCAAGAGAAGTGAAGAAGGCTTGAAGAGGGAACTTGTAGAAGTTAAAGGGTCCTTGGCTAGGATAGGTTCTAGCACCAAGAAGCTTGATCATTTACTTGGTGTTGGAAAGAGTCCAAGTGACAAGAGAGGTCTCGGGTTTGAAGATGATATAGAGACTTCCACTTCCAAGAAGACCATTTTTGTTAAGAGTTTGGGGAGTAAAGAAGCTTCATTGGTGCAAGCTCCTAAGAAGAAATTAGAAGTAGGAAAATGCTCAAATGCACAAGTAAAGATGGGGCCAAGAAGGCAACCTCAAGCTCAACCCCCTAGGGTCCCTCAAGCCAACATTCCTCCACAAATGGCTCACAAAGGAAAGAGACCTATCATGCAACCTCAAGCTTGGAAGCAACCTAGACCGGTTCAACAACGAAGATGGATTGAACCAACTTATCCACAAAGACATGGACAAGCTCCCACTCATGCACAAAGACGAGGTATGATTCCTTTTTTCATCCCTATTTGTCACTTTTGTGGTTGTGATGGTCATATTAGACCAAATTGCTTTCAATTTATTAAAATGTGTAGAACACGAAGCATGATAGAAAAGAGAAAGAATAGAGCTAAGATGCATGTTCCTAGGAATAACAATATTGATTTGTATGATCCTAGGAATAGTAGAGCACATGTACCAAAGACCACTAAGAAATCTAAAATTGTTGCTAAGTGGATTAGAAAGAATAAAAATGTTTGCCATGTTGCACAAATAGCCTTGAAGGCAAATTCTTCTAATTTTTGGTATTTGGATAGTGGGTGCTCTAGGCACATGACGGGAAACAAGAGTTTCTTCGAGACTCTTGTTATGGAGGAAGGTGGAAATGTCACTTTTGGTGATGGATCCAAAAGAAATGTTGTAGGGAAAGGAACCATTTCCGTTCCCGGATTACCCTCCTTATCCAATGCTTTATTTGATGATGGCTTGAAAGCCAATTTAATAAGCATTTCACATCTTAGTGATGAAGGATATTCCGTCTTGTTTTCTAAAGATTATTGCTCTATCCTAAAACCCGATGGACAAACCTTGTTAAAGGGCATGAGATCTAGCGACAATTGTTATTGTCTTGAAGCTAGTATTGTATCTAATCATGTGTCCATGGATGAGCAAATTGAGTTGTGGCATGAAAGACTTGGCCACATGAACTTTAGGGATCTACGGAACCTTGGAAAGTTCAATTGTGTGCGTGACCTCCCTAAGCTTGGGAAGAAAGCCAATGGTGTTTGTGGACCTTGCCAACAAGGAAAGTAAACTAAAAGCATGCACAAAAAGGGTAAGTATCTCACCACCAAGGAGCCTCTTCAGCTTCTCCACATGGACCTCATGGGTCCCATGCAAACCGAAAGTTTGGGTGGAAAGAGATACATTTCTGTTTGTGTTGATGATTTCTCTAGGTTCAGATGGACATATTTTCTTAGAGAAAAATCCGAAACTTTTGATAAGTTTAAAATGCTTTGTAATAAAATACAAAATGAGATGAATTCTAATATTAAAAGCATAAAACGGATTAGAAGTGACCATGGGAGGGAATTTGAGAATGCCTCATTTGAAAGCTATTGCAATAGCTTAGGCATCTCCCATGAGTTCTCGGCTCCTAGGACACCTCAACAAAATGGAGTTGTTGAGAGGAAGAATAGGGTCCTTCAAGAGATGGCCCATGTGATGTTGCTTAGCAACAGTGTCCCTAGGAACCTATGGGCCAAAGCCGTCAATATGGCTTGCTATATAGGGAATCGTGTTTTCCTAAGGCCCGGTACTAGAAATACCTCCTATGAGTTATGGAAAGGCAAGAGGCCAAATGTTAGCTACTTCCACACTTTTGGAAGCAAATGCTACATTTTGAATGACCGTGATCAACTTGGCAAATTCTATGCTAAGAGTGATGAGGGTATTTTTATTGGCTATGCCTTGAATAGTAGAGCCTATAGAGTTTTCAATTTAAAAACTCTAAGTGTTATGGAATCATCCAATGTCGTATTTGATGATACTAGGCTCAAATCAAATGATCATGAGGAGGAGGTTATTTTTAGTGATTTTTCTCCTTTGGAGAGGGTTGTGGTGACTCCCAATGTTGGGACATCTAATGAAAATGATGAAGTCACACAACCCACTATTAGAGTCCCTCTCTTGGACTCTAATGAACCCGCTCCATGGGTTAGAAGACTCCATAACAAAGAGGAAGTTATTGGAGATGTAAATGAGAGTGTTAGGACTAGACGTCAACTTGCTAATCTTATTAGCTACACATGCTACACCTCTCAAATTGAACCCAAAAAGGTTGAAGAAGCCTTAAATGATGAATTTTGGGTTCTTGCCATGCAAGAAGAGCTAAACCAATTCGAAAGAAATGAGGTTTGGACTCTAGTTCCTAGGCCTAAGACCACTAATGTCATAGGCTCTAAATGGATATTTAGGAACAAATCCGATGAGGATGGCAACATAGTGCGGAACAAGGCTAGACTTGTAGCACAAGGGTACTCTCAAATTGAGGGTATCGACTTTAAGGAGACATTTGCTCCCGTTGCCCATTTAGAGTCCATTAGGCTTCTCTTGTCCATTTCTTGTGTGCACAAGTTCAAATTGCACCAAATGGATGTCAAGAGTGCCTTCCTCAATGGCTTCTTGCAAGAGGAAGTGTTTGTTGAACAACCCAAGGGGTTTGTGGATGCATACCACCCCAACCATGTCTATCGCCTCAAGAAGGCACTATATGGGTTGAAACAAGCACCGAGGGCTTGGTATGAGCGCCTCACTCAATTTCTTGTTGACAATGACTACACAAGAGGTAGTGTTGACAAGACCTTGTTCATCAAGAGAAACAAAGATGAGTTAATTATAGCTCAAATATATGTTGATGACATTGTATTTGGCTCCACCAACAACACCAAGGTCCAACAATTTGTTGATGTCATGTCTCATGAATTTGAGATGAGTCTTGTTGGTGAGCTTAGTTACTTCCTAGGTTTGTAAATTAGGCAATTAGATGATGGGATTTTCATAACCCAAGCCAAATATGCCAAAAACCTAGTGAAGAAGTTTGGTTTAGAGAATGCCAAACATTGTAATACACCCATGAGTACCACTTTGAAGCTAAGCAAGGATGCTAGTGGTAAAAGTGTGGAACAAACGTTATATCGTGGCATGATAGGTAGCTTGCTCTATTTGACCGCAAGTAGGCCCGATATCTCCTTTAGTGTGGGTGTGTGTGCTAGGTACCAAGCGGATCCTAAGGAGTCCCATCTCTCTTCCGTAAAGAGAATCATTCGCTATGTGAATAGGACATCCAACTATGGCATTTGGTACTCTTTTGGCACTAATGCTAGTCTTGTAGGCTTTAGTGATGCGGATTGGGCAGGAAATTACGATGATAGGAAGAGCACATCGGGCGGTTGCTTCTTTCTAGGCAACAACTTGGTGTCTTGGTTTTGCAAGAAGCAAAACTCGATTTCCTTGTCCACGGCGGAGGCCGAATACATAGCCGTGGGGAGTGGATGCACACAACTCCTATAGATGAAGCAAATGCTAGTAGACTACGGATTCAACCAAGGTACTCTCACTCTCTTTTGTGATAACATGAGTGCTATTAATATTTCCAAGAATCCGGTACAACATTCTAGAACTAAGCATATTGACATCCGCCATCACTTCATTAGAGAGCTTGTTGAAAATAAATGCATAGTACTTGAACATGTAGGTACTAATGATCAACTTGCGGACTTATTTACTAAACCCTTAGATGCTACTCGATTAAAAACTCTTAGTAGATCTATTGGGATATGTCTTGTGGAGTGATGTTCTATGATTGACCCCATATGGGGAACTCAAGCAAAGAGAGCTATTCTGCATTCTTGTCACTTGCAAAAAATTTGAAATAACTTATGCCTCTTCTTTTAATTGTTTGAGTAAGCTTGGTTGCACATATGTATATATGTTTTCAATTCAATAAGTGTGAACCTTGCTTGTTTACAATCCATGTCATATTTATATTCAAACATGCATTTTTGGACTAAGAGATGTTTGTAGGAAGTATGATTTGAATGGCCTATGATTATCTCCATGACATGATGATTTTTTAATAACATGCTAATGTCAAATGAAAAAGCCTGAAATTCATATCACATGCTCACATGAAAAGCATGAATTGATGATTGCAAATTCTTAAAATGCAAAACCTTGTGCGAAAGCTTATGAGACTCAAAATGAATAAAGGATCTTGTATCCGTTCAAAGGAATTTACATTCCAAATGTCTCTCTTTCTTTATTGGTTGAACATGGCTACTATCATATGGATATCTTATCCGGAAAAATCAAAAAGGGTGCAAAGTCGCTCATGCCATGTTTCGCTTATAAAGTTGGATATAGTTGTTCTTAAATTGAAATCAATATATTCTATATCCTTACTTTACTCATGACATTGGTAAAATTGGTTTGAATTCTTATTAGAAACCTTTGTCATTTGCTTTGCCACATACCATTGTATTTTGGACTTGAATGCTACATGTCTTGTATGCAAAGCATGTTTGATTCACACATTTTCTTTCAAATAAATCTCCTTGTTTCTCTTCAATTAATTGAGGTGCATAACGTGACTTATATATATATATGCAAATATCTTGCATGCTTCTATCTCTCGTTGCTATGAGTGACCCGGTTGGGGACTACTCCTTTGCCTATATCATGACAAAAATGGGGAGTAGGATATGGTAAGGGGAGTTGCAAAATAGAGGCAATTGTGCATATTGGGGAGAACATTCGTTGAGGGGGAGTAACCCGTTGATGGGGAGCATTGCATACACATACATTTCATAATGTTGTGCCTAAACTTTTAAAATGCAAATGCTTGTTTTCGTTCTCACTTGATTCATCTCACTTTTTACTTGTATTGGAAATGTTAGAAACTTTCTTTTTAGGGCTTGATTTTTCTACAAGAGATTGAAGACTTGAAGTTTATTTTCTTATCTCTTTGTATTATTGAATAATCTATATTATCCCGTTGTTTCTAGTTTAATGTGAGGAATCAATGTGAGTGGTGGTTTTGTCACGAAATAGCCAAAGGGAGGAGATTGTAAGGTTCCCATTTGTTAATTGGCTTATTTCGTGGACAAACCACATATTGGGGTTCTTTGTAAGGGTAGCCTAGGTATCGGGTTTATTGTTCGAAGCCCTTTGAAGACCTCGTGTTGATAAGCACCGAAGGTATATTTCTTTGTGGTTACTTGTTTTGAAGAGATAGTTGCACACACTCACAACTCATGCATATGTTTAATACTTGTATGTTGTGTGTCTTATTTTTGTGCATTAATGTTCATTAACATCTCTTCTTGCATGTTAGTTTGATTGCATCTTGCATATCCAATTGCATTGTCATGCTTAGACTTAGGATTGCATTTTTGCATTGGGCGCTCCCAAAAGCGCTCTACAAAAGCGCTGTTCAGACCTGATCGATTTCATTCGGTCGCTGTTGGGTCGCTGTACAGGCGCTGTACAAAGCGCCCTACGTACAGCGCCACTCTGTTTTCCCGTGAGAACAGAGTAGGGGCGCTGTACAAGAAGCGCTTTACGTACAGCGCCCAAGGCAATTTTGAGGCAAACTTATCAAAACGACCACACTTTGTTTTGGCCCCCTATATATATGCCTCTTTGACTTTAGGTCAATTACAAGAGTACATATTCAGATTCCATACTTAGGATATTTTTCAAAGAGAAGAAAAATTCCAAAGAACTCATTTTTAGTTTACTCAAACACTTTTTCATGATCATCAATCATCATCTAGCATCATCCTTGATCATCTAGATGACATCTTGCATGGATTCTTCATCATACTTTGCTTGGTAAGCTTTTCACTAATATCTTACATATTTTGTGTTTCTCTTAACAAGCAATCTCAGTTAATTACTTGTATATTATTTTATATACTTTGAATACAAGTTTGAGATTAGTAAGATGTATGTTTGAGAAGTTGTATTGTGATAGCTAATTAGGTTTTGTGCTTAATCTTGATTAGCTAAACTATTTGATTTGACATGTCATTTAGTTTTGATATCTAGGATTGCTCTAATTGCATATTAATCATCTTAGATAAGCATATAGGGTTTCCTCTGCTCTATGTTGCATTTTGAATATTCATATATTCACTAAGGGTTGTTATTCTCTTCATAGAGAAAGTAAGTCTTGTGTGTAGCATCCGGGATTAGGTTGCTTAGATCGCAAGCAAATTGGACTAGGTTCACTCATACCGGGATTAGGTGGGTGTGTGATTACTTCCGGGATTAGGTTGTAATCGTTTTACACATTTAGTGGATTCGAGGTTCGAGTGTGGCTTACTTACTAGCCCGTGGTTTTTCCCACGAGGGTTTCCACGTAAAAATCAAGTCTTATTTAATTTCCGTATTTTATACTTGATTTATTGCTTGTAAGGATTCCCGTTTTGTTGATTGGCTTATTTCGTGGTCAAACCACATGTTGGGGTTTTGAATGTAAGGGTAGTCTAAGTGATTAGTGTTGAAGATCAAAGGCCCTTCCATGACCTCAAGATACAAGCACGCCAAAGGTATAATCTCTTGTGCTTGTTTTTCTTTGAAGAGATTTAGTAGCACACACTCACTTAGCATTCTTGCTATGATTGCATACTTGCTTATTTTTATGTGCATCTCTTCATATGTCACTTTACACACTAGCACTTTGGTTGATATATCTTGTTGTGTGTATATGTGCCTTATAATTCGTTTCCCGACATTGTTCGGAAACGTCCGCGCTTGCACTAATTAGTGCTTGGTTTCGCGCGAAGACCGCCTATGGAGAATGCCCTTGGCTTCTCCTTGGTTTTCACCATTGTTGGTGATCGGCGGTTATGATCGGCGGCCTGGCCGCCGAATGAAACCGCCGTTTCAGTCCAGATTGGTCTGAAGCAATTATGCGGTCAAGATCGGCGGTCACGACCGCCGTTTGAAACCGCCGTTCATACCTGATCGATTTTAATCTCTCGGGTTTGATTCGGCGGTTGGATCGGCGGTCACGAAACCGCCGAATGAAACCGCCGTTAATGCTCTGTTCTTCACGAGCTCTATTCGGCGGTCGTCATCAGCGGCCTGGCCGCCGATTGAAACCGCCGAACGGTGCGTTTCAGGGGCAAAATTGTCTTTTCACTTGCCCTGTTCTTGATGTCTATAAATATCACACTTTCTCATTATCTGAATCAGTTCTTTGACTCTTAAGAACCCTAATCTTCAAAGATAGATTTTGAGAGAAAATCAAATCAAGAACTCATCTTTAACCACTCAAATCAAACCCCTTTTGCATCAAATTTCATATTGCATCTCCTATGTCTATATAGAGTGCATCCATGTATGGGTTTGCATCATCACAACTTGCTTGGTAAGATTTTGATTAATTTCATCTTATTGTAGTATTTTAAATACCAAGCCATCTCTTTTAAATTACTTGTATGTTTTTGATCATATGTTAAATACAAGAAAAGAGATTATTTGTGATGAATTAATTGAGTGTTGTTTTTGATAGATATCTAGGTTTTTATAATCTATGATCATCTATGCTATTTGACATGTCATTTAGCAATTGATATCTAGGGTTGATTTAAATTGAATATATCATCATCCTAGATAAGCATTTAGAGTACCCTAGCTCTTATTGCATTAATTGAATATTCATACATATTCACATAGGGTTGTTTCTCTTCATAGAGAAGTAAGTCTTGAGGCTAAGAGTGCTTAGGCCTCAAGCAAATTGGAATAGGGTTGCTAATAAAGGCCCGCTGGGTAGAAGTGAGGGGTTACAGACCGGAGTGTTAGACGAGGTCTACATAGGTTGTAAACTTCATTTCAATTAGTGATTTCGAGTTCCGAGTGTGGCGCACTATACAGCCCGTGGTTTTTCCCAGTGGTTGGGTTTCCACGTATACATCAAGTGTTATTTAAATTCCGCACTATATTACACTTGTATGTATTTTTGACTAGTAGGGGCATTTTCGTAAAATTGACTTGCATGCGAAAATTGGGTAATAATAGCTAAAATCTATTCACCCCCCCTCTAGCTTTATATTGATAAACACACCTCGAGTATTTAATTACTTTCAATTGGTATCAGAGTGGGTTCCTAGATATACTTAGGTGATCCTAGCTCATTTTGGTGTGTTTTTGCATTTTGTATGTTTGTTTGATTTCTTCATACATTTTGCATTCTTCTCATTTGCATTCATTCAACGCAAACACTATGAGTGATTTTGTGAGAGAAGAAATTGACTCCATTGAGGAGATGCCTCTCTTACTAGAGAGATTTAGGAGATTTGTGAATTTAACCACCTCACCTCCTAAGAAGAAGTTGACCACCGCACCTCCTAAGAAGAAGAAGAAGAAAATTGCTTTGGAGACTTCGAAGCATGACAAGAAGGAGGGTATCTCAATTGAAGACATGGGACTCATTAACAAGCCAAACCAAGGAGTGTCTTCAAGAGAGGGGATTCAGTGCTACGAATGTGGAGGATTCGGGCATTTCTCCCCGGAGTGTGGAAACTTGAAGGATAGAAGAAAAGGGAAGGCGAAGGCCACCTTATGGGATAAATATGAAGATGACGAAAATCCTTCAAGTGATGAAGAACTTGCCATCATCTACACGGAATTTGGAGCCAAGAGTGTAGAAGTTGAAGAAGATGGCAAAGTTGCTTTTCCTTGTGATCCCCAAGAAGAACAAGGTATAGAAGTAGTTGGTGTAGCTACTCATAGGGATTTGGCTCTTTCCTCATCAAGAGAAAAATTTGATGATCTTGATGAAGGAGATGACTCCATTGGTGAAATGGAGATTAGAGGAGATGACACAAGTGTTGAATATTTGTCATCTAACTCCACAAATGGAAATGTGTAGTGTATGGATCTTAATGACTACAAAGTCAAAGTTGAGAGCTCGATGATGAGGAACAAGGAAGAAATTAGAAGATTAAAAGAAGAGAATCTAGAGCTTTCAACACTAGTAAACCACTTGTGTGAAGAAGTGGTGAGATCCATGGCGGATGAAGATAAGCTAAAAGAAGACTTAGCATTATCTAAGAGGAGAGAAGAAGAGCTAGAAAGAGAGCTTTGAAAGTTCATAAAATACTCGAGGCGTGTTTATCAATATAAAGCTAGAGGGGGGGGTGAATAGATTTTAACTATTATTACCCAATTTTCGCATGCAAGTCAATTTTACGAAAATGCCCCTACTAGTCAAAAATACATACAAGTGTAATATAGTGCGGAATTTAAATAACACTTGATGTATACGTGGAAACCCAACCACTGGGAAAAAACCACGGGCTGTATAGTGCGCCACACTCGGAACTCGAAATCACTAATTGAAATGAAGTTTACAACCTATGTAGACCTCGTCTAACACTCCGGTCTGTAACCCCTCACTTCTACCCAGCGGGCCTTTATTAGCAACCCTATTCCAATTTGCTTGAGGCCTAAGCACTCTTAGCCTCAAGACTTACTTCTCTATGAAGAGAAACAACCCTATGTGAATATGTATGAATATTCAATTAGTGCAATAAGAGCTAGGGTACTCTAAATGCTTATCTAGGATGATGATATATTCAATTTAAATCAACCCTAGATATCAATTGCTAAATGACATGTCAAATAGCATAGATGATCATAGATTATAAAAACCTAGATATCTATCAAAAACAACACTCAATTAATTCATCACAAATAATCTCTTTTCTTGTATTTAACATATGATCAAAAACATACAAGTAATTTAAAAGAGATGGCTTGGTATTTAAAATACTACAATAAGATGAAATTAATCAAAATCTTACCAAGCAAGTTGTGATGATGCAAACCCATACATGGATGCACTCTATATAGGCATAGGAGATGCAATATGAAATTTGATGCAAAAGGGGTTTGATTTGAGTGGTTAAAGATGAGTTCTTGATTTGATTTTCTCTCAAAATCTATCTTTGAAGATTAGGGTTCTTAAGAGTCAAAGAACTGATTCAGATAATGAGAAAGTGTGATATTTATAGACATCAAGAACAGGGCAAGTGAAAAGACAATTTTGCCCCTGAAACGCACCGTTCGGCGGTTTCAATCGGCGGCCAGGCCGCCGATGACGACCGCCGAATTGAGCTCGTGAAGAACAGAGCATTAACGGCGGTTTCATTCGGCGGTTACGTGACCGCCGATCCAACCGCCGAATCAAACCCGAGAGATTAAAATCGATCAGGTATGAACGGCGGTTTCGAACGGCGGTCGTGACCGCCGATCTTGACCGCATAATTGCTTCAGACCAATCTGGACTGAAACGGCGGTTTCAGTCGGCGGCCAGGCCGCCGATCATAACCGCCGATCACCAACAATGGTGAAAACCAAGGAGAAGCCAAGGGCATTCTCCATAGGCGGTCTTCGCGCAAAACCAAGCACTCATTAGTGCAAGCGCGGACGTTTCCGAACAATGTCGGGAAACGAATTATAAGGCACATATACACACAACAAGATATATCAACCAAAGTGCTAGTGTGTAAAGTGACATGTGAAGAGATGCACATAAAAATAAGCAAGTATGCAATCATAGCAAGAATGCTAAGTGAGTGTGTGCTACTAAATCTCTTCAAAGAAAAACAAGCACAAGAGATTATACCTTTGGCGTGCTTGAATCTTGAGGTCATGGAAGGGCCTTTGATCTTCAACACTAAACACTTGGACTACCCTTACATTCAAAACCCCAACATGTGGTTTGACCACGAAATAAGCCAATCAACAAAACGGGAATCCTTACAAGCTTGAAGAAGTTAAGGTCTTAATGGCTAAGATGACTTCAAGCACCAAGAAGCTTGACCACATGTTGGGAGTTGGAAGAAAGCCAAGTGACAAGAGAGGTCTTGGCTACATTGATGACACGGATGCCTCCTCCACAAGCAAGACATCCTGTGCCATGAACATGGACTTCAATATGTCCCCTCCTCCTCAACAACCTAGGAAGAAGAGTGACCTAGGAGAGTGTTCAAGAAGTGCCCAAGTGGTTGAGGCACCAAAAGGTCAAGCTCAAGCTCACACCCAAAGGGCTCCTCACACTATCTTCCCTCAAACTCAAAAACACAATGGGAAGAGTTCAATCATGCAAGCTCAGACAAGCAAGCAACCTCGTCTTGGTTTTCAACAAAAGAGGAGAGATCCGATCCAACAACCAAGACAACCACAACGACAAGGGAAAGCTCCTATCCATGCTAAAGGGAATGGTATGATTCCTAACTTTATTCCCACTTGTCATTTTTGTGGTATTGTTGGTCATATTAGACCAAGTTGCTTGCATTACATTGAAATGTGTAGAGCTAAAAGCATGATTGACAAGAAAAAGGCTAGAGCTAAGATGCTTCATAAAAAGGAAGAAAATCATGTGCATGATCCTTTTTCATCTTGTACTCTAGAACCTTTGTCCACTAGGATTGATTTAGTGTCACCTAAGTGGAGTAATAAGAATGAACCCGCTTGCTACGAGACTAACAAGTCTCAAATAGGTTCATCCAAGTCCAAAGGACTTGGTAGGTCCATAGGACCTCATACCTTTCTTTGAAGTGGTATGGAAATTTGACCCCATATGGGGAACTTAAGCAAAGAGAGCTATTTTGCATCTAGTCACTTGCAAAAAATTTGAAATATCTTATGCTTCTCTTTTTGTTGCTTGAGTTAGCTTGGTTACACTATGTATACATATTTTCTATTCAATAAGTGTGATCAATGCTTGTATTGCAATCCATGTCATATTTATGTTCAAACATGCATTTTTGGACTAGGAGATATATACATTGGATTTAATTTGAATGACCTATAATGATCTCCATGACATGATGATTGCTAAAATGACATGCTAAATGCTAATCTTAAAAAGCATGTTTTGATGATTGCATTTCTTAACTGCAAATAATGTGTGAAAAAGCTTATGAGACTCAAATGAAAAAGGATCTTGTATCCATTCAAGGATTTTACAATCCAAATGTCTCTCTTTCTTTATTGGTTGAACATGTCTACTATCATACGATATCTTATCCGGAAAAATCAAGTAGGGTGCAAAGTCGCTCATGACATGTTTAGCTTATAAAGTTGGATATAGTTGTTCTTAAATTGAAATCAATGAAAACCTATATCCTTGCTTCTCTCTTGACATTGGTGAAATTGGTTTGAATTCATATTGAAAACCTTTGTCATTTGCTTTGCCAAATACCATGATATTTTGGACTTAAATGCTACATGTCTTGTATGCAAAGCAATTTTTTGATTCACACATTTTCTTTAAATAAATCTCCTTGTTTCTCTCCAATAAATTGAGATTGCATAAAGTGACTTATATTGATTATGCATATACTAGAATGCTACTATCTCTCTTTGCCTTGAGTGACCCGGTTGGGGATTACTCCCTTGTCTATATCATGACAAAAAGGGGGAGTATGTTGTGGTAAGGGGAGTTGCAAATTGTAGTAGCAATTGTGCATGTTGGGGAGAATACTAATTGAGGGGGAGTAACCCTTTGAGGGGGAGCATTTGCACATTCATACATTGCATGATGTTGTACTTAAATTTTTAAATGCAAATGCTTGTTTTATCTCACTTGATTCATCTCACCTTTTCTTGTATTGGAAAGTATAGAAACTGTGCTTTCAGGGATTGATTGTTCTACTTGAGATTGAAGACTTCAAGACCATTTATCTTATCTCTTTGTAAAGTAGAAAATCATTGTAGACCCGTAGTTTCTATTATGTTGTGAGGAATCAATGTGAGTGGTGGTTTTGTCACGAAATAGCCAAAGGGGGAGATTGTAAGGATTCCCGTTTTGTTGATTGGCTTATTTCGTGGTCAAACCACATGTTGGGGTTTTGAATGTAAGGGTAGTCTAAGTGATTAGTGTTGAAGATCAAAGGCCCTTCCATGACCTCAAGATACAAGCACGCCAAAGGTATAATCTCTTGTGCTTGTTTTTCTTTGAAGAGATTTAGTAGCACACACTCACTTAGCATTCTTGCTATGATTGCATACTTGCTTATTTTTATGTGCATCTCTTCACATGTCACTTTACACACTAGCACTTTGGTTGATATATCTTGTTGTGTGTATATGTGCCTTATAATTCGTTTCCCGACATTGTTCGGAAACGTCCGCGCTTGCACTAATTAGTGCTTGGTTTCGCGCGAAGACCGCCTATGGAGAATGCCCTTGGCTTCTCCTTGGTTTTCACCATTGTTGGTGATCGGCGGTTATGATCGGCGGCCTGGCCACCGAATGAAACCGCCGTTTCAGTCCAGATTGGTCTGAAGCAATTATGCGGTCAAGATCGGCGGTCACGACCGCCGTTTGAAACCGCCATTCATACCTGATCGATTTTAATCTCTCGGGTTTGATTCGGCGGTTGTATCGGCGGTCACGAAACCGCCGAATGAAACCGCCGTTAATGCTCTGTTCTTCACGAGCTCTATTCGGCGGTCGTCATCGGCGGCCTGGCCGCCGATTGAAACCGCCGAACGGTGCGTTTCAGGGGCAAAATTGTCTTTTCACTTGCCCTGTTCTTGATGTCTATAAATATCACACTTTCTCATTATCTGAATCAGTTCTTTGACTCTTAAGAACCCTAATCTTCAAAGATAGATTTTGAGAGAAAATCAAATCAAGAACTCATCTTTAACCACTCAAATCAAACCCCTTTTGCATCAAATTTCATATTGCATCTCCTATGTCTATATAGAGTGCATCCATGTATGGGTTTGCATCATCACAACTTGCTTGGTAAGATTTTGATTAATTTCATCTTATTGTAGTATTTTAAATACCAAGCCATCTCTTTTAAATTACTTGTATGTTTTTGATCATATGTTAAATACAAGAAAAGAGATTATTTGTGATGAATTAATTGAGTGTTGTTTTTGATAGATATCTAGGTTTTTATAATCTATGATCATCTATGCTATTTGACATGTCATTTAGCAATTGATATCTAGGGTTGATTTAAATTGAATATATCATCATCCTAGATAAGCATTTAGAGTACCCTAGCTCTTATTGCATTAATTGAATATTCATACATATTCACATAGGGTTGTTTCTCTTCATAGAGAAGTAAGTCTTGAGGCTAAGAGTGCTTAGGCCTCAAGCAAATTGGAATAGGGTTGCTAATAAAGGCCCGCTGGGTAGAAGTGAGGGGTTACAGACCGGAGTGTTAGACGAGGTCTACATAGGTTGTAAACTTCATTTCAATTAGTGATTTCGAGTTCCGAGTGTGGCGCACTATACAGCCCGTGGTTTTTCCCAGTGGTTGGGTTTCCACGTATACATCAAGTGTTATTTAAATTCCGCACTATATTACACTTGTATGTATTTTTGACTAGTAGGGGCATTTTCGTAAAATTGACTTGCATGCGAAAATTGGGTAATAATAGCTAAAATCTATTCACCCCCCCCCCCCCCCCCCCTCTAGCTTTATATTGATAAACACACCTCGAGTATTTAATTACTTTCATTGCTTTATCTATTTAGGGGTAAATTTGTAATTTTGACTAACACGAAAAATTGGGTAAAAAGCTTAAAATCTATTCACCCCTCCTCAGATAGTTTTATACACACCGTGCTATAATTTGTTTCAGACTTTGAGATCAAGTTGATGGATATAGTCAACCAAAGCCATCAACTTGGTGATCCATATTCGGATAGGAGAATCAAGCAAAAGATTATGAGATCTCTACCTGATAGGTTTGAATCGAAGGTTACGGCTTTAGAAGAAAACAGTGGATATAAGGATATGAAGCCGAGTGAGGTGATTGGGAGACTTCTAGCTTATGAGTCTAGGAAAGGGCCTATCTCCACATCCACTAAAAAGCAAAAAGGAATTGCTTTAAAAACCTCCAATGATGAAAAGGAGGCAAAGAAGGTTGACTCGGATGAAGACCTTGCCTTGTTTGTAAAAAGGTTCAACAAGGTTATGAAGTTTAGAAGAAAGGGCTTTGGATCAAAAGGTCAAGATTTGAAGAAAAAGGGCTCTTTCAAGAAGTTTGAACCTAGGCAAGAAAGGACCGAAAGGAAAGGGGTCCGATGTTTCGAGTGTGGTGGCATAGGTCACTTTGCCCCCGAATGTGCAAATCACAATGAGAGGAAAAAGGGAAAAGTGATGGCTGCCACTTGGATTGGAAGTAGTGATGACTCCATTGAGGGAGATGAGTCTTCAAGTGATGAAGAGCTCATGGCTAATCTCCTAGCTTTTGCCTCCTCCCATAAAAGCAAAAGTGCTAGTGAGAGAGAGGAAATGAGTCAAGAGGAAAATGACTTAAGTGAAGAAGAAAGTGATTCCTCTTCTAACTCGATAAATGGATTTGTGGAGAAAAAGGTGCTTGCTAAATATCATGCCGAGTTTAATGAGTTAGCAATCAAGAGCACAAGAAAGATCAAGATGTTGAGAGAAGAAAATCTTGAGCTTGCATCTCATAATGACCATTTAGGTGAACAAGTGGAAAAATTCAAGAAGATGGAAGATAAGCTAAGAGAGGAGTTAGTCTTATCTAGGAGGAATGAAGAAAGCCTAAAGAGGGAACTTGAAGAAGTAAGAGAGTTTATGACTAGGATGGATTCTAGCACCAAGAAGCTTGACCATATGCTTAGTGTTGGAAAGAGTCCATGTGACAAGAGGGGTCTTGGGTATGAAGATGGCAAGAAGATCTCAACCTCTAACAAGACCGTGTTTGTCAAGAGTTTGAAGAACGAAGAAACTTCATATGTGCAAATTCCTAGGAAGAAGTTAGAAGTAGGACAATGTTCAAATGCACAAGTGAAGATGGGGCCAAGAAGGCAAACTCAAGCTCAACCCCCTAGGGTCCCTCAAGCTAACATTCCTCCACAATTGGCTCACAAAGGAAAGAGACCTATGATGCAACCTCAAGCTAGGAAGCAATCTAGACCGGTTCAACAACGAAGTAGGATTGAACCCTTTCATCCACAAAGACAAAGACAAGGACAAGGTATGATTCCTTATTTTACTCCTATATGTCACTTTTGTGGATTTGATGGTCATATTAGACCACATTGCTTTCGATATATAAAAATGTGCAAAACTAGAAGCATGATAGAGAAGAAAAAGAAAAGAGCCATGATGCATGTTCCTAGGAATGATAAAATTGTTATGCATGATCCTAGGACATCT
Organism: Acer yangbiense; assembly: GCA_008009225.1. Classification (NCBI taxonomy): domain Eukaryota; kingdom Viridiplantae; phylum Streptophyta; class Magnoliopsida; order Sapindales; family Sapindaceae; genus Acer; species Acer yangbiense. The sequence goes on along the minus strand of CM017762.1, from coordinate 31,746,568 downwards.
AGAGCCCGATTACCAAAGACCACTAAGAAAGCAAATATTGTTTCTAGGTGGATTAGAAAGAATGAAAATGTTTGCCATGTTGCTCAAATTGCCTTGAAGGCAAATTCTTCTAATTTTTGGTATTTAGATAGTGGGTGCTCTAGGCACATGACCGGAAACAAGAGTTTCTTCGAGACTCTTGTCATGGAGGAAGGAGGATATGTCACTTTTGGTGATGGATCCAAAAAAGAAAGTTGTAGGGAAATGAACCATTTCCGTTCCCGAATTACCCTCCTTATCCGATGCTTTATTTGTTGATGGCTTGAAAGCCAATTTAATAAGCATTTCACATCTAAGTGATGAAGGATATTCCGTCTTGTTTTGTAAAGATGATTGCTCGATCCTAAAGCCCGATGGACAAACCTTGTTGAAAGGTATGAGATCTAGTGACAATTGTTATTGTCTTGAAGCTAGAATAGTCTCAAACAATGTGTCCATGGATAAGCAAATAGAGTTGTGGCATGAAAGACTTGGCCACATGAACTTTAGGGATTTGAGAACCCTTGGAAAGTTCAATTGTGTGCGTGGCCTCCCTAAGCTTGGGAAGAAAGCCAATGGTATTTGTGGACCTTACCAACAAGGAAAACAAACCAAAAGCATGCACAAAAAGGGCAAGTATCTCTCCACCAAGGAGCCCCTAGAGCTTCTCCACATGGATCTCATGGGTTCTATGCAAACCGAGAGTTTAGGTGGAAAGAGATACATTTTTGTTTGTGTTGATGATTTCTCTAGGTTCACATGGATATATTTTCTTAGAGAAAAATCCGAAACTTTTGATAAGTTTAAAATGCTTTGTAATAAAATACAAAATGAAATGAACTCTAATATTAAAAGCATAAAACGGATTAGAAGTGACCATGGGAGGGAATTTGAGAATGCTACTTTTGAAACCTTTTGTAATGGTTTAGGCATCTCCCATGAGTTTTCGGCTCCTAGGACACCTTAACAAAATGGAGTTGTTGAGAGGAAAAATAGGGTCCTTCAAGAGATGGTCCGTGTGATGTTGCTTAGCAACAATGTCCCTAGGAACCTATGGGCCGAAGCCATCAATACGGCTTGCTATATAGGAAATAGAGTTTTCCTAAGGCCCGGTACTAGAAACACCTCCTATGAGTTATGGAAAGGCAAGAGGCCAAATGTTAGCTACTTCCACACTTTTGGAAGCAAATGCTACATTTTGAATGACCGTGATCAACTTGGCAAATTCGATGCTAAGAGTGATGAGGGTATTTTTATTGGCTATGCCTTGAATAGTAGAGCCTATAGAGTTTTCAATTTAAAAACTCTAAGTGTTATGGAATCATCCAATGTCGTATTTGATGATACTAGGCTCAAGTCAAATGATCATGATGAGGAGGTTATTTTTAGTGATGTTTCTCCTTTGGAGAAGGTTGTGGTGTCTCCTAATGTTGGGACATCTAATGTCAACAATGATGACACACAACCTATTGATAGAGTTCCTCTCTTGGACTCTAAAGAACCCGCTCCATGGGTTAGGAAACTCCATGAAAAAGAAGATATCATTGGAGAGGTTAATGAGGGTGTTAGGACTAGACGTCAACTTGCTAATCTTATTAGCTACACATGCTACACCTCTCAAATTGAACCCAAAAAGGTTGAAGAAGCCTTAGATGATGAATTTTGGGTTCTTGCCATGCAAGAAGAGCTAAACCAATTCGAAAGGAATGAGGTTTGGACTCTAGTTCCTAGGCCTAAGACCACTAATGTCATAGGCACTAAATGGATATTTAGGAACAAATCCGATGAGGATGGCAACATAGTGCGGAACAAGGCTAGACTTGTAGCACAAGGGTACTCTCAAATTGAGGGTATCGACTTTGAGGAGACATTTGTCCCATTGCCCGTTTAGAGTCTATTAGGCTTCTCTTGTCCATTTCTTGTGTGCACAAGTTCAAATTGCACCAAATGGATGTCAAGAGTGCCTTCCTCAATGGCTTCTTACAAGAGGAAGTGTTTGTTGAACAACCCAAGGGGTTTATGGATGCTCACCACCCCAACCATGTCTATCGCCTCAAGAAGGCTCTATATGGGTTGAAACAAGCACCGAGGGCTTGGTATGAGCGCCTCACTCAATTTCTTGTTGACAATGACTACGCACGTGGTAGTGTTGACAAGACACTATTCATCAAAAGAAACAATGATGAGCTTTTCATAGCTCAAATATATGTTGATGATATAGTGTTTGGCTCCACCAACAACACCAAGGTCCAATAATTTGTTGATGTTATGTCTTATGAATTTGAGATGAGTCTTGTTGGTGAGCTTAGTTACTTCCTAGGTTTGTAAATTAGGCAATTAGATGATGGGATTTTCATAACCCAAGCCAAATATGCCAAAAACCTAGTGAAGAAGTTTGGTCTAGAAAAAGCTAAACATTGTGATACACCCATGAGTACCACTTTGAAGCTAAGCAAGGATACTAGTGGTAAAAGTGTGGAACAAACATTATATCGTGGCATGATAGGTAGCTTGCTTTATTTGACCGTAAGTAGGCACGATATCTCCTTTAGTGTGGGTGTGTGTGCTAGGTACCAAGCGGATCCTAAGAAGTCCCATCTCTCTTCCGTAAAGAGAATCATTCACTATGTGAATGGGACATCCAACTATGGGATTTGGTACTCTTTTGACACTAATGCTAGTCTTGTAGGCTTTAGTGATGCGGATTGGGCAGGAAATTGTGATGATAGGAAGAGCACATCGAGCGGTTGCTTCTTTCTAGGCAACAACTTGGTGTCTTGGTTTTGCAAGAAGCAAAACTCGATTTCCTTGTCGACAGCCGAGGCCGAGTACATAGCCGCGGGGAGTGGATGCACACAACTCCTATGGATGAAGCAAATGCTAGTGGACTACGGATTCAACCAAGGTACTCTCACTCTCTTTTGTGATAACATGAGTGCTATTAATATTTCCAAGAATCCGGTACAACATTCTAGAACTAAGCATATTGACATCCGTCATCACTTCATTAGAGAGCTTGTTGAAAATAAATGCATAGTACTTGAACATGTAGGTACTAATGATCAACTTGCGGACTTATTTACTAAACCCTTAGATGCTACTCGATTAAAAACTCTTAGTAGATCTAGTAGGATATGTCTTGTGGAGTGATGTTCTATGATTGACCTCATATGGGGAACTCAAGCAAAGAGAGCTATTTTGCATTCTTGTCACTTGCAAAAAATTTGAAATATCTTATGCCTCTTCTTTTAATTGTTTGAGTAAGCTTGGTTGCACATATGTATATAAATTTTCAATTCAATAAGTGTGAACCTTTCTTGTTTACAATCCATGTCATATTTATGTTCAAACATGCTTTTTTGGAACTAGGAGATGTATATAGGAAGTATGATTTGAATGACCTATGATTATCTCCATGACATGATGATTATTAAATAACATGCTAATGTCAAATGAAAAAGCATGAAATTCATATAACATGCTCACATGAAAAGCATGAATTGATGATTGCATACTCTTAAAATGCAAAACATTGTGTGAAAGCTTATGAGACTCAAATGAATAAAGGATCTTGTATCCGTTCAAAGGAATTTACTTTCCAAATGTCTCTCCTTCTTTATTGGTTGACCATGGCTACTATCATACGGATATCTTATCCGGAAAAATCAAAAAGGGTGCAAAGTTGCTCATGCCATGTTTCGCTTATAAAGTTGGATATAGTTGTTCTTAAATTGAAATCAACATATTCTATATCCTTGCTTTACTCATGACTTTGGTGAAATTGGTTTGAATTCTTATTAGAAACCTTTGTCATTTGCTTTGCCAAATACCATTGTATTTTGGACTTGAATGCTACATGTCTTGTATGCAAAGCATGTTTGATTCACACATTTTCTTTCAAATAAATCTCCTTGTTTCTCTCCAATTAATTGAGATGCATAAATTGACTTATATTAATTATGCAAATCTTGCATGCTTCTATCTCTCGTTGCTATGAGTGACCCGGTTGGGGACTACTCCTTTGCCTATATCATGACAAAAAGGGGGAGTAGTATATGGTAAAGGGAGTTGCAAAATATAGAAGAGATTTTGCATATTGGGGAGAACATTCATTGAGGGGGAGTAACCCGTTGAGGGGGAGCATTGCATACACATACATTTCATAATGTTGTGCCTACTCTTTTAAAATGCAAATGCTTGTTTTTGTTCTCACTTGATTCATCTCACTTTTTACTTGTATTGGAAATGTTAGAAACTTTCTTTTCAGGGCTTGATTATTCTACAAGAGATTGAAGACTATAAGTTTTATTTTCTTATCTCTTTGTGTTGTAGAAAATCAAAGTTGTCCCGTAGTTTCTATTTCTTTGTGAGGAATCAATGTGAGTGGTGGTTTTGTCACGAAATAGCCAAAGGGGGAGATTGTAAGGTTCCCATTTGTTGATTGGCTCATTTCGTGGACAAACCACATGTTGGGGGTTCTTTGTAAGGGTAGCCTAGGTATCGTTGTTTTTACTCAAGCCCTTTGAAGACCTCGTCTTGATAAGCACCAAAGGTAAATTTCTATGTGCTTACTTTTCTTTAAAGAGATTAGTTGCACACACACACTTAACATACATTGCATATGTGTGCATTCTCTTCACTTGCCTCATTTCACACTTGCACTTATTTGTTATATTTTGTTGTGTGTAATTGTGTCTCGTTGTCTTGTAATTCGTTTCCCGATTATTTTCGGAAACGTCCGCGCATGCACTAGAATGTGTTTGGTTTAGCGCGAGGACCGCCTACGGAGAATGCCCTTGGCTTCTCTTTGGTTTTCACCTTTGTTGGTGATCGGCGGTTATGATCGGCGGCCTGGCCGCCGAATGGAACCGCCATTTGCTTCCAGTAGTGTATGGAGCAATTCTGCGGTTATGATCGGTGAAAGTTATTAAAATACTCGAGGCGTGTTCAATATAAAGCTAGAGGGGGGGGTGAATAGATTTTAACTATTATTACCCAATTTTCGCATGCAAGTCAATTTTACGAAAATGCCCCTACTAGTCAAAAATACATACAAGTGTAATATAGTGCGGAATTTAAATAACACTTGATGTATACGTGGAAACCCAACCACTGGGAAAAAACCACGGGCTGTATAGTGCGCCACACTCGGAACTCGAAATCACTAATTGAAATGAAGTTTACAACCTATGTAGACCTCGTCTAACATTCCGGTCTGTAACCCCTCACTTCTACCCAGCGGGCCTTTATTAGCAACCCTATTCCAATTTGCTTGAGGCCTAAGCACTCTTAGCCTCAAGACTTACTTCTCTATGAAGAGAAACAACCCTATGTGAATATGTATGAATATTCAATTAATGCAATAAGAGCTAGGGTACTCTAAATGCTTACCTAGGATTATAAGATGACAATATAATCAATCCTAGATATCACATATAGCTATATGACATGGCATATAACTTTAGCTAAGTAAAGGATCACCAATCCTAGATACAAAGCTATCATATAAAACCCACAAACATTCAAAGGATTAACTAGTTGATTAAAAAATAATCTATCAACCTAGTTATCAATACATCACACAAGAATGTTCATGGCATAGCTTTTAGGCAATAATGACCTAATCAAATAAGCTATGAACAATAATCTCAATCAATAAATGAGATCAATTAGCTAGATGGCATATGAACATTAAAGCCTAGCTAACAAATAAAAACCCAATCAACACATAATCTCAATCTTATATGTAGAAATTAATCTAAACACATATAAGTAAAATATGAGATAAAATTGATAAGTAGAAACACTAATTATGTAAGATAAAAGTGTTCAACAAATCATACCATGTGTGTTGAAGAAGTCCCATGCATTAGCATATGCTAGATGATCCTAGATGATGCTTAGATGAAGATTTATGCATGTGGGGATGGGTTTAGAGAGATAAAGATATGATCTTTAAGCTTTCTCTCTCAAGTCTCTCTAAATATCTCTCTAGGGTTCTAATGATCAAAGACTTGTGTTCTGAACCAGAGATAAGGATGTATTTATAGAGACCAAAAACAGGGCAGGTGAAAATACAATTTTGCCCTTGAAACGCACCGATCGGCGGTTTCATTCGGCGGCCAGGCCGCCGAAATGAACCGCCGAATGGCTCCCGTGTGGAACAGGGGAACTTCGGCGACTTCATTCGGCGGTATGGAAACCGCCGATCCCAACCGCCGTTTTGGACCGAGAGATATATTTCAATCAGGTCTCATTCGGCGGTTTCGAACGGCGGCAAGGCCGCCGAACGTAACCGCCGATTCACCAAAAATGGTGAAACCAAGGAGAAGCCAAAGGCATCTCCACCGGCGATCATCGCGCAAATCAAAGCACATTACCGTGCACGCGCGGACGTTTCCGAACATCCTTAGGGAAACGAATTACTCCACACTAAAAGCTAACATACATGAAGTGCAAGTGTGGGTATTGAATGCATCCTAATGCCTAACATGTCATGGCATTATCATATAACAAGATGCAATCAATTCAACATGCAAGAAGAGATATTGAATAAATCAATAAAGCACAATGCACACAAAATATAAACACACCATACAAGAATAAGAGTTATGCATGTTGTGTGTGTGTGTGCAACTATATCTCTTCAAGCCAATGTAAGCACTAGATATATACCTTTGGTGCTTGTCCTCTTGAGGTCTTGGAAAGGGTCTTGATCTTCAACAAACACCTAGACTACCCTTACAATCAAACCCCAACATGTGGTTTGACCACGAAATAAGCCAATCAATAATGGGAATCCTTACAATCTCCCCCTTTGGCTATTTCGTGACAAAACCACCACTCACATTGATTCCTCACAACATAATAGAAACTACAGGTCTACTTATGATTTTCTACTTTACAAAGAGATAAGATAAATAGTCTTGAAGTCTTCAATCTCAAGTAGAACAATCAATCCCTGAAAGCACAGTTTCTATACTTTCTAATACAAGAAAAGGTGAGATGAATCAAGTGAGATAAAACAAGCATTTGCATTTAAAAATTTAAGTACAACATCATGCAATGTATGAATGTGCAAATGCTCCCCCTCAAAGGGTTACTCCCCCTCAATTAGTATTCTCCCCAACATGCACAATTGCTACTACAATTTGCAACTCCCCTTACCACAACATACTCCCCCTTTTTGTCATGATATAGACAAGGAGTAGTCCCCAACCGGGTCACTCAAGGCAAAGAGAGATAGTAGCATTCTAGTATATGCATAATCAATATAAGTCACTTTATGCAATCTCAATTTATTGGAGAGAAACAAGGAGATTTATTTAAAGAAAATGTGTGAATCAAAAAATTGCTTTGCATACAAGACATGTAGCATTTAAGTCCAAAATATCATGGTATTTGGCAAAGCAAATGACAAAGGTTTTCAATATGAATTCAAACCAATTTCACCAATGTCAAGAGAGAAGCAAGGATATAGGTTTTCATGATTTCAATTTAAGAACAACTATATCCAACTTTATAAGCTAAACATGTCATGAGCGACTTTGCACCCTACTTGATTTTTCCGGATAAGATATCCGTATGATAGTAGACATGTTCAACCAATAAAGAAAGAGAGACATTTGGATTGTAAAATCCTTGAATGGATACAAAATCCTTTTTCATTTGAGTCTCATAAGCTTTTTCACACATTATTTGCATTTAAAAAATGCAATCATCAAAACATGCTTTTCAAGATTAGCATTTAGCATGTCATTTTAGCAATCATCATGTCATGGAGATCATTATAGGTCATTCAAATTAAATCCTATGTATATATCTCCTAGTCCAAAAATGCATGTTTGAACATAAATATGACATGGATTGCAATACAAGCATTGATCACACTTATTGAATAGAAAATATGTATACATAGTGTAACCAAGCTAACTCAAGCAACAAAAAGAGAAGCATAAGATATTTCAAATTTTTTGCAAGTGACTAGATGCAAAATAGCTCTCTTTGCTTAAGTTCCCCATATGGGGTCAAATATCCACACCACTTCAATGAAGGGCATGTGGTCTAAAAGACTTACCAAGTCCATAGGACCTAGTTGAACCTATTTGAGACATGTTTGTCTCGTAGCAAGCGGGTTCGTCTTTTCTAATCCACTTAGGTGACACTAAATCAATCCTAGTGGACAAAGGTTCTAGAGTACAAGATGAAAAAGGATCATGCACATGATTTTCTTCCTTTTTATGAAGCATCTTAGCTCTAGCCTTTTTCTTGTCAATCATGCTTTTAGCTCTACACATTTCAATGTAATGCAAGCAACTTGGTCTAATGTGACCAACAATACCACAAAAATGACAAGTGGGAATAAAGTTAGGAATCATACCATTCCCTTTAGCATGGATAGGAGCTTTCCCTTGTCGTTGTGGTTGTCTTGGTTGTTGGATCGGATCTCTCCTCTTTTGTTGAAAACCAAGACGAGGTTGCTTGCTTGTCTGAGCTTGCATGATTGAACTCTTCCCATTGTGTTTTTGAGTTTGAGGGAAGATAGTGTGAGGAGCCCTTTGGGTGTGAGCTTGAGCTTGACCTTTTGGTGCCTCAACCACTTGGGCACTTCTTGAACACTCTCCTAGGTCACTCTTCTTCCTAGGTTGTTGAGGAGGAGGGGACATATTGAAGTCCATGTTCATGGCACAGGATGTCTTGCTTGTGGAGGAGGCATCCGTGACATCAATGTAGCCAAGACCTCTCTTGTCACTTGGCTTTCTTCCAACTCCCAACATGTGGTCAAGCTTCTTGGTGCTTGAAGTCATCTTAGCCAATAAGACCTTAACTTCTTCAAGCTCTCTTTCTAGCTCTTCTTCTCTCCTCTTAGATAATGCTAAGTCTTCTTTTAGCTTATCTTCATCCGCCATGGATCTCACCACTTCTTCACACAAGTGGTTTACTAGTGTTGAAAGCTCTAGATTCTATTCTTTAATCTTCTAATTTCTTCCTTGTTCCTCATCATCGAGCTCTCAACTTTGACTTTGTAGTCATTAAGATCCATACACTCCACATTTCCATTTGTGGAGTTAGATGACAAATATTCAACACTTGTGTCATCTCCTCTAATCTCCATTTCACCAATGGAGTCATCTCCTTCATCAAGATCATCAAATTTTTCTCTTGATGAGGAAAGAGCCAAATCCCTATGAGTAGCTACACCAACTACTTCTATACCTTGTTCTTCTTGGGGATCACAAGGAAAAGCAACTTTGCCATCTTCTTCAACTTCTACACTCTTGGCTCCAAATTCCGTGTAGATGATGGCAAGTTCTTCATCACTTGAAGGATTCTCGTCATCTTCATATTTATCCCATAAGGTGGCCTTCGCCTTCCCTTTTCTTCTATCCTTCAAGTTTCCACACTCCGGGGAGAAATGCCCGAATCCTCCACATTCGTAGCACTGAATCCCCTCTCTTGAAGACACTCCTTGGTTTGGCTTGTTAATGAGTCCCATGTCTTCAATTGAGATACCCTCCTTCTTGTCATGCTTCGAAGTCTCCAAAGCAATTTTCTTCTTCTTCTTCTTAGGAGGTGCGGTGGTCAACTTCTTCTTAGGAGGCGTGTTCAATATAAAGCTAGAGGGGGGGCTGAATAGATTTTAACTATTATTACCCAATTTTCGCATGCAAGTCAATTTTACGAAAATGCCCCTACTAGTCAAAAATACATACAAGTGTAATATAGTGCGGAATTTAAATAACACTTGATGTATACGTGGAAACCCAACCACTGGGAAAAAACCACGGGCTGTATAGTGCGCCACACTCGGAACTCGAAATCACTAATTGAAATGAAGTTTACAACCTATGTAGACCTCGTCTAACATTCCGGTCTGTAACCCCTCACTTCTACCCAGCGGGCCTTTATTAGCAACCCTATTCCAATTTGCTTGAGGCCTAAGCACTCTTAGCCTCAAGACTTACTTCTCTATGAAGAGAAACAACCCTATGTGAATATGTATGAATATTCAATTAATGCAATAAGAGCTAGGGTACTCTAAATGCTTACCTAGGATTATAAGATGACAATATAATCAATCCTAGATATCACATATAGCTATATGACATGGCATATAACTTTAGCTAAGTAAAGGATCACCAATCCTAGATACAAAGCTATCATATAAACCCACAAACATTCAAAGGATTAACTAGTTGATTAAAAAATAATCTATCAACCTAGTTATCAATACATCACACAAGAATGTTCATGGCATAGCTTTTAGGCAATAATGACCTAATCAAATAAGCTATGAACAATAATCTCAATCAATAAATGAGATCAATTAGCTAGATGGCATATGAACATTAAAGCCTAGCTAACAAATAAAAACCCAATCAACACATAATCTCAATCTTATATGTAGAAATTAATCTAAACACATATAAGTAAAATATGAGATAAAATTGATAAGTAGAAACACTAATTATGTAAGATAAAAGTGTTCAACAAATCATACCATGTGTGTTGAAGAAGTCCCATGCATTAGCATATGCTAGATGATCCTAGATGATGCTTAGATGAAGATTTATGCATGTGGGGATGGGTTTAGAGAGATAAAGATATGATCTTTAAGCTTTCTCTCTCAAGTCTCTCTAAATATCTCTCTAGGGTTCTAATGATCAAAGACTTGTGTTCTGAACCAGAGATAAGGATGTATTTATAGAGACCAAAAACAGGGCAGGTGAAAATACAATTTTGCCCTTGAAACGCACCGATCGGCGGTTTCATTCGGCGGCCAGGCCGCCGAAATGAACCGCCGAATGGCTCCCGTGTGGAACAGGGGAACTTCGGCGACTTCATTCGGCGGTATGGAAACCGCCGATCCCAACCGCCGTTTTGGACCCGAGAGATATATTTCAATCAGGTCTCATTCGGCGGTTTCGAACGGCGGCAAGGCCGCCGAACGTAACCGCCGATTCACCAAAAATGGTGAAACCAAGGAGAAGCCAAAGGCATCTCCACCGGCGATCATCGCGCAAATCAAAGCACATTACCGTGCACGCGCGGACGTTTCCGAACATCCTTAGGGAAACGAATTACTCCACACTAAAAGCTAACATACATGAAGTGCAAGTGTGGGTATTGAATGCATCCTAATGCCTAACATGTCATGGCATTATCATATAACAAGATGCAATCAATTCAACATGCAAGAAGAGATATTGAATAAATCAATAAAGCACAATGCACACAAAATATAAACACACCATACAAGAATAAGAGTTATGCATGTTGTGTGTGTGTGTGCAACTATATCTCTTCAAGCCAATGTAAGCACTAGATATATACCTTTGGTGCTTGTCCTCTTGAGGTCTTGGAAAGGGTCTTGATCTTCAACAAACACCTAGACTACCCTTACAACCAAACCCCAACATGTGGTTTGACCACGAAATAAGCCAATCAATAATGGGAATCCTTACAATCGGCGGTCACGACCGCCGTTCGAAACCGCCGTTCAAGACCTGATTGATTTTATCTCTCGGCCTAATTCGGCGGTTGAAACGGCGGTCACGTTTGAAACCGCCGTTTTCATACCTGATTGATTTTTAATCTCAGGTTTGATTCGGCAGTTTGATCGGCGGTCATGAAACCGCCGAATGAAACCGCCGTTGGTCCCCTGTTCCTCTCGGGCCACTTCGGCGATTATGATCGACGGCCTGGTTGCCGATTGAAACCGCCGATCGGTGCGTTTCAGGGGCAAACTTGTTTTTTCACATGCTCTGTTTTTCATGCCTATAAATACATCACTTTCTCTTGTTCTGAAGGTGACTCTTTAATCATCAAGAACCCTATTTTAAAAAGAGAGATTTTTAAGAGAGAAAGCAATCAAGTTTGCTCATCAAACACTCAAACCAAAATCCATTTGCATCAAAGTTCATCTAGCATTCTCTAGCATATCTAGGATGCTTGCTTGCATGGGTTTTTGATCATCACACTTGCTTTTGTAAGTTTTTCACTATTATCATACATAATTAGTGTTTAATTTATTATGGCATCTCTTTTATTACTTGATTGTTCTTAGATTATATTCTAATATTCAAGATAGAGATTGTTGTGTTGATTTGATTGAGTGTTGTTTTTATGATAGATATCTAGGTTTCTCTAATCTATGATTATCTATGCTAATTGACATGTCATTTATCTTTAATATCTATGATTGTTTTTAATTGCATGTAAGGATTCCCGTTGTTTTTAATTGGCTTATTTCGTGATCAAACCATATGTGGGGGTTCTTTGTAAGGGTAGCCTAAGTATCGGTCTTATTGTTCGAAGCCCTTTGAAGACCTCGTGTTGATAAGCACCGAAGGTAAATTTCTATGTGCTTACTTTTCTTTGAAGAGATTAGTTGCACACACACACTTAACATTCATTGCATATGTGTGCATTCTCTTCATTTGTCACATTTCACACTTGCACTTATTTATTATGTTTTGTTGTGTGTAATTGTGTCATGTTGTTGTGTAATTCGTTTCCCGATAACTTTCGGAAACGTCCGCGCATGCACGAGAATGTGCTTGGTTTAGCGCGAGGACCGCCTATGGAGAATGCCCTTGGCTTCTCCTTGGTTTTCACCTTTCTAGGTGATCGGCGGTTATGATCGGTGGCCTGGCCGCCGAATTAAACCGTTGTTTCAGTCCAGATTGGTCTGAAGCATTTCTGCGGTTACGATCGGCGGTCACGACCGCCGTTCGAAACCGCCGTTTTAAGACCTGATTGATTTATCTCTCAGTCTAATTCGGCGGTTGGATCGGTGGTCACGAAACCGCCGTTCTAAACCGCCGTTCTAACCTGATTGATTTTGATCTCTCTGTTTTGATTCGGCGGTTGGAATCGGCGGTCACGAAACCGCCGAATGAACCGCCGTTTATGCTCTGTTCTTCACGAGCTCAATTCGGCGGTCATGAACGGCGGCCATGAACGGCGGCCTGGCCGCCGAATGAAACCGCCGATCGGCGCGTTTCTTTGAAACTTACTTAAACGACCTCACTTTGATTTGGCCCCCTATATATATGCCACTTTGACTTTAGGTCAATCAAGAGAGTTGATATTCAGAATTCATACTTAGGATATTTTTCAAAGAGAAGAAAAATTCCAAGAACTCAATTCTTGATTCTCAAACACTTTTTCATGATCATCAATCATCATCTAGCATCATCTTAGATCATCTAGATGTCATCTAGCATGGAATCTTCATCATACTTTGCTTGGTAAGCTTTTCACTAATATCTTACATGTTTTGTGTTTCTCTTATCTAGCAATCTCAATTAATTACTTGTTTGTTATTTTGTATGCTTTGGATACAATATTGAGATGAGTATGATGTATGTTTGAGATGTTATATTGTGCTTGCATATTAGGTTTCGTGCTTAATATTGATTAGCTAAACTAATTGACATGTCATTTAGTTTTGATATCTAGGATTGTTCTTAATTGCATATTAATCGTCTTAGATAAGCATATAGGGTTCCCTTGCTCTATGTTGCATTTTGGATATTCACATATATTCACTTAGGGTTGTATTCTCTTCATAGAGAAAGTAAGCCTTGTGTGTAGCATCCGGGATTAGGTTGCTTAGAACGCAAGCAAATTGGACTAGGTTCACTCATACCGGGATTAGGTAGGTGTGTGATTACTTCCGGGATTAGGTTGTAATCGTTTGCACATTTAGTGGATTCGAGGTTCGAGTGTGGCTTACTTACATAGCCCGTGGTTTTTCCCGTGAGGGTTTCCACGTAAAAACCAAGTGTTGTTTTAATTTTCGCACCATATTACACTTGCTTGTTTATATTATCTTGAGGGTATTTTCGTAATTTTGACTAACACGAAAAATTGGGTAAAAAGCGTAAAATCTATTCACCCCCCCCTCTAGATAGCTTTATACACACCGTGCTATAATTTGTTTCAATTGGTATCAAAGCGGGTTCCTAGACATACATAGGTGATCCTTGCTTATTTTGGTGTGTTTTGCATTTTGTGTGATTTTTGATCATTCATACATTTGCATTCATTTCATTCATTCATAAACACTATGAGTGGAAACGGTGGAAATGGTGGTGGCCACGAAGGAGCTTCTAGCACAAGGCCTCCACTTCTTACCGGATTGAACTATTCCCAATGGAAAGGGAAGATGGAATCCTACATATGCCAAATTCATGACCGTGCATGGATGGCGGTGGAAAACGGATATGATCTCCCTATGATGACTCCCGAGGGTGGAGGACAAGATGTTTTGAAGCCTAAGGCGCAATGGAACGCGCAAGAGTTTGAGGCTTCTAAGTGGAATAGGAAGGCTATGCATGCCATTATGTGTGCTATGGATGAGAATCAGTACAAGCTTATTCAGAATACTCAGATTGCCAAAGTGGCATGGGACATCCTTCTAGTTGCACATGAGGGAACCGAGGTGGTGAAGGAGTCCAAGCTTCAAGTCCTCCAAACTCAGTTTGAGCTACTAAGGATGGGAGAGAATGAATGCTTCAATGACTTCGAAATCAAATTGATGGACATTGTAAATCAAAGCCATCAACTCGGAGACCCGTATTCGGATAGGAGATTCAAGCAAAAAATTATGAGATCTCTCCCCGATAGGTTTGAATCCAAGGTGACGGCCATAGAAGAAAATAGTGGCTACATGGATATGAAGCCAAGTGAGGTGATTGGGCGTCTCCTTGCATATGAGTCTAGGAAGGCTTCTAGCACCACTACTCCTCCTAAGAAGTCTAAAGGAATAGCTTTGAAAGCATCTAAGGATGCAAAGGAGGCAAAGCATGAATCGGATGAAGACCTTGCCTTATTTGTGAAAAGGTTCAACAAGGTTATGGGGTTCAAGAAGAAGAAGGGATTTGGGTCAAGAGGACAAGATTTCAAGAAAAAGAGTTCCTTCAAGAAGTTTGAGCCTAGACAAGAGAGGACCGAAAGGAAAGGGGTCCGATGCTTTGAATGTGGTGGGATTGGTCACTTTGCCCCTGAATGTGCTAATCACAATGAAAAGAAGAAAAGCAAAGTGATGGCTGCCACTTGGAGTGGGAGTAGTGATGACTCCAATGAGGAAGATGAGTCTTCAAGTGAAGAAGAGCTCATGGCTAACCTCCTAGCTTTTGCCTCCTCACATAAGAGCAAAAGTGGTAGTGAGAAAGAGGAAATGAGTCAAGAGGAAAATGACTCAAGTGAAGAAGAAAGTGATTCCTCGTCTAACTCCATAAGTAGTTTTGTGGAGAAAAAGGTGCTTGCTAAATGCCATGCCGAGTTTAATGATTTAGCAATCAAGAGCACAAGAAAGACCAAGATGTTGAGAGAAGAAAATCTTGAGCTTGCATCTCATAATGACCTCTTAGGTGAACAAGTTGAAAAATTCAAGAAGATAGAAGATAAGCTAAGAGAGGAGTTAGCTTTATCTAGGAGGAATGAAGAAAGTCTAAAGAGTGAGCTTGAAGAAGTTAGAAATTCTATGACTAGGATGGATTCTAGCACCAAGAAGCTTGACCATATGCTTGGTGTTGGAAATAGTCCATGTGACAAGAGGGGTCGTGGGTATGAAGATGACAAGAAGATCTCTACCTCTAACAAGACCGTGTTTGTCAAGAGCTTGAAGAGAGAAGAAACTTCATTTGTGCAAGCTCCCAGTAAGAAATTAGAAGTAGGACAATGCTCTAATGCACAAATGAAGATGGGGCCAAGAAGGCAACCTCAAGCTCAACCCCCTAGGGTCCCTCAAGCCAACATTCCTCCTCAAATGGCTCACAAAGGAAAGAGACCTATCATGCAACCTCAAGCTAGGAAGCAACCAAGACCGGTTCAACAACGAAAAAGGATTGAACCCTTTCATCCACAAAGACAAGGACAAGGTATGATTCCTTATTTCACTCCTATATGTCATTTTTGTGGATTTGATGGTCATATTAGACCACATTGCTTTCGATATATAAAAATGTGCAAAACTAGAAGCATGATAGAGAAGAAAAAGAAAAGAGCCATGATGCATGTTCCTAGGAATGATAATATTATTATGCATGATCCTAGGACATCTAGAGCCCATATACCAAAGACCACTAAGAAAGCTAAGATTGTTTCTAGGTGGATTAGAAAGAATGATATTGTTTGCCATGTTGCTCAAATAGCCTTGAAGGCAAATTCTTCTAATTTTTGGTATCTAGATAGTGGGTGCTCTAGGCACATGACGGGAAACAAGAGTTTCTTCGAGACTCTTGTTATGGAGGAAGGTGGATATGTCACTTTTGGTGATGGATCCAAAAAGAAAGTAGTAGGGAAAGGAACCATTTCCGTTCCCGGATTACCCTCCTTATCCGATGCTTTATTTGCTGATGGCTTGAAAGCCAATTTAATAAGCATTTCACATCTAAGTGATGAAGGATATTCCGTCTTGTTTTGTAAAGATGATTGCTCGATCCTAAAGCCCGATGGACAAACCTTATTGAAAGGTATGAGATCTAGCGACAATTGCTATTGCCTTAAAGCTAGAATAGTCTCAAACAATGTGTCCATGGATGAGCAAATTGAGTTGTGGCATGAAAGACTTGGCAACATGAACTTTAGGGATCTACGGACCCTTGGAAAGTTCGAGTGTGTGCGTGGCCTCCCTAAGCTTGGGAAGAAAGCCAATGGTGTTTGTGGACCTTGCCAACAAGGAAAGCAAACTAAAAGCATGCACAAAAAGGGTAAGTATCTCACCACCAAGGAGCCTCTTGAGCTTCTCCACATGGACCTCATGGGTCCCATGCAAACCGAAAGTTTGGGTGGAAAGAGATACATTTTTGTATGTGTTGATGATTTCTCTAGGTTCACTTGGACATATTTTCTTAGAGAAAAATCCGAAACTTTTGATAAGTTTAAAATGCTTTGTAATAAAATTCAAAATGAAATGAACTCTAAAATTAAAAGCATAAAACGGATTAGAAGTGACCATGGGAGGGAATTTGAGAATGCTACCTTTGAAACCTTTTGTAATGGTTTAGGTATCTCCCATGAGTTTTCGGCTCCTAGGACACCTCAACAAAATGGAGTTGTTGAGAGGAAAAATAGGGTCCTTCAAGAGATGGCCCGTGTGATGTTGCTTAGCAACAATATCCCTAGGAACCTATGGGCCGAAGCCGTCAATACGGCTTGCTATATAGGGAATCGTGTTTTCCTAATGCCCGGTACTAGAAATACCTCCTATGAGTTATGGAAAGGCAAGAGGCCAAATGTTAGCTACTTCCACACTTTTGGAAGCAAATGCTACATTTTGAATGACCGTGATCAACTTGGCAAATTCGATGCTAAGAGTGATGAGGGTATCTTTATTGGTTATGCCTTGAATAGTAGAGCCTATAGAGTTTTCAATTTAAAGACTCTAAGTGTTATGGAATCATCCAATGTCGTATTTGATGATACTAGGCTCAAGTCTAATAATCATGAGGAGGAGGTTATTTTTAGTGATGGTTCTCCTTTGGAGAAGGTTGTGGTGCCTCCTAATGTTGGGACATCTAATGTCAACAATGATGACACACAACCTATTGCTAGAGTTCCTCTCTTGGACTCTAAAGAACCCGCTCCATGGGTTAGGAAACTCCATGATAAAGAAGATATCATTGGAGAGGTAAATGAGGGTGTTAGGACTAGACGTCAACTTGCTAATATTATTAGCTATACTTGCTACACCTCTCAAATTGAACCCAAAAAGGTTGAAGAAGCCTTACATGATGAATTTTGGGTTCTTGCCATGCAAGAAGAGCTAAACCAATTCAAAAGGAATGAGGTTTGGACTCTGGTTCCTAGGCCTAAGACCACTAATGTCATAGGCACTAAATGGATATTTAAGAACAAATCCGATGAGGATGGCAACATAGTGCGGAACAAGGCTAGACTTGTAGCACAAGGGTACTCTCAAATTGAGGGTACCGATTTTGAGGAGACATTTGCTCCCGTTGCCCGTCTAGAGTCTATTAGGCTTCTCTTGTCCATTTCTTGTGTGCACAAGTTCAAATTGCACCAAATGGATGTCAAGAGTGCCTTCCTCAATGGCTTCTTGCAAGAGGAAGTGTTTGTTGAACAACCCAAGGGGTTTGTGGATGCTCACCACCCCAACCATGTCTATCGCCTTAAGAAGGCACTATATGGGTTGAAACAAACACCGAGGGCTTGGTATGAGCGCCTCACTCAATTTCTTGTTGACAATAACTACACAAGAGGTAGTGTTGACAAGATACTATTCATCAAGAGAGACAATGATGAGCTTTTCATAGCTCAAATATATGTCGATGACATAGTGTTTGGCTCCACCAACAACACCAAGGTCCAACAATTTGTTGATGTTATGTCTCATGAATTTGAGATGAGTCTTGTTGGTGAGCTTAATTACTTCCTAGGTTTGCAAATTAGGCAACTTGATAATGGGATCTTCATAACCCAAGCCAAATATGCCAAAAACCTTGTGAAGAAGTTTGGTCTTGAAAAAGCCAAACATTGTGACACTCCTATGAGCACCACTTTGAAGCTAAGCAAGGATGCTAGCGGCAAAAGTGTGGACCAAACCTTATATCGTGGCATGATAGGGAGCTTGCTCTATTTGACAGCAAGTAGGCCCGATATATCATTTAGTGTAGGAGTTTGTGCTAGGTACCAATCCGATCCCAAGGAGTCCCATCTCTCTTCGGTTAAGAGAGTCATTCGCTTTGTGAATGGGACTTCCAACTATGGGATTTGGTACTCATTTGACACTAATCCTAGTCTTGTAAGATATAGTGATGCGGATTGGGCAGGAAATTGTGATGATAGGAACAGCACATCGGGCGGTTGCTTCTTTTTAGGCAACAACTTGGTGTCTTGGTTTTGCAAGAAGCAAAACTCGATTTCCTTGTCCACGGCAGAAGCCGAGTACATAGCCGCGGGGAGTGGATGCACTCAACTTATATGGATGAAGCAAATGCTAGTAGATTACGGATTCAACCAAGGTACTCTCACTCTCTTTTGTGATAACATGAGTGCCATTAATATTTCCAAGAATCTGGTGCAACATTCTAGAACTAAGCATATTGACATCCGCCATCACTTCATTAGAGAGCTTGTTGAAAATAAATGCATAGTACTTGAACATATAGGTACTAATGATCAACTTGCGGACCTATTTACTAAACCCTTAGATGCTACTCGATTTAAAACTCTTAGTAGATCTATTGGGGTATGTCTTGTGGAGTGATGTTCTATGATTGACCCCATATGGGGAACTCAAGCAAAGAGAGGTAGTTTGCATTCTTGTCACTTGCAAAAAATTTGAAATATCTTATGCCTCTTCTTTTAATTGCTTGAGTAAGCTTGGTTGCACATATGTATATATGTTTTCAATTCAATAAGTGTGAACCTTGCTTGTTTACAATCCATGTCATATTTATGTTCAAACATGCATTTTTGGACTAGGAGATGTATATTGGAAGTATGATTTGAATGACCTATGATTATCTCCATGACATGATGATTCTTTAATAACATGCTAATGACAAATGAAAAAGCATGAAATTCATATAACATGCTCACATGAAAAGCATGAATTGATGATTGCATATTCTTAAAAA
Source organism: Acer yangbiense (assembly GCA_008009225.1). Classification (NCBI taxonomy): domain Eukaryota; kingdom Viridiplantae; phylum Streptophyta; class Magnoliopsida; order Sapindales; family Sapindaceae; genus Acer; species Acer yangbiense. The sequence continues at coordinate 31,726,937 of CM017762.1, read as the reverse complement.
TGCAAAACTTGTGTGAAAGCTTATGAGACTCAAAATGAATAAAGGATCTTGTATCCGTTCAAAGGAATTTATATTCCAAATGTCTCTCTTTCTTTATTGGTTGAACATGGCTACTATCATACGGATATCTTATCCGAAAAAATCAAAAAGGGTGCAAAGTTGCTCATGCCTTGTTTCGCTTATAAAGTTGGATCTAGTTGCTCTTATATTGAAATCAATAATCTCTTTATCCTTGCTTTTCCCATGACATTGGTAAAATTGGTTTGAATTCTTATTAAAAACCTTTGTCATTTGCTTTGCCAAATACCATTGTATTTTGGACTTGAATGCTATATGTCTTGTATGCAAAGCATGTTGGATTCACACATTTTCTCAAAATAAATCTCCTTGTTTCTCTCAAATTAATTGAAGTGCATAAAGTGACTTATATGTATATGCAAATCTTGCATGCTTCTATCTCTCGTTGCTATGAGTGACCCGGTTGGGGACTACTTCTTTGCCTATATCATGACAAAAAGGGGGAGTAGGATATGGTAAGGGGAGGTGCAAAATATAGAAGAAGTTATTGTACACTTTGGGGAGAACATACATTGAGGGGGAGTAACCCGTTGAGGGGGAGCATTACATTTATCATACATTGCATACATTTGGTAATGTTATGCCTAAATTCTAAAAATGCAAATGCTTGGTATTGTTCTCACATGAATATTCTCACACTTTTCTTGTATTAGAAATGTTAGAAACTCTTTTCAGGGATTGATTATTCTACAAGAGGATTGAAGACTTCAAGTTGCATTAGCTTATCTCTTTGTAATGTAGAATATCATTATAGTCCCGTAGTTTCTATTTTTTTTGTGAGGAATCATTGTGAGTGATGGTTTTGTCACGAAATAGCCAAAGGGGGAGATTGTAAGGATTCCCGTTGTTTTTAATTGGCTTATTTCGTGATCAAACCATATGTGGGGGTTCTTTGTAAGGGTAGCCTAAGTATCAGTCTTATTGTTCGAAGCCCTTTGAAGACCTCGTGTTGATAAGCACCGAAGGTAAATTTCTATGTGCTTACTTTTCTTTGAAGAGATTAGTTGCACACACACACTTAACATTCATTGCATATGTGTGCATTCTCTTCATTTGTCACATTTCACACTTGCACTTATTTATTATGTTTTGTTGTGTGTAATTGTGTCATGTTGTTGTGTAATTCGTTTCCCGATAACTTTCGGAAACGTCCGCGCATGCACGAGAATGTGCTTAGTTTAGCGCGAGGACCGCCTATGGAGAATGCCCTTGGCTTCTCCTTGGTTTTCACCTTTCTAGGTGATCGGCGGTTATGATCGGCGGCCTGGCCGCCGAATTAAACCGCTGTTTCAGTCCAGATTGGTCTGAAGCATTTCTGCGGTTACGATCGGCGGTCACGACCGCCATTCGAAACCGCCGTTTCAAGACCTGATTGATTTATCTCTCAGTCTAATTCGGCGGTTGGATCGGTGGTCACGAAACCGCCGTTCTAACCTGATTGATTTTGATCTCTCTGTTTTGATTCGGCGGTTGGAATCGGCGGTCACGAAACCGCCGAATGAACCGCCGTTTATGCTCTGTTCTTCACGAGCTCAATTCGGCGGTCATGAACGGCGGCCATGAACGGCGGCCTGGCCGCCGAATGAAACCGCCGATCGGCGCGTTTCTTTGAAACTTACTTAAACGACCTCACTTTGATTTGGCCCCCTATATATATGCCACTTTGACTTTAGGTCAATCAAGAGAGTTGATATTCAGAATTCATACTTAGGATATTTTTCAAAGAGAAGAAAAATTCCAAGAACTCAATTCTTGATTCTCAAACACTTTTTCATGATCATCAATCATCATCTAGCATCATCTTAGATCATCTAGATGTCATCTAGCATGGAATCTTCATCATACTTTGCTTGGTAAGCTTTTCACTAATATCTTACATGTTTTGTGTTTCTCTTATCTAGCAATCTCAATTAATTACTTGTTTGTTATTTTGTATGCTTTGGATACAATATTGAGATGAGTATGATGTATGTTTGAGATGTTATATTGTGCTTGCATATTAGGTTTCGTGCTTAATATTGATTAGCTAAACTAATTGACATGTCATTTAGTTTTGATATCTAGGATTGTTCTTAATTGCATATTAATCGTCTTAGATAAGCATATAGGGTTCCCTTGCTCTATGTTGCATTTTGGATATTCACATATATTCACTTAGGGTTGTATTCTCTTCATAGAGAAAGTAAGCCTTGTGTGTAGCATCCGGGATTAGGTTGCTTAGAACGCAAGCAAATTGGACTAGGTTCACTCATACCGGGATTAGGTAGGTGTGTGATTACTTCCGGGATTAGGTTGTAATCGTTTGCACATTTAGTGGATTCGAGGTTCGAGTGTAGCTTACTTACATAGCCCGTGGTTTTTCCCGTGAGGGTTTCCACGTAAAAACCAAGTGTTGTTTTAATTTCCGCACCATATTACACTTGCTTGTTTATATTATCTTGAGGGTATTTTCGTAATTTTGACTAACACGAAAAATTGGGTAAAAAGCGTAAAATCTATTCACCCCCCCTCTAGATAGCTTTATACACACCGTGCTATAATTTGTTTCATTGCATATTCATTATCTTAGATAAGCATATAGGGTTTCCCTTGCTCTATGTTGCATTTGAATATTCATATATTCACTTAGGGTGTTAATCTCTTTTTAGAGAATTAAGTCTTGTGTTGTGACCGGGATTAGGTTGCTTAATTCGCAAGCAATCGGACTAGGTTCACTCATACCGGGATTAGGTTGTAATCGTTTACACATTTAGTGGATTAGAGGTTCGAGTGTGGCTTACTTACTAGCCCGTGGTTTTTCCCGTGAAGGTTTCCACGTAAAAATCAAGTGTTATTTCATTTCCGCATTTTATACTTGATTTATTGCTTTATCTATTTAGGGGTAATTTCGTAATTTGGACTAACACGAAAAAATTGGGTAAAAAGCTTAAAATCTATTCACCCCCCCCCCCCCCCCCCCCCCCCTCTAGATAGTTTTATACACACCGTGCTATAATTTGTTTCAACAACAACACCTAAGCTACCCTTACAAAGAACCCCAACATGTGGTTTGTCCATGAAATTAGCCAATCAACAAATGGGAACCTTACAGTGTATAGCTAGGTCATCTTTCCAAAATTTAGATAAAGTCTTAGGTAAGAGGGAATTGGTCAAGGTTCATATCTAAGAGAGTCTTCTTGATGAATGTCGACAACTTTGCGTCCAGATATGTGCCAAACGCGGGTCGATTTACAGAGGAGAGTTAGTTGAGAGTTTGAAGGAATGTGGAATACATACACTCATGGTGGGCGATTGCAAGAGTACTAGATGCTAGAGACTTCTATTTTGATCAAATCTCTCCAAGTTATCAACTTTTATATAAGGACAGCTAGGCTAGTGGAAGGTTGCATATAAGAGTCTCGCATGTCTGTCCAAATCATCAAAAAAGAATCCCACAACCCGTAACTGCTCCAGATGTGGGCAAATCAGTTACTATCACTTATTGCATGATAAAGATGGAGTCAAGGCACTCAGATCATGTTCCAATCAAAGAAGGCGAGAATCTCCACCATGAAAAAAGTGGGAAAACGGTTAGATGACAGTTTTTTTTTACTCAAACATGTATAAAAAGGAGACTAAAAGTCTGTGTACAACTATGATCAATCTGAATAAAAGAATATCGATGAATATTTGACCTTTCTATTGAGTTCTTCTCAGTCGTTTTTTTTTTTAATTTAACGACCAAGTGTTGATGGGTATGTTTGGATCGATTTTCATTCTAAAACAACCATTACATATTGTTGACTGTGATTTCTCGATGGTCAACCGGTCAACGATTTAGGTTAATAAAACCTGCAAGTATAAATGTAATAACGGTGTAATGAAAGTAAAGAGTAATAAAGAGAACATGATACGTGGTAAAACTCCGGTGATAAGTGAAACGTCCACGAGTCATTGCCTTGGCAATTGAGAATCAAATCCAATATTTCTGTAGAATAATACACACTCTGGTCTCTCTTTCTCGCTCAATTTTTCACCATCCCTTATAATGTGTTTTGCAGGTGTATTTATACTTGGTACTGCTAGGGTTTGGAAGCATGGCATACAAGTAGAGGATTACAGAGTTACATTTAAGATTCTTTTCCTATTTGGTGGTGTCGTGTGTTTAATGTTGTTGATTCCGAATCTGCTTAGGACTCTGATATCTTGGAGGGAAGATCTGTTTGTTTCCTTGTGAAACTCCTTCCGGTATTTGTACACTAGTTGATGCGTGATTGCGTGTTACAGCTGTATAATCTTGTATATAGTGGAAAAAACCCTAATATAAGGATTTTCCCATTCGGGCCGAGTAGAGCCGACCAGGCATGGTTTCCTACTCGGCTTTACTCGGCTCTGTTAGTCTTGTCTTGGTACTTCATTAATGTCGAGCTAGTACCAAGTAGTCTATCAACGTGGAATGCCAACATGCCCTTTGACTGATCCCTTGACTTCTATTTACGTGGCAAGATTGTCTCACGGTTTTTGGTGATGTTTCATCTCGGCAAATATTATGTACAACAATACCCCCTTAAATATCTGAGCCGAGTGGACTTGCCTTCTTTATTTTGAACGGGTTTGCTCATCTTGATCGATCCTTGCTCAGCGAAAGGTATTTAAAGAACTTGCTCGGTTTTTACCTTATTGTGCAACGACTGAATTGTTTATGTTCCGTACTCGACAAAAGATGTTTAAAAGCTCACTCGATTTTTGCTTGACCATGCGGCGTTTGATTTGATTCAATCTAGTGCTCAAAAATAGGCTTCGTTTGAGTTGTCGTTTTCCTCGTAAATGTCCTATAAATGCGGCAATTATGGCTCCTTATTAATTTGAAACCTTAATAACGTGTTTTAATGGTGTTCATGTACATTCGAAATAACCCTGATTTTTTTGCACTTCACCTTCTCTACACTTCTTCATCTGAATTTAATCAAACCCCTAAAATTTTCCACTAATCCTAAAACCATCAATCCCTTGCTTCGCTATTTCTTCTTTTTGGTAACCAAAACCTTTGATCCCTGGTCTTCCTTGCCTTGGGTTTTGGGCTTGCAGTTCACTCGACTTAACCGATACAGATCTCTTTGAGGTTAGTACCCATGAATCATGTAGCTAGGCATCGTTTTTTTGTTAGTGGGATGGTCGCGATTGAGCGTAATGATACTTTCACGGCCGAGCATATTTATAAATTGTTAGAAGCCCAACCCTCAGACCAGCCCCACTTCTTGGATGTTGATGTTTCGTGGCTTGGCTGCGATATTCCTTCTTATCCTGATTCTTCTGAGGTTCCTCAATCTGAGGTTCTTTAGTCGGATGTTCATCAATCTGACTCTTTTGTTTCTACTCGCAGCGATATTTGTCCTCCAATGACAAGGGCCAAACATTCTAACAAGCGCCGAGTATATAAAAATGCCTCTTCCCATGAAATTATGGTTAAGGCTCAGACGATAAACGAGGCTGATGTGGAAGAAGAGCACAGGGCGGCCTGCATTATTTTTTCTACTGAGCGGGTATGTGCCTATAACGATGAGCTGAATGTAGTCAACGACAAGGAGATCAGTCAATACATGCGCATATTCGACTTGGATAGTGACCTTGTTCGGCTGGCCCTGGCTAGGGATAGAGTCGAGTGGAACCCCCCACCCGGGATGGTGGCTGTTAGGATTATGCTCAATAGCAAGAGTGTAATGTTGTAATTAACAATCTTTTTCATATTAATAAAGTGATTTCTGGTTTAACAAATCGTATAGCATTTATAGTTTAATATTATAATTGTCAAAGTAAATAATCATAAGGTCTAAAGACTATGAGAAAAGAAGAATTGTTCATACATCTGGATATGTATGTGGTAGACACAATTCTTTAGTTAGTCTTGAATAATGTTCACAACTTAAGTTAAAGGTTGGGCACCTTTATCTTGTTAAAGTTGTAGAATTCTTTTGCTAGCATTTGAGTGGGATCAAATGAGATATGATGAGTCTAAAATCATCGGAGTGTCTTCGAGCAAAAGGATCTAGTGCACTGGGTGTATTGAACTGGATCACAATGAAAAGCTTTATTTAGAATAGTCAATAGATAATAGTCTTTTCATTATCAGGACAATCGGAGAGTCTATCTTAATCCTGAGATAAATGATGGACTTATGGTTGCAAATGATATCATTTGAGTTATCAATGAGTACGATTATAACGCATAGTCTATCCTCGATAGTTTGGTGATATTCATTTGTTAATCGATAGAGGACTTCATTTATAGATATGGACATCGTGGATCCATTTATTAAATGAGAGTATAATATCATCATATGGATGTTTTGAGGTAATTGGATATTAAATCTCAACGTTGAGTTTTCGATAGTGTCTATTGAAAACATGGCTTCTGGACAAGTCAAAATATCCAAGTTCAAAACGTGGTCATATGAGTAAATATGGTAACTTGGAGAGTTATAGGCGGTCTATTAACTCTTGGTGATTACTGATATTAATCACGAGGATACACTATCTCCAACTTGATTGTCTAGGGTATGAATGAGGAACATCTTCCTTTTCTATCTTTATTTAAGAGTTCAATTTTAGCTCTTTAGTGGAATGAGTTAAAATTAATGGATCAGACCTAAGTGAATCATTTGTTGATTGTGATTAGGTTATGTCTATTGAAGCTTAAATTTAGATAGCCCGCCAAGATCCCCAATCCACACGTACTTGCATGGATCACTTGATATATTCTACCGGACCAATTTATGGGTCCATTTAGAATTGCATTTAATATATTAAGAATATAATTTGCACATTATTTATTTAATGGGCTGCACAATTGTATTAATATATTAATGAAAGACATGTGAGCTTGTTTCTTTTAGTAAGAATGGGTCTAGTTCACATGTGGGCTTTTTATTTAAAGTCCAATGGATTAAATGAAATGAGAAAATAATATAAGGCCCTATTTTAGACAAGTGGGGCGGCAAGGGTTAATATTTTAACCTAATATATTATTTTGTTTCATTGTTTTAATTAAATAAGAATTAATTAATTTATTAATTAATTGTTTAATTAAGAAACAAATCTTTTCTGATTAGGAAATATGATTCCTAGAGTTATACTATTGGTAGTAGTATACTAAAATTAAAAGACTTGTTTGATAAGAAAATAAATAATTAACTTTATTTATTTAATCAAATAAGAAGTCTTTTTATTTAGTCAAATAAAAGAATAAAAGATCTATGAGTTGGATTAGGGTTTGAAGTCTTAAACTAAATAGGAATTAGGGTGCAATACAAACTCTTTTTGGCTTGAGTATTGCGGCAACCCTAGTCCCTTTTGGTGTAGTATTTTCGGCAACCCTAATAGAAAGAAGGAAAGAATAATTGGCCATCTATAAATGTATACTTATAGAATTCGGCCACTACATGGATTGTGCTTGATACAATTTTCTTCTTCTTCTAAATTCATAGAAAGGTTTTTTATTCTACTAAAACATAAAAGAGTGAATAGATTATTCTTTGATGGAACACTAATTGCTTGTTCATCAATAAGCTTGTGTGTACAACATCGATTTAGGTTCACGCGAGTTTCGATCATTAGATTGAGAACTCAAAAGTGACTGGAATAATCTTAGTCTTCTTTTGATTGTTTTTGTGACTAACAAAGAAAAAGAAAAGTTTGTTTGTCCATTCTCAGGTTTGCAATTCAAAGAAAAGGGAGACCACGCTCCTAGGTGATCCACGTTCGTGCTAGGATTGAAGATCTTGCGGATTACCATCGACGTAAGTCAATCGGATCACGCGACAAAAGGTATTATTCTTTTGTTAAATAATATATATGTTTAATTGATTAAAGGGTTTAAGGTTCATAAAAAGGAAAAATTTTAAAAGTTACTAAATCTATTTTTAGTCTCGCTTCCGCTGCGTGTACTACGGTATTTTTCCTTACAGTGGCGATTTATGGGGTGATACTGAGTTGTGGCATGACTTTCCCCCTTCAGCCTTTTATTACTTTGTTCTTGGCGGAGGCTCAGATTTCTCTGACCCAGTTGGCTCCGAACAGTTATCATATTTTGATGTGCATGTGGAACATGTGGCACACGATGAATCTGCCTCCTCCCACTCCTCATGAGATCAGACACTTTTATACTCTGAGGCAGTTGGGTCTGATTGGGACCTATTTCCTACTCTCCAACAAACCTAATCACTGGATCCTGAAGGGTGTGGAGATTGCTAGGTAACTTCAGGTGGCCACTGAAGACAAAATGAAGGGCTTCGTCTGGGGCTTCCCCTCGTCCAACAAATATTGGAAGAACAGCTAGTTCTTTGTGGGGGGAGGCTGGGGTCGGTCCATTTCTTTTGACCTCAATGGTGTTCGAGTAACTCGCAAGGTTCCATGATACTTCAGCTCCCCCAAAGTTTGGAACTGGACGGCCCCTGCCTTTACTGATGGCGAGTTAGCCAATTTGGCCATAGCGACTGTCCGCTCCTTAGAAAAGAAAGGGAAACCTTACCTTTTTGATGAAAAGAAGATAATCAGGGCCCACTTATTCCCTCGATTGTCAGCGGCTCGCAAGTGATGTAAGGTTTATGTCCTTTGTTTTTCCTCAATTTATTTTATTGACTCCCGAGCTAATCATTCAGCTAACTTTCATTGTTTTTCTTCAGTGCGTGATGTAGATGTCATTTGCGATGCTCAAGCTCACCGAGTAAAGGCGGTCAGGGAAGCGAGCTATATGGAAGCTTCCCGTCAACAAGATGTCGGGGTTGCCTCATTGGATGATGACTCGGAAGATGAGAGCACTTCTGATGAAGTCCACGAGGAGGAAGTTGCTGGGGGTGTCCCCTAGTATACACCTGAAGATGTTCTTGAAAGGATCCCCCGGGACTCCGAGTGCGGGACGAGTAGCTTTTCTACTGAGATGGGGGCAGGTGAGCAGATGAGTTTTGCTGCTAACAAGGGAAAAAAGAAGGTTAGGGAGCCTTCCAGCCCTACTTCACCTAACTCCCTAGATAACCCCCTAACCATTGATGAGAATGAGGTCAAGGTTGACGGTCCCGCTACTGACCTTAACACCCGCAGAGACATTCTGGGAAGAGGAAGTCTCCCTTCTCGCCTGGCTAACCTGCTCCAAAATTCCCGTGAGTGGTGGAGTACATTGAGTCTTCTTTGGACGGTGAGGATGCCAGTGTTAGGGTTACAGAGACGGGAATACATGCTTCCCTGGAAATCCAAACGGAGGGGGTTGATAAGGATCTTGTTCGCTCATCCCCTAGGGTGGACTCGATAGCCAAATTAAATGTCGTGGATCCACCTCTTATGCCCGATGCTGATGCAAGTCGTTCAGGCCAATCTAGGGAACCTACTCCTCATGTTATGCTAAGGGTCATGTCCTCGGGTCATGCTTACATTGGCGATGACTACTGGAGTCGCTTCAGGATTGGTACTACCATGGATCGGCTTCAAAACTTCTATAATAACGCTGCTCATGTGAGCTATTTTTCTTTGCTATTTCTTTTTGTTACGATTTTTCTTTCCTTAGCTTATTCTCGCTGCTTTGTTTTGCAAATGGTCGCTGATATGTTAGATGCTTACCAGAATAGCTGTGCTCAGGCAGACAGAATAAAGTGTCTGAAAGCACAGCTGAAGGAAAACAAAGACAATCATGCCTGGGTTGAGAGGGCCTGCCAGGAGAAACTTGGGGTGAACAAGGAATTCATGGATCGGTGTTATAAATACAATCACGGTTGAATTGCCTTAAGCTTACCTAGAGATAGTCCTAACATGATTCTGATTACGTGGTTAGGTGGAACCAGAATTGGAACCGGCCTATGCCAGTTCTGGTTTCAGTTTTAAAACCGTCGATTCCGATTCTGGTTTAGAAACTGGAACCGACAGTTCTGAACCTTTAAAAAAAACCCACTCAAAACGATTGTGTTTTGAGTTAGGGTACCACTATAAATTCTTCTTCTACTTCAGACAACAAATTCATCACAGCAGCTTCTTTTTTCTCTGACTTCTCTCTCTAAACTTTTCTCTAACTTATCTCTATAACCCATCTCTATTTCTACCCAACCCAGATCACAACCCAGACTATATAACTTACAAGATCAAATCATTCAAATTTCGAATCCCTAAATCATTTCATTCGTAACCCAAAATCAAATCCTTCGAAACCTCAAATCCCTAATCCTTACAACTTACAAGATCAAAAACAGAGAGCCGAAAGGGATCGAAGTATCGAACTCATTGATGGAGAGATTGGAGAAAGAGATTTTTGAGGGATTTTTGAAGAAAGTTTTAGAGAGAAGTTGGAGGTTTTGTTGTGTGTAAGGATTCTCATTTATTGATTGGCTTATTTCGTGGACAAACCACATATTTGGGCTTGATGTAAGGGTAGCTTAGGCTTGTGATGGTTGGTGACTTGCACAACCTAGGCCCTCTCAAGACCTCAAGAAAAGAAGCACCAAAGGTAAATTCTAGTGCTTACTTGCTTTGAAGAGATCTAGTTGCACACACACACACAACTCATGCATATTTCTATTACTTGTATGTTGTGTGTTTTTATATGTGTGCATGCATGTTCTTGAACATCTCTTCTTGCATGTTTTAATTGATTGCATCTAGTTTATTACAATGCCATGACATGTTAGGCATTAGGATGTATTCAATACCCACACTTGCACTTCGTGATTGTTAGCTTTAAGTGTGGTGTAATTCGTTTCCTGAAGGATGTTTGGAAACGTCCGCATGTGCACATTGGTGTGCATGGTTTAGTGCGATGATCGCCGTTGGAGATGCCCTCGGCTTCTCCTATTGGTTTCACCATTTTTGGTGAAACGGCGGTTGAGATCGGCAGCCTGGCCACCGTTTGAAACCGCCGATCAAGACCTGATTAAAATAAATATCTCGGGTCCAAAACGGCTGTTATGATCGGCGGTTACAAAACAGCCTAATGAAGTCGCCGAAGTTTTTTTATGCTCTCGGGATTTAATTCGACGGTTCAATTCAGCGGTCCTGACCGCCGATTGAAATTGCCGATCGTGCGATTTTAGGGGCAAAATTGACTTTTCACCTGCCCTATTTTTGGTCTCTATAAATACATCCTTATCTCTAGTTCCTAAACCAAGTCTTGCATTCTAAGAACCCTAGAGAGATATTTAGAGAGATTTGAGAGAAAAAGCTTAAAGATTACATCTTTAATTCTCTCAACCCATTCCCACATGCATAAATCATTATCTAAGCATCATCTAGGAACATCTAGTATGTGCTAATGCATGGGTCTTCTTCAACACACACTTTATGGTAAGTTGAACATTATTATCTTACATAATCAGTGTTCTAACTTGTCAATTTATCTCATTTATTACTTGTATGTTCTAAGAGTAATTTCTACATACATGATTGAGATTATGTGTTGATTGGGTTAATTTTTTATAGCTTAATTGATTAGGTCATTATTGCCTAAAAGCTATGCCATAAACATTCTTGTGTGATTTATTGATAACTAGGTTGATAGATTATCTTTTAATCAACTAGTTAAGCTTTTGAATGTTTGTGGGTTATTTGTGATAGCTATTGTATTTAGGATTGGTTATGCTTAACATAGCTAAGCTATTATGCCATGTCATATAGCTATTTTCATAGCTATGATTGATTTTATTGACATCATATAATCCTAGATAAGCATTTAGTGTACCCTAGCATTATTTGCATATTTGAATATCATTGCATATTCACTTAGGGTTTGATCTCTTCGGAGAAGTAAGTCTTGTGTGATGATCGGGATTAGGTGGTCACATGAGCAAATTGGACTAGGTCCACTTTTACACACTTTTACAAGCCTACGGGTAGTGGTAACGGGTTATTGATTGGGATTAGATCGTAAACCGGGATTAGGTTGTAAACGTTATCACAATTAGTGGATTCGAGGTTCGAGTGTAGCGTACTTACCAGCCCGTGGTTTTTCCCGTGAGGGTTTCCACATATACATCAAGTGTTATTTAATTTCTGCACCATATTACACTTGTTGTTTTGACTTGATTAGTTTGGGGTATTTTCGTGAAAATTGACTAATCGCGAAAATTGGGTAATAACTGGATAAAATCTATTCACCACCCACCCCTAGACTTATATTGAACATACCTATAATTTGTAGTTTCGTTGTGGTTTGATGAGAGAGAACTAAGAAGAAGATTTTGAAAATTGAAAGTGAAGTTGAATCTAGGGTTGTTGTCTGAGAAAGAGAAGTTTAAATAGTCTGGTCACTGGTGAATGAACTCAAAACGGTGTGTCGTTTTGTCAAACAGTTCAACCAATTTATTTATAAAAAAAAAGTAAAAAAAAAAAAAACGTTGGAATCGTTGGTTCGAACTGGAACTGGAACTGGAACTGTCGGTTCCAGTTTGGTTCGAACTGGAACTGGAACTGGAACTATCGGTTCCAGGTTGGTTCGAACCGACAGTTCCAGTTCGAATCGGCCCGTTCCACGAAAACTGGAACCGGAACCAACCTCCACCGGTTTTGGTTTTTACGGTTCAAATTGGAACCGTGTCAAGACTACCTAGGGGGGGTGTTGAATATGTTTTAAAGCCTTTTTTGATCCCTTGAAACAAACAAAAGTTTGTCCCTCTAGAGAGCTTATATCACACCTCAATAAACACAAACAAGCATGCATAGATTATTAATAAGCATATACAATTGATAGAACAAACATAGCCTATGAATTGCATGAGGCAGTTATACCAAAAATACATAAATCAACAAGTACTTGTTTTCATTATAAATGTCTCAATTGTACAAATACATATAATAGATACAAAGTCAATCAAAGATCTTGTCTCACTAGAATGTTGAAAGTTTTCACGGTGGGTTAAATATTAATCTAGAAGGGGGGGGGGGGGGGGGGGGGTAAATAGATTTTAAAGATTTTACCCAATTTTTCGTGTATGGTCAAGATTACAAAAATACCCCTAATAGTCAATAAAATAAAGCAAGTGTAATAAGATGCGGAAATATAAATGAAAGTTCTTAAAATACTCGAGGCGTGTTTATCAATATAAAGCTAGAGGGGGGGGGGTGAATAGATTTTAACTATTATTACCCAATTTTCGCATGCAAGTCAATTTTACGAAAATGCCCCTACTAGTCAAAAATACATACAAGTGTAATATAGTGCGGAATTTAAATAACACTTGATGTATACGTGGAAACCCAACCACTGGGAAAAAACCACGGGCTGTAGAGTGCGCCACACTCGGAACTCGAAATCACTAATTGAAATGAAGTTTACAACCTATGTAGACCTCGTCTAACATTCCGGTCTGTAACCCCTCACTTCTACCCAGCGGGCCTTTATTAGCAACCCTATTCCAATTTGCTTGAGGCCTAAGCACTCTTAGCCTCAAGACTTACTTCTCTATGAAGAGAAACAACCCTATGTGAATATGTATGAATATTCAATTAATGCAATAAGAGCTAGGGTACTCTAAATGCTTATCTAGGATGATGATATATTCAATTTAAATCAACCCTAGATATCAATTGCTAAATGACATGTCAAATAGCATAGATGATCATAGATTATAAAAACCTAGATATCTATCAAAAACAACACTCAATTAATTCATCACAAATAATCTCTTTTCTTGTATTTAACATATGATCAAAAACATACAAGTAATTTAAAAGAGATGGCTTGGTATTTAAAATACTACAATAAGATGAAATTAATCAAAATCTTACCAAGCAAGTTGTGATGATGCAAACCCATACATGGATGCACTCTATATAGACATAGGAGATGCAATATGAAATTTGATGCAAAAGGGGTTTGATTTGAGTGGTTAAAGATGAGTTCTTGATTTGATTTTCTCTCAAAATCTATCTTTGAAGATTAGGGTTCTTAAGAGTCAAAGAACTAATTCAGATAATGAGAAAGTGTGATATTTATAGACATCAAGAACAGGGCAAGTGAAAAGACAATTTTGCCCCTGAAACGCACCGTTCGGCGGTTTCAATCGGCGGCCAGACCGCCGATTACAACCGCCGAATTGAGCTCGTGAAGAACAGAGCATTAACGGCGGTTTCATTCGGCGGTTACGTGACCGCCGATCAAACCGCCGAATCAAACCCGAGAGATTAAAATCGATCAGGTATGAACGGCGGTTTCGAACGGCGGTCGTGACCGCCGATCTTGACCGCATAATTGCTTCAGACCAATCTGGACTGAAACGGCGGTTTCAGTCGGCGGCCAGGCCGCCGATCATAACCGCCGATCACCAACAATGGTGAAAACCAAGGAGAAGCCAAGGGCATTCTCCATAGGCGGTCTTCGCGCGAAACCAAGCACTCATTAGTGCAAGCGCGGACGTTTCCGAACAATGACGGGAAACGAATTATAAGGCACATATACACACAACAAGATATATCAACCAAAGTGCTAGTGTGTAAAGTGACATGTGAAGAGATGCACATAAAAATAAGCAAGTATGCAATCATAGCAAGAATGCTAAGTGAGTGTGTGCTACTAGATCTCTTCAAAGAAAAACAAGCACAAGAGATTATACCTTTGGCGTGCTTGAATCTTGAGGTCATGGAAGGGCCTTTGATCTTCAACACTAATCACTTAGACTACCCTTACATTCAAAACCCCAACATGTGGTTTGACCACGAAATAAGCCAATCAACAAAACGGGAATCCTTACAATCTCCCCCTTTGGCTATTTCGTGACAAAACCACCACTCACATTGATTCCTCACAACAAAATAAACCTATGGGTCAATGAAGATTTTCTACAATACAAAGAGATATATAAAAATAAAACTTGAAGTCTTCAATCTCAAGTAGAACAATCAATCCCTGAAAGCACAGTTTCTATACTTTCCAATACAAGAAAAGGTGAGATGAATCAAGTGAGATAAAACAAGCATTTGCATTTAAAAATTTAAGTACAACATCATGCAATGTATGAATGTGCAAATGCTCCCCCTCAAAGGGTTACTCCCCCTCAATTAGTATTCTCCCCAACATGCACAATTGCTACTACAATTTGCAACTCCCCTTACCACAACATACTCCCCCTTTTTGTCATGATATAGACAAGGAGTAGTCCCCAACCGGGTCACTCAAGGCAAAGAGAGATAGTAGCATTCTAGTATATGCATAATCAATATAAGTCACTTTATGCAATCTCAATTTATTGGAGAGAAACAAGGAGATTTATTTAAAGAAAATGTGTGAATCAAAAAATTGCTTTGCATACAAGACATGTAGCATTTAAGTCCAAAATATCATGGTATTTGGCAAAGCAAATGACAAAGGTTTTCAATATGAATTCAAACCAATTTCACCAATGTCAAGAGAGAAGCAAGGATATAGGTTTTTATTGATTTCAATTTAAGAACAACTATATCCAACTTTATAAGCTAAACATGTCATGAGCGACTTTGCACCCTACTTGATTTTTCCGGATAAGATATCCGTATGATAGTAGACATGTTCAACCAATAAAGAAAGAGAGACATTTGGATTGTAAAATCCTTGAATGGATACAAGATCCTTTTTCATTTGAGTCTCATAAGCTTTTTCACACATTATTTGCAGTTAAGAAATGCAATCATCAAAACATGCTTTTTAAGATTAGCATTTAGCATGTCATTTTAGCAATCATCATGTCATGGAGATCATTATAGGTCATTCAAATTAAATCCAATGTATATATCTCCTAGTCCAAAAATGCATGTTTGAACATAAATATGACATGGATTGCAATACAAGCATTGATCACACTTATTGAATAGAAAATATGTATACATAGTGTAACCAAGCTAACTCAAGCAACAAAAAGAGAAGCATAAGATATTTCAAATTTTTTGCAAGTGACTAGATGCAAAATAGCTCTCTTTGCTTAAGTTCCCCATATGGGGTCAAATTTCCATACCACTTCAAAGAAAGGTATGAGGTCCTATGGACCTACCAAGTCCTTTGGACTTGGATGAACCTATTTGAGACTTGTTAGTCTCGTAGCAAGCGGGTTCATTCTTATTACTCCACTTAGGTGACACTAAATCAATCCTAGTGGACAAAGGTTCTAGAGTACAAGATGAAAAAGGATCATGCACATGATTTTCTTCCTTTTTATGAAGCATCTTAGCTCTAGCCTTTTTCTTGTCAATCATGCTTTTAGCTCTACACATTTCAATGTAATGCAAGCAACTTGGTCTAATATGACCAACAATACCACAAAAATGACAAGTGGGAATAAAGTTAGGAATCATACCATTCCCTTTAGCATGGATAGGAGCTTTCCCTTGTCGTTGTGGTTGTCTTGGTTGTTGGATCGGATCTCTCCTCTTTTGTTGAAAACCAAGACGAGGTTGCTTGCTTGTCTGAGCTTGCATGATTGAACTCTTCCCATTGTGTTTTTGAGTTTGAGGGAAGATAGTGTGAGGAGCCCTTTGGGTGTGAGCTTGAGCTTGACCTTTTGGTGCCTCAACCACTTGGGCACTTCTTGAACACTCTCCTAGGTCACTCTTCTTCCTAGGTTGTTGAGGAGGAGGGGACATATTGAAGTCCATGTTCATGGCACAGGATGTCTTGCTTGTGGAGGAGGCATCCGTGTCATCAATGTAGCCAAGACCTCTCTTGTCACTTGGCTTTCTTCCAACTCCCAACATGTGGTCAAGCTTCTTGGTGCTTGAAGTCATCTTAGCCAATAAGACCTTAACTTCTTCAAGCTCTCTTTCTAGCTCTTCTTCTCTCCTCTTAGATAATGCTAAGTCTTCTTTTAGCTTATCTTCATCCGCCATGGATCTCACCACTTCTTCACACAAGTGGTTTACTAGTGTTGAAAGCTCTAGATTCACTTCTTTTAATCTTCTAATTTCTTCCTTGTTCCTCATCATCGAGCTCTCAACTTTGACTTTGTAGTCATTAAGATCCATACACTCCACATTTCCATTTGTGGAGTTAGATGACAAATATTCAACACTTGTGTCATCTCCTCTAATCTCCATTTCACCAATGGAGTCATCTCCTTCATCAAGATCATCAAATTTTTCTCTTGATGAGGAAAGAGCCAAATCCCTATGAGTAGCTACACCAACTACTTCTATACCTTGTTCTTCTTGGGGATCACAAGGAAAAGCAACTTTGCCATCTTCTTCAACTTCTACACTCTTGGCTCCAAATTCCGTGTAGATGATGGCAAGTTCTTCATCACTTGAAGGATTTTCGTCATCTTCATATTTATCCCATAAGGTGGCCTTCGCCTTCCCTTTTCTTCTATCCTTCAAGTTTCCACACTCCGGGGAGAAATGCCCGAATCCTCCACATTCGTAGCACTGAATCCCCTCTCTTGAAGACACTCCTTGGTTTGGCTTGTTAATGAGTCCCATGTCTTCAATTGAGATACCCTCCTTCTTGTCATGCTTCGAAGTCTCCAAAGCAATTTTCTTCTTTTTCTTCTTAGGAGGTGCGGTGGTCAACTTCTTCTTAGGAGGTGAGGTGGTTAAATTCACAAATCTCCTAAATCTCTCTAGTAAGAGAGGCATCTCCTCAATGGAGTCAATTTCTTCTCTCACAAAATCACTCATAGTGTTTGCGTTGAATGAATGCAAATGAGAAGAATGCAAAATGTATGAAGAAATCAAACAAACATACAAAATGCAAAAACACACCAAAATGAGCTAGGATCACCTAAGTATATCTAGGAACCCGCTCTGATACCAATTGAAAGTTCTTAAAATACTCGAGGCGTGTTTATCAATATAAAGCTAGAGGGGGGGGTGAATAGATTTTAACTATTATTACCCAATTTTCGCATGCAAGTCAATTTTACGAAAATGCCCCTACTAGTCAAAAATACATACAAGTGTAATATAGTGCGGAATTTAAATAACACTTGATGTATACGTGGAAACCCAACCACTGGGAAAAAACCACGGGCTGTATAGTGCGCCACACTCGGAACTCGAAATCACTAATTGAAATGAAGTTTACAACCTATGTAGACCTCGTCTAACATTCCGGTCTGTAACCCCTCACTTCTACCCAGCGGGCCTTTATTAGCAACCCTATTCCAATTTGCTTGAGGCCTAAGCACTCTTAGCCTCAAGACTTACTTCTCTATGAAGAGAAACAACCCTATGTGAATATGTATGAATATTCAATTAATGCAATAAGAGCTAGGGTACTCTAAATGCTTATCTAGGATGATGATATATTCAATTTAAATCAACCCTAGATATCAATTGCTAAATGACATGTCAAATAGCATAGATGATCATAGATTATAAAAACCTAGATATCTATCAAAAACAACACTCAATTAATTCATCACAAATAATCTCTTTTCTTGTATTTAACATATGATCAAAAACATACAAGTAATTTAAAAGAGATGGCTTGGTATTTAAAATACTACAATAAGATGAAATTAATCAAAATCTTACCAAGCAAGTTGTGATGATGCAAACCCATACATGGATGCACTCTATATAGACATAGGAGATGCAATATGAAATTTGATGCAAAAGGGGTTTGATTTGAGTGGTTAAAGATGAGTTCTTGATTTGATTTTCTCTCAAAATCTATCTTTGAAGATTAGGGTTCTTAAGAGTCAAAGAACTAATTCAGATAATGAGAAAGTGTGATATTTATAGACATCAAGAACAGGGCAAGTGAAAAGACAATTTTGCCCCTGAAACGCACCGTTCGGCGGTTTCAATCGGCGGCCAGACCGCCGATTACAACCGCCGAATTGAGCTCGTGAAGAACAGAGCATTAACGGCGGTTTCATTCGGCGGTTACGTGACCGCCGATCAAACCGCCGAATCAAACCCGAGAGATTAAAATCGATCAGGTATGAACGGCGGTTTCGAACGGCGGTCGTGACCGCCGATCTTGACCGCATAATTGCTTCAGACCAATCTGGACTGAAACGGCGGTTTCAGTCGGCGGCCAGGCCGCCGATCATAACCGCCGATCACCAACAATGGTGAAAACCAAGGAGAAGCCAAGGGCATTCTCCATAGGCGGTCTTCGCGCGAAACCAAGCACTCATTAGTGCAAGCGCGGACGTTTCCGAACAATGACGGGAAACGAATTATAAGGCACATATACACACAACAAGATATATCAACCAAAGTGCTAGTGTGTAAAGTGACATGTGAAGAGATGCACATAAAAATAAGCAAGTATGCAATCATAGCAAGAATGCTAAGTGAGTGTGTGCTACTAGATCTCTTCAAAGAAAAACAAGCACAAGAGATTATACCTTTGGCGTGCTTGAATCTGGAGGTCATGGAAGGGCCTTTGATCTTCAACACTAATCACTTAGACTACCCTTACATTCAAAACCCCAACATGTGGTTTGACCACGAAATAAGCCAATCAACAAAACGGGAATCCTTACAATAAACAACACTTGATTTTTACGTGGAAACCATCACGGGAAAAACCACGGGCTAATAAGTTAGCTACACTAGAACCTCAAATCTACTAAATGTGTAAAACGATTACAACCTAATCCCGGAAGTAATCACACACCTACCTAATCCTGGTATAAGTAGACCTAGTCCAATCGCTTGTGATCTAAGCAACCTAATCCCGGAAGCTACACACAAGACTTACTTCTCAATGAAGAGATTAACACCCTAAGTGAATATGTGAATATCCAAAATGCAACATAGAGCAAGGGAACCCTATATGCTTATCTAAGATGATGATTTTGCAATAAAAACAATCGTAGATATTAAGAATTAAATGACATGTCAAATAGCTTAGATAATCATAGATTATAAAAACCTAGATATCTATCACAATACAACACTCAATCAAATCAAAACAACAATCTCTATCTTGAACATTAGAATCTAATATAAGAACAATCAAGTAATGAAAGAGATGCCATAATAAATAAAACACTAATCATATCTGATAATAGTGAAAAACTTACCAAGACAAGTGTGATGATGAAAGATCCATGCAAGCAAGCATCCTAGATATGCTAGAAGATGCTAGATGAATTTTAATGCATATGAATTTTGGTTTGAGTGTTTAAATGAGCAAACTTGGTTGCTTTCTCTCTTAAAAATCTCTCTTTTAAAAGTAGGGTTCTTGATGATTAAAGAGTCACACTCAGAATAAGAGAAAGTGATGTATTTATAGGCACGAAAAACAGAACATGTGAAAAGACAAGTTTGCCCCTGAAATGCACCGATCGGCGGTTTCAATCGGCGGCCGGGCCACCGATTACAACCGCCAAATTGAGCCCGAGAAGAACAGAGCAACATCGGTGGTTTCAATCGGCGGTTTCGAAATCGTCGAATTAACCACAGAATCAAACCCGAAAGATTAAATCAATCAGGTATGAACGGCGGTTTCGAACGGCGGTCGTGGCCGCCGATCATAACCGCAGAATTGATCCAGAGGTCTCTGGACTCAAACGGCGGTTTCATTCGGCGGCCAGGCCATCGATCATAACCGCCGTTTCACCAAAAAAGGTGAAATCAAAGGAGAAGCCAAAGGCATTCTCCATAGGCAGTTTTTACGCAAACCAAGCACATACTAGTGCATGCGCGGACGTTTCCGAGCAATATCGGGAAACAAATTACAAGGCACATAAGCACATACAAAATGCAACATCAAAGTGCAAGTGTGAAATGTGACATGTGAAGAGTATGCACACAAATGCAAGAATGCTAAGTGAGTGTGTGCAATCTAAATCTCTTCAAAGAAGGAACTAAGCACTAGAGATTATACCTTTGGCGTGCTTGTCCCTTGAGGTCTTGAACGGGCCTTTGAGCTTGATTCTCAAACTCCTAAACTACCCTTACACAATAAACCCCAACACGTGGTTTGTCCACGAAATAAGCCAATCAAAGAATGCGAATCCTTACAAATGTAATCAATGATAATACATTTAAGATCAATTTGATTCAAATTAAACAAATAACAAAGAGATAAGGAAAGAGAAACTTGACACACAATATTTTTAACATGGTAAACCTCCGAAGAGGAAACATCCACGGGTTGAATTCACAACCATCGGCAAAATATGTTTCACTAGTTAAACAAGAGTACACCCTCAAATGTGACCAACTCTCATGTATCACTATCTATTGGATATCCCTCCTATCTATTCCCACTATAGAGAAAATTGTCTACTCTCTAACTAAGACACATCGCATACCTCTAGAGAGTATCCTTGCTCAGAGTTACTAGAGACCTCACACCTCTTGCCATGACTTCCCTTGCTCTATGTTGAAAAATCACTCAACAACAAGAGACTTTTCTTGCTTGAACTTACCAGAGCCACACACCCCTTGCCAAGACTTCCCTTGCTTGTCTAACTGAAGCCTCACACTCCTAGACAAGACTTTGCTCGGACTTACATAAAGCCTCACACTCTCAGCCAAGACTTCCCTTGCTTGGACTTACTTAGAGCCTCACACTCTTAGCCAAGACTTCCACATTTTACAAGGCAAGTGATCTATGTGATACAAATGATGCTAACACAATCAACATAGGACACTTGATCAATATGAAATATGGAAACTAGAATTAGACAATGAGCACACAATGTATGATATTCTAGTTTACAATCCAAGAGATGCAATCACACGAGATAATGCATGAGCATATGAAATGTATGAATTAAGTACACTTCATGTAGAACTAGACTTAGTCAACAAAGCTCACAACAAAAATAGTCTAGGTCATTAACACATGAAAACCAAAATCTAGAGTGTGCAAAACCACCAAACACACTTTAATCCTAGATTAGATTCATGCAACTAAAGCTTGATAAGTAGGAACCCGAATTTACGTTGAGCAGCGGAAAACAGGTTTTAAAAAATTTAATGCAACTTGTAAACCATATACAATATATTAGAATATATAAAGAGAATTAGATCATACCCTTGTAGACTAACTCCTTCGTTTCTTTAAGCTTTATTCACATTTGTCACCACCAAATCTTCCTCGCTATGTCCCGCAATCCAGCAACTGCGTGTGGGCACATCACGGTACTCAGGAACTTGAATAGAGGTAGAAGAGGCACACGAAAACAACTCTTGTTTTCTCTTGGTAGGGTTCGGCCACCCTAGAAGAAGACTAGAAGCAATTTCTCTTTTCTTTCTACTTGGCCGCACCACACCTATCTAACTTTTCTTTTCTTTTTGCATGTTGTTTGTATCTATTACAATTAGGTTCAATTCAATACACTGATTACTATATCAGTTTTTTTTTTTTTTTTTTTTATATCCTTTAGCTATTTAAAATATATCTTTATATATTTTTCAAACTAAATCATTATCTCTTGTCAAATATATCTCCATATATTCAAAAGATAATTAGTATTTAAGTGTCATAGGTACAGTAGGATTCTAACTCCCGCATAACCTTAGTTGACTTAAGCTTAAATATTATACCTAACTAAGAATAAAATAATCTAATTATTTTATGTCTCAGTCACGATTTGAACCTGCAACCTCCATTTAATAATCAATTAACAATTCATAATTATTAATTAATTAATTAAATAATCTAATTATTTAATTAATTTAATTATTAATATATTATTTAAATAATCTCATTATTCAATTAATCCCTGAATAAATACATGTCACTTTTGTAACACTATTAATTGGCCAATCTAATTAATTAACCGTGACCCTTGTTACCTTTAATCAATCGGGCTAGCAAGGGGACATAATGGACCCACAGTTTTGAGCTCCAATAATACTTAGAAATAATTAATTAAACTCTTTAATTAATATTTCATGATTATTAACCTCGGAGTTATTCCACTAAAAACTTAAGGTTGCACTCTCGCAACTGTAGATGTATTACACAAACCGAAATTACAGTTATCCATCGATATAACTATTACATACGGTATGATCCTCCACAAGTAGTTCATAATTAGAGATGGGTCATAATGTTCATTATACCCCTCTAATTATCTTTCCATTAAGTACCATTGATTTTCTAATGAACAATAAATCATACATTCCTTACGGAATTAGGAGAGCGCTCATATTGTTCAAGCCCCGAATCAACCCTTAAGGGAACTACTATCTACTTCTTGCGAGAAAGAATGGATTCCTCTATTGTGTACAAACCTTCCCAGCCACAAGCCAAACCGTGATTCCAACATACAAAGTTATTAACCGGGAATGCAACTCCGATCTCACCCATGGTATATCAAAAATCATGATCTAACCTGAAGGAGTCAATAAGACACTCAGGATTGAGATCACCCATATATAGCTATCATTTGTTGATATATATGAATATCATCTTGTAACGGATCTTGGTGAGAGATTCATATAGATCATGGCCCAGTCCTATATGATCACATCATATAAGGTGCCTTCATTCTCATATCATTATATAAATAGTCTATGTTAAGGCCATCTTGCATTACGGAATGGACCGCAGCTGTAGATTAACCATAAATAAAGTACCCAACTCTATTTGCTATCTACGGACTCTTTAGATTGCTCATCTCAAACTGAATACCTCTGTATATGACACTCATATACTCAGTTAGAGATTACATCTGGCAATCTTGGATGTTAAGTACACATGATATAAATGTATGAGACAGGTATATAGAAAGAATAAACTACTTCTTTTATTGATGTTTCATTCACATTTATAAATTACAAGCTTTAGGGCAAAAACCCCAACAATCTCCCACTTGCACAAAAGCATGTGAGACATGTCTTGTAAACTTAGACTCTCTAGGTGACCCGTAAACACTTTAGCCAGTAAGGTCTTTGTAAATGGATCAGACAGCCTTTGTAAATAGATCAGCATGATTGTCCTATGTCGCTACCTTGGTCACGGTCACATTTCCTCTTTGCACTATCTCTCTGATGAGATGATATTTCCTCTCTATATGCTTACCTCTCTTGTGGCTTCTTGGTTCTTTGGAATTAGCCACAGCACCATTATTATCACAATAAAGTATGATGGGCTTATCCAGGTCTGGAACAATTTCCGGATCGCTTAAGAACTTACGGAACCAAACAGCCTCTTTAGCAGCTTCACAAGCGGCTACATATTCGGCTTCCATGGTGGAATCAGCAATATAAGATTGCTTAACACTCCTCCACACAATGGCTCCACCACCAAGAGTGAATACTGATCCAGACGTGGATTTCCTAGAATCCCCATCTGGCTGAATATCAGAATCCGTATATCCTAACGGGATCAAATCCTGTCCAGAATACACTAGCATATAGTTTCTCGTTCTCAAAAGATACTTGAGAATAGTCTTGACAACAACCCATTGATCCAATCCTGGGTTGGACTGGTTTCTGCTGGCTACTCCTACTGTGAAGCAGATGTCCAATCTCATGCATAACATAGCGTGCATGAGACTACCTACTGTTGATGCATAGGGAACATGTCTCATATCCTCAACTTCTTGAGGTGTCTTAGGACACTGTTCCTTAGACAAGTGAACTCCATGCTTGGATGGTAAATTACCTTTCTGGGAGTTCTATATCGAAAATCGCATAAGAATCTTGTCGATATACGATGCCTGAGACAATGCTATGAGTTTATTCTTACGATCCCTAGAAAATAACTTGCCTCTTCTAAATCTTTCATTTGGAATTGGCTAGCCAGCTAGCCCTTTACTTCCGATAATACCCCTATATCATTCCTAATGAGTAAGATATCATCTACGTAAAGAACTAAGAAAACTACATTCTTGTCAGTGATGTGCTTGTAGACACAAGGCTCATCAATGTTTTACTCGAAGCCATAAGTTTTGATCACATCATCAAACCTTATGTTCCAAGATCTAGATGCTTGCTTAAGTTCATAAATGGACCTTTGCAACTTGCAAACCATTTGCTCTTGATCTGGAGACACGAATCCCTCTGGTTGCATCATGTAGATGCACTCATCAAGATTGCCATTCAAGAATGCAGTCTTGACGTCCATTTACCAATGTTGTATATATATATTCGACAATAAGACACGTGATCAAAGAAATCAGAAAATACGAAGATAAACGTCGCCATGTCACCTTTGACCAAGTCAAAGGTGGGAAACATTGACCATTCGGCAAGCCAGCCTGCCACATCATACAGAACGATACTAATAGAAGATATACTCGCCAGAGCGACAAGATACTCGCCAGAGCAAACCAACCTAAGGAATCATGCTCGCCGGATAAACCTACTAAGCTAGATATAATGCAACTAACCTTATCTTTAGCATACCTTTGGCAACAAGGATTCACCTAGGCACAAGGCCAAAAAAGATAAGATACTCCTAGAAGGAAACGGGTCCTAATGAGCCCATCACACCAGATTCCTAATACAAATCAAAGACGGATTCCACCATCAACAAGACAAAGGAAAAACTCTAGTCAGCCCAATATAAATATAACCTAACATCCAGCAGAGATGAGGTTCGAAAATCTTAAGAGAGAGGAGAGCAATTGTATGAGAGAGCTGAGTGTGTAACCTTATAACGATCCATAGTATTATTTCTCTGCCCTAAGGGGCACCATGGTTTTTTTCCCATTCAAGGGTTTTCCACGTAAAACTCGTATCTTGCATGCATTGGTTTACATTCACTTTTTCATTGAATTTGATATAATTGTCGGACGCGTGGCAATCCAATTTTTACTATCAACAATTGGCGTTAGAAGGAGAGGGGCTTTGAACAACAATTTTGAGGAACCCTTACGAACAGACCAGAAACATGAGCAACATCAGCAGCAAAGATGGAAACTCCAGCGGCGTCCAGATCCCTAAAGCGATCGAAGTAGTAGAAGATGGGGCGTTGGTGACTGGGGAACAATCTGTAGCAACACCGGAGACAAGAATGGCAGATCCAGGGACTCTTCATCACTTCCAAACCGCTTTGATGAACCTGGTCAGCAAAGCCCAGAAGATAAGACTCTTGCTTCCTGTAGGCCTGGGGATTTCATCTCCTTATGACATAACGAGTACACCTGGGTGTCACCCGTAGGGAAGGCTGCGATCAGAAGTACACATCGTAACCCCTGATGCCCAAATAAAGCCGTCCGCAGAAGAAATACCCCAAGACCAACCCAAGGTCCTAGAAGGAAGAAAACAGAGGAAAGGGAAAGGATTACTAGATGATGAATCTCTAGAGAGGTGAGGTTGCGGGCAAATGCATGTGATAGCTCATGACGGTATGCACTAAAGGAGTCGGCGAAGAAACCGTTCCGTCTCATCTAAAGACAAAAGCCCTCAACCAAGAAAGGGACTACGATCGAAAAGGGTGAGACAAAGGAGATCTGAGAGTATAAAGGATTGGAGATCCGGAGGAAGCATGGATAGCAGGGAAGATGGTTACCGGAGGATGACTATCAAAAGCTGGCTTGATCCGGAAGGAGAACCAACTGGGTAGCGGAGTGTTACCCTCCAAGAACTGTCAAAAAGGGTCTCAGCAATGGCCCAGAGGTATGGGCATAATATTTCGTCAGATGATGAATCAAATAATCCATTCAGTGATCAAATCACCTGCACCCTATTCCCAGAGAGGTTCAGGATGCCAACAATCGAACAATACAAAGAAAATAGAGATCTTAAGGAGCACGTCTGACGATTCCGTAATGTCCTGACACAATACGCATCTAATGACGGGCTCTTATGTTTGACATTCCTATAAACCTTCGGTGATCTCACTTCCAGATGGTTCGGGCGACTACCACCCAGAAGCATCAACAATTTTTCAAGCCTCAGCAAAGCATTTGTGAGACAATTCATGGGAAGTGTGCAGAGAAGAAAGTCACTTGCCCACTTATCAAACCTGAAGCAAGAAAGCAATGAATCACTGAAGAAATACCTGACAAGATTTGGCAAAGAGGTCGCTCAGATTGAAGATGCTAGTGACGTAACTGTTATAGCCGCTTTTACCAATGGATTTCAAAGTGGTAGACTGTCCTTCGACTTACGAGATCGACCAAAAACTTATGAAGAGATGATGGACATAGCTAGCGACTATGCCTTGGTAGAAGAAGAAGAAGTAGCGCAATGAGGTAGCTACGTACACGGTCTCAAACCCGACACGAAGCCCGACTCCGGAAGCGACAAGACAAAGACGCATCCTCGAGATCGTCAAAGAGATGAAAAAAGTCAAAGAAGTCAACCCTGTAAGGATTCCCATATCTTGATTGGCTCATTTCGTGGACAAACCACGTGTTGGGGATTATGTAAGGGTAGTTTAAGTGATTGAACTTCAAGCTCGAAGGCCCTTCCAAGACCTCAAGGGACAAGCAGGCCAAAGGTATAATCTCTAGTGCTTGGTTTCCTTTGAAGAGACTTAGAATGCACACACAAACTTAGCATACTTGCATTTGTGTGCATACTCTTCACATGTCACTTTACACACTAGCACTTTGATTGTTATATTATATTGTGTGTATATGTGCCTTGTAATTTGTTTCCCGACATTGTTCGGAAATGTCCGCGCATGCACTAGAATGTGCTTGGTTTTACGCGAAGGCCGCCCATGGAGAATGCCATTGGCTTCTCCTTGGTTTTCACCTCTGTTGGTGATCAGCGGTTATGATCGGCGGCCTGGCCACTGAATGAAACCGCAGTTTGTGTCCAGAAGTGTCTAGAGCAATTCTGCGGTCACGATCGGTGGTCACGACCGCCGTTCGAAGCTGTTGTTCATACCTGATCGATTTAATATCTCGAGTTTGATTCGGCGGTTGGATCGGTGGTTACGAAACCGCCAAATGAAACCGCCGTTAATGCTCTGTTCTTCACGGGCTCAATTCGGCGGTAGTGATCGGTGGCCTGGCTGCCGATTGAAACCGCCGATCGGTGCGTTTCAAGGGCAAACTTGTATTTTCACATGCTCTATTTTTCATGCCTATAAATACATCTCTTTCTCATGTTCTGAACTATGACTCTTTGATCATCAAGAACCCTATATTTTAAAGAGAGATTTTGAGAGAAAAAGCAACCAAGTTTGCTTATTTAAACACTCAAATACATACTTTTGTGCATCAAAGTTCATCTTGCATTCATCTATGAATGGGTTTGCATCATCACAACTTGCTTGGTAAGATTTTGATTAAGTTCATCTTATTTTAGTATTTTACTATCAAGCCATTCTCTTTTAATTTACTTGTATGTTTTTTATCATATGATCAATACAAGAATAGAGAATTAATTGTGATGAATTGATTGAGTGTTGTATTGTGATAGCTTTCTAGGTTTATTTAATCTATGTTTAGCTAAGCTATTTGACATGTCATTTAGCTCTTGATATCTAGGATTGATTTAATTGATTATATCATCATCCTAGATAAGCATCTAAGGTTCCCTAGCCTTGTTTGTCATTTGAATATTCATACATATTCACATAGGTTGCATAATCTCTTCATTGAGAATTAAGACTTAAGGCTAAGATTACTTAGGCCTCAAGCAATTTGGACTAGAGCCATTTTTAAAGGCCCGCATAGTAGAAGTGGGGGGTTATTGACCGGAGTGTTAGACGAGGTCTACATAGGTTGTAAACTCCATTTCAATTAGTGGATTTCGAGGTTCGAGTGTGGCGCACTATACAGCCCGTGGTTTTTCCCAATTGTTGGGTTTCCACGTATACATCAAGTGTTATTTAAATTCCGCACTATATTACACTTGTTTGTCTTTTTGACTAGTAGGGGCATTTTCATAAAATTGACTTACATGCGAAAATTGGGTAATAAAGCTTAAAATCTATTCACCCCCCTCTAGATATATTTATCATACACACTGAGCGTTTATTCATTCCTTTCCAACCCAGAGAAAGCAGAGGGAATAACCGAACCAGTAAGTTCCGGGGAAAATATAGCAACTACACACTTCTGTCCGTGGAGTAAGAAGACATACTTTCTATAGTGGAGGATAAAGGGCTCGCCAAATACCCACGGCAGCAATCAGCGAATGCTAGGAGAGAAACCACGAAGTACTGCCGTTTCCACAAAGATCATGGGCATGACACTTCTAAATGTTTCCAGTTGCGTGACCACATTGAAAGCCTGATCAGAGATGGACACCTCAAAGACTTCACCTTGAAAGGAGACAAACATGGTAGTCGCCAAGATAGCCACAGGGGAAGCGGGCCAGAAAGGAAAAGCCTAAGGAAAAGCCCAAGGAAAAACAGCCCTAGTGCGGCAATAAATACTATTTTTGGAGGACCTCACACGGGTAGGAGCAATAGAGAAAGAATGTCGAAAGTCCGAGAAGTAATGTATGAAAGTAGAGATACAAAGGTAAATTCTGTGCAGAGAGACCCTAAGAGAGAAAAAAAAGGGCATGACCTGATAGTTTTCACAGCTAAAGACTCAAAAGGAATCGATGTGAAACCCAACGATGCACTCGTGGTTGGGGTCTAAATAGTCCATAGGGACGTCCTCCGAGTAATGATAGACAATGGAAGTTCAGCTGATATTTTGAGCGCTAGGGTATATGATGAACTGCGGCTGGACATAAAAGATTTGGAGCCCTTCCACGTACCACCAAAAGGTTTCGGAGGAGTAGAAGTGAGATCCTTGGGAACCGTAAAACTACCTGTGAGGTTTGGAACAACACCATGTCGGCGAACGGTCCTACTAGATTTTGTTGTTGTCGACATTTACAACTAGCCATACAACGCTTTACTCGGCCGACCATTCCTAAACAAAGCCTGAGCAGTCACCTCAACTCATGCACTGAATTTGGAGTCGGAGAACTAAAGGGATCATAGGAAATGGCTCGCCGTGCCAACTTGTCAATTTTCAAAGACAAGACTGGAGTGGAAACCTTGGGCATATTCGAAATTAATAAAGGGGTACAGGAAGAGAACCCAGAGACTTTTGAACTGGATCCAAGAGACAAAGCCGAAAGAGAGAAAGAAGAACCCACCGAGTCCATTATTTTAGATGAAAAGGAACCCGATAAAACAGTCAAAATCGGAGCAAGATTGGCCAAACGGGTTAAGACGGACGTGTCAAGCTTACTGAAGCAATACAAGGAGATCTTCGCATGGAGCCACGAAGATATGCCAGGAATCAGTAGAAGTGTGATTTCACACAATCTAACCAGTAGTGCAGAAAATGAGAAGTTTCAACCCGGAAAGAAGTGCGGCCATAAAAGAAGAAGTATCTAAGTTACTCGTCTCAGGGTCAATCAGAGAAGTTAAATATTATGAATGGGTGGCGAATGTAATCCTTGTGAAAAAGAAGAAAAATCAGTAGAGGATGTGTGTAAACTTCACCGATCTAAACAAGGCTTGCCCTAAGGACAGCTTCCCACTACCAAGAATCGACCAGTTGGTCGACGCTACAGCTGGACACGGGATGTTAAGTTTCATGGATGCATATTCGGGATAAAACCAAATCAAAATGCACAAGTTAGACGAAGAAAAAACATCATTCACCACGGATCAAGGATTATACTGCTACACGGTCATGCCATTCGGCTTGAAAAATGCCGAGCAACCTACCAACGCCTGGTCAACAAGATGTTCGCCAGGCAGATAAGGAGGAACATGGAAGTATACGTCGACGATATGCTAACAAAAAGCATCACAGCTGACAAGCATGTAGATGATTTAAGAGAGACTTTCGACGTATTAACCAAGTACGGAATGAAACTGAACCCTGCAAAATGTGTATTCAACGTGCCGTCTGGCTAGTTCCTCGGATATTAGGTGCATCAGAGAGGGATAGAAGTAAACCCTGACAAAATCCGAGCATTGGCTAACATGGTTTCCCCGAAGACCCTGAAAGACGTCCAAAAACTCACAGGATGTTTGGCATCACTAAACATGTTCATAGCAAAATCCACAGACCGATGCTTACCATTCTTTAGAGCTCTCAAGAAAGGCAAAAGAGTCCAGTGGAATGAAGATTGTGAAAAAGCCTTCCAAGCCTTGAAAGAATACCAAGGACAAGCACCCCTGCTATCAAAACCAATAGCCGGAGAAACATTACACATATACTTGTCTACCACAGAAGCAGCCACTAGCTCTGTATTAGTAAGGCAGGATGAGGGAATCCAAAAACCAGTATACTACACAAGCAAAACACTTTTGCCAACTAAGACAAGGTATTCGCTAGTCGAGAAGATGGCCCTCGCCCTAATAACAGCAGCAAGGAAATTGAGGCCTTATTTCCAGGCCCACAAAATTGGAGTGTACACTAACTATCCTCTAAAGTTGATCTTACAAAAACCTGAAGTATCTGGCAGACTAACAAAATGGGCGATCGAACTGAGTGAGTTTTACATAGAATACCTCCCAAGAATAGCAGTCAAGGGCCAAGCAGTAGCAGATTTTGTGGCAGAATTCACCAAACCAGACGTTGAAGTAACAAAAATGATGGTGGAACGAGCTAAGAAAAAATTCCGATGGCAACTTCGTGTCGATGGTTTATCAAACACGCATGGCAGCGGGGCTGGGGTAATGGTTTCAACCCCTGAAAAAGATTCAGTAGAATGTGTCTTGCGTTTTGATTTTAAAGCTACTAACAATCAAGCTGAATATGAAGCACTTATGGCAAGATTGAGAGTTTGCATAGCTTTAGGAGCCGATGAAGTAGAAATTTTCAACGACTCCCAAGTCATTGTCAATAAAGTGCTAGACGAGTACTAGGCAAGAGACGAAAGCATGATCGTTTACCTAAAAGTGGCGAAAGAATTGCTGGGAAGGTTCAAAGAATACAAGATCGTACAAATCCCAAGAGAAGAGAACGAACAGGCCGATGCCTTGGCTAAGCTAGCGTCAGCTATAATTAACATCTGGCCCAGAACTGTTCCTATGGTCCACCTACTACAGCCAAGCATAACTGAACAAGTGGAAGTCGGGGTAATCTTAAGTGAGACGGATAACTGGATGACACCAATCAAAGAGTACCTCATCAATGACACCTTCCCGAGTCATCAATTGGAAGCAAAACGATGAAATATAGAGTTACAAGGTATTCAGCTCTCAGTGGAGAATTATATAAGAGAGGCTATTCAAAAGTGTTGCAAAGATGTATCGGACCTGAAGAAGTAGAAGGAATTCTGAAGAGCATACATAGCGGAAGCTGTGGAAACCATGTTGGGGGTATCAGCCTAGCCCACAAAACACTATGACAAGGGTTCTACTGGCCAACATTATTCGCCGATGCAAGAAGGATAGTAGCAAGGTGTAAGGCGTGCCAGAAAATTGCAAATAATATTCGCCAACCACCTGAACACTTACATAATATCACTTCTCCTTGGCCATTTGCCATGTAGGGAATCGACCTGATCGGCCCAATGCCAACGGCGACCAGAGGAGCAAAACACGTCATTGTAGCCGTAGATTATTTCACAAAATGGGTAAAAGTCGAACCACTAGTACACATAATAGAAGCAAACACCACCAGCTTCGTAAAGAAAAACATCCTATATAGATTCGGGATACCAAACACCATCATCACTGACAATGGAACACAGTTCGACAATAAGAAATTCAGGGAGATGTGTGACAAATATGGGATCAACAACTACTATGTGTCTCCAGCACATCCATAAACAAATGGACAAACTGAAGCAGTGAACAAGATCATCAAGCACAACTTGAAAGCCAAGCTCACTGGGAAGAAAGGTAATTGGGCAGAAAAACTACCACAAGTGCTATGGGCATATCGAACCACCGAAAGAAGCTCAACAGGTGAGACACCTTATTTCATGGCTTTGGGAGCTGAAGCCGTCATCCCCGTAGAAACAACATTTTCCTCACCAATGGTACAACTCTTCCAACTGGAACTCAACATTGATATGCTAAAGTTCGATTTGGATGAATTGGAAAAAAGAAGGGAGCACGCTCAAATAAGGAATGCTGCCTATCAACAAAGGGCAGCCAGGTATTACAACTCGCATGTGCGAGTAAGAAGGTTCGCGCTGGGCAACCTAGTGCTAAAAAGGGTGGCCCCAGGAACTAAAGACAAAGCGGCAGGGTCACTCGCAGATAAATGGGAAGGGCCATACCATATTACAAGCGTAGCTGGCCATGGAGCATATCGCATCGCATCGCTCGAAAAGATTCTAGCGAACTCCCTCGACCATGCAACGCACAATACCTGAAGATTTCCTACCCTTGATTTTCCCTTTCAATATCTCAGTATTTTCCTTTTCAATATTTTCCCTTTCAGTATCTTCCCTTTCAGTATCTTTCTTTTTATAGACTGTCAAAGACTGCAGGAAATATTCAATAAAGAGTAATTTATTACTAGAAACACGTGACTCCAGAGTTAGTCAATCGACTATACGAACTGTTCACAACTATATAAAATGAGGTCGAAACTCAGCAAACACGACAGGAAATATTCAATAAAGAGTAATTTATTACTAGAAACACGTAACTCCAGAGTTAGTCAATCGACTATACGAACTGTTCACAACTATATAAAATGAATTCGAAACTTAGCAAACACGAAAGACGGCGAACAAGATACTCGCCGAGCCACAGCAGGCTTAAGGGCGAATGCGTCACTACAGCCTGAACTAAAGAAACTATAAAGCCGAATAGTGCTCGCCACCATCGGCAAATCAGGATCTCAATAGATGAAAATAAAATCATTCGCCAACGTAGCGCTTGAAATTGCACCCTGAAAGGCTAGGGGTTGAAAAAAGCTAGCATACATATAAAAATTAAAGCAAAAGAGGGAGACATCCCAACGATATGCTCAAAATTTGGTGTATGGTTGGATACATCCTGACAAATATTGAATTAAACCAAAAACTCAGCAATGGTAGCTGAATAATAAAAGTGTTTGCTAAAAAACATAACTCAGCAACACACTAAAATTTGGTGTATGGTCGGATATGTCCTAACAAACATTGAATTAAACCAAAAACTCAACAATGGTAGTTGAATAATAAAAGTGTTCGCTAAAAAACATAACTCAGCAACACACTAAAATTTGGTGTATAGTCGGATACGTCCTGACAAACATTGAATTAAACCAAAAACTCAGCAAAGGTAGCTGAATAATAAAGTGATCGTCGAAAGTATAACTCAACAACATGCTCAAAACTTGGTGCTAGGTCAGATACGTCCTAACGAACATTGAGTTAAATCAAAGCTCAGCTGCGATAGTTAAAGACTAAAAAGATTTCAGAATCCTAGAACAAGAAATTGCTCACAACAGTTGAGAAAAAAGGAAAAGGCACATTTTATAAATAGAACTCTGAATGTACATTTCTAGGGACAAATTAAAAGAAAGAAATATTATCTTTACAAAAATCAATTAAGGGATGAATCAGGCGCTCGTCGGAGGATCCTCCCCGTCGTCCTTCTCATCAACAATTTCATCCTTAGATGGCCAGACAATCTCCTCATCTCCCGCTGGCATAAAGGGCCCATAATCCCGACCAGAGACTAGGCCCGGATCTGGCTCGAATAATAGGTGTTGAAGGCACGCTTTGTAGGGATCTCTAAATGCATCGGATGAGGCTTGGTTCTCGTATAACGGTAATGGGTTTTCCACCTTTTTATCTCCCCCTTCATAGTGTCCATCGCGTGTTCCATATGCAATTAAAGGGATCGGTCAAAACACCTCAAAGCCTTCTCATTCAAATGATCCCTCATCGCGATGAATTTCTTCGACAGCCGCATTCTGCGTTCAAATTCTCGCAAAAGAAGCGCGTCATAGGCAGGAGATCTCTTGAATCGATCCACGGCTTAGACTTCCAATTCAGCCTTCAACTCCCCAAAAATGGCATCCCTAGAGGCTAGCTGATTCCGCAGATCCCCTGATTCTCGTTCAGCCTTTTCCTTAGCCTCTTCAACCAACTTCTCTGCTTCCATGCGTGCTGCGAGCGAATCTTGACTTGCAGCTAACTGCTCTTTTAGCGAATATATTTCTTCCTCAGGAGCAGATAGCTTCTCCTCAGCAGCCAATTGGGCGACCAGAAACCCATCAGCGAACTCCTGTAACTAGGTAAGCTGCTGAACATGAGTTTCCTTAGTAGAAAGCCTGTCCGCTTCAAAACGAGAAGCATGATCCCAAAGGCGCTTATTCTCCCTGGAAACTGAGTTCCTGCGCCTATAATTGTCCACCATCTCAGACATCATGTAGATAGCAAAGATGAAAACAACAAATAAAAAAAATAAAAAAATAAAAAAATAAAAAGGGCGAGAACATAGCAGCAAATGATGGAGAAAACAAGAAGACTTACCAAAGACTGACAGTTGAAGAAGAACTCCATCTTCTTGTTGCACGATTTCTCCTTCACATGCTCCCAACCCTCACCGACGTAGACATCATTATTTATTAGGTACGAAAGGATTTCGATGGCAGAAAAATCAGACAAAGAAACACAACTCGTCTCTTTACCGGGTCCAGCTGAAGGGGGAGGTACTTTTCCAATACCATCTGCTCCTGCTGAAGAAATAGATGGCCCAGACCGATCGGCTAGAGCAGCGGCGTTATGCTCATTAACATTTGTTGGAGGAGCCGACGGATCAGGGTGAGCGGAGGAACTCGACACGTTAACACCCACCGAAGGAGGAAGTTGGGTTTCTTCAGCTTGTGTACGAAAAGGTAAACCCTCACTCTAAGGAGGTGGACCTTCATTCTGCACACCTTCAACAGGGGTATCTGGAGCAGCACCCTTAGTCATAGTAGTTTCGGCGAGCACATGTTCATCATTAATTTCCTCATCCGATGAAACCACATATTGAACAACACGAGATGCTCGCTTGAGAGGCCGAATAATATTATCAGGGGAGCCCTCAGTTGGACGCTTACTCCGGCTGATCTTGGGAGTTAGGTCGCTCGCCGGATCTATAGAAGCCTCCGGGATACCCGCGTCAAAGATGGGGATACCTGCGTCAAAAATGGGGATATCCTCGCCAGATCCAGAAGCACCAACCTTCTCTTTTCCCTTGCGCGAGGGTGCACTCCTCGTAGCATCTTCTTGGCGTTTGGGTAGAGGATCAGGAACATCATCTGTCCTAGGACAGCCACCGACTCCTTCGCTTCCCTGGGAGTCATCGCCATCCGGAGTAGCGACTCCCTCCTTGGCTAACCCAGCGGCTTGTCTTTGGCTAGCAGCAGTAGAATTCTTTAAAGCATGGGCTTTCGCATCACAAACCACATCAAATTCATTCACTGCAAAGAAAGACAAAGCGTTACCCACACAAGCAAACTAAAAGTGAAAACTGAAGAGAAAATGAACAAGTACTTACAGGGATGAAGCCTGGCGGGTAAGCGCGAGAAAAGCCATTGAGCAATCATCTTTTCCTAGTCCAAGAGGAATGGCAAACCTTTTTCGGCTAAAGGAATCACAGCGGCCACCGTGAGACGAGAAATCTCATCAAATAACAAAACAGGTGGCGCTTTCGACCAAAGATCAGGCGAAGTGAAATGATGAGGGAATCTCATCGCTGAGAGATTCCAGTGAGTGCTAGCAGAAACACTTTGGCCCCACTCACCGCTAACAAAGAACCAACTATTCTTCCATCGCTTATTTGAAGAAGGTAGACCCCAAATAAAACCCTTATTCTTCTCATCACCTGAAATCTGCACCGCCCTAAATTTACCACACCCTCGGGGATTCAAGTTTCTATGGCTGAAGAGAGAAGGAAGTAAGTCCCACCATTTCCCGATTGCCTCAAAGTGTAGAAATGGTGAATCTCACGGGGAGTAGGGGGTCCATGGCCCTTCAGCTTCCACATCAAACATAGGCACATCAAAATCCTGTAACTATTGGGGACGAGTTGGGCGGGCGCTATCTTGGCATCCGCAAGAAATCTGGCAATTAAGGGCTGGAAGGGAAGTGTTACCCCACAGCTAAGCATTACACCATAGATTGTAACCGCATTTTGTGGAGGATTCCACGTCGCTCG
This sequence comes from Acer yangbiense, assembly GCA_008009225.1. Classification (NCBI taxonomy): domain Eukaryota; kingdom Viridiplantae; phylum Streptophyta; class Magnoliopsida; order Sapindales; family Sapindaceae; genus Acer; species Acer yangbiense. The sequence goes on along the minus strand of CM017762.1, from coordinate 31,690,010 downwards.
ATCATTGGGCAGCATCAGAGTCACACTATCCAGAATGTTAAAACGACTTTTATACTTACGGAGCTTCTGTTCGCCAACGACATTTACTTCGCAATTAAAGGAACTCGGGTGATCGAACAAAAAATGCAATCTATCCTGTCGGTGATCCTCAACGTCTGAGTTGACGATCGTCTAAGCATCCAACAAAGACTCTCGGGGAGTCCTGGGGGCCCATCGTCTACTAGCACCAGGTTTTGAAGACTTTGTCATCTCCGGAGAATCACTATCAAAAGATGAGGGAGAAGAAATGTCAGGGATATAAGTTTCCTGAGCAGAAGGAACATAAACAGAAATTGGGGTGGGAGGATCCGGATGAAAATTACGAATCAATGATTCGATTTTGTCTACAATACTTTTGTCACCAAGCTCCAAAGCTTGCATCATTCGATTAAAAAGGGAAGAATGCAGAGAAGGGTCCACTAGTGATCCCTCAAGCGGAAAACCAGAAAACCCTAGAAGAGCGATAGAGCAAGAGAAGACCCCTAGAAGAGCGATAGAGCAAGAGAAGATCCCTCAAGCCATCGAACAATCGCAAGAAAAGAGACGGAAGGAATATCGTCACAAATCCTAGTACGGGAAAAGCAAAAGCTAAAAACCAGTGATTCGAAGATCGATGGCGTATTTTTGTGAGATAAAGAGAGGAACATAAATGGAAGTTATCATAAATTAGGGAAGACAGTGCAAAAGTCGCGTGCTAAAAAGAAGGAAAATTTTGAAATTTGAAAAATAAATGGCATTGATAGAGTAAACCGCCTATGTACAAAGCCGTGACATCACAATCCCTAAAACATAGGGCACGTGGCATCTTAAGGAGCACCCAATAGTCAAAACATCACCTCACCGCGTCATAGTAAGTGGAAGCGCTGGAAATCTTGTGGCCAAAAATGAAAGCTTGCACCAGAAGAATCAATTACCAAATCCAGCACGTGGGTAAAAGAAAAAAAGAAGGGAAAAAGAAAAACTATTTCCAAAACATATCAGAAAGCTAAGTATGGATATAAATACTACTCGTAGAGACAAACGAACTGGAAGACCAAATCATTTGCTCGGCTCGAAGTATTTATGGGGGTATTGTTGTATGTATATTGTTAACCACCAAAAATGGCGGGGACCAAAAAAGAATTTTCCACTGGTCCTGAGAAGAAAGCCGGGATGCAAAGTGACAGCGGGAAAGATGTTTGGGTACCCCATCTGCCAGCTGACGGGCTAGAATAAAAAGCTCATACCCACCTCAACTAGGTCCAAGGTCTTTAGAGCCGGGAAAACATTAGGAAGCCGTAAATAGAAGGGCCCTAGAGACACAACCATTACGAGATCCTGGCACCCACCTACCTCGACCCCGACCCCGATACCGATACCCGGGTATCCAGGTATCTCGATACCTGGAACCCGATATCTGCAAACATCGCCTTAAGAGGAGCAAGAGGGAATGCGGGATACCTATTGTTAACGGCCAAAAATGGCGAGGACCAAAAAAGAATTTTCCACTAGTCCTGAGAAGAAAGCCGAGATGCAAAGTAGCAGCGGGAAAGATATCTGGGTACCCCGTCTGCTAGCTGACGGGCTAGAGTAAGAGCCTCTACCACCCCGGTCAGGTCCAAAATCTCTGGAACCAAGAAAGCACTAGGAAGCCGTAAAGAGAAGGGCTCTAGAGACACAACAGTCACAAGATCGTGGCACCCAATTACCCCGATACTTGGCACCCCGATATCTGCAAACATCGTTTTAAGAGGAGCGAGAGGGACACGGGGTACCTGGAGTACCACGACAAGCAAAACTCGTGACATACACATAGCAAGATAAACACCTGGATCCCAGTATACCGGACCTGCTGAAGCAGGAGGCGAGCACCCCAAAGAGCAGACCATATGTAAAGGCAAACATTAAACGTCACCGTTCAAGATAAAAACTCAAGTTACAACGCGGCATACGTTCCTACCATAAAGAATCCTATTTCAAATAGGGGTTAACTTATTTGGAACCGAGAAAAAAGGAATCGCCTGATCTTTCGGGATCAATATCCCGACGAATTCGTTAGACTCCAAAGGAAGGCCCGTGCTGTAGGGAAAAATACCGTAGTACACGCAACGGAAGCGAGTCTAAAAAATAGTTTTAGTATGTTTAAATTTTTTTTATTTTTTATGAACCTTAACCCTTTAAATTAATTAACCATATATAAAGTAACAAAAGTATAATACCTTTTGTTGCGTGATCCGATTGACTTACGTCGATGGTAATCCGCAAGATCTTCAATCCTAGCACGAACGTGAATCACCTAGGAGCGTGGTCTCCCTTTTCTTTGAATTGCAAACCTGAGAATGGACAAACAAACTTTTCTTTTTCTTTGTCAGTCTTAAAACAATCAAAAGAATACAAAAATTATTCCGGTCACTTTTGAGTTCTCAATCTAATGATCGAAACTCGCGTGAACCTAATTCGATGTTGTACATACAAGCTTATTGATGAACAAGCAATTAGTGTACCATCAAAAGAATAATCTCTTCTCTCTTTTATGTCTTAGTAGAATAATCAAATACTTGTCTATGAGTTTAGAAGAAGAAAAAAATTGAATAAACCAAGCATTAGAGGTGGCCGAACCCTATCATAAGAAATATATAGGGTGGCCGAATTTTGCTTCCTTTTTTATTTAGGGTTGCCGAAATCTTCCTATAATGCCATTAGGGTTGCCGCAAATCCCATAGAAAAAAGGATATGTGTTACACCCTAATACACATCATCTTTTAGACTTCTAACCCTAATCCAACTCATAAGTATTTTTATTCTTTTATTAACTAAATAAAAAGACTTCTTATTTGATTAAATAAATAAACTTAATTATTTATTTTCTTATCAAACAAGTCTTTTACTTTTAGTATACTACTACAACTAGGAAACTTATTTCTTGATCAGAAAAAGATTTGTTTCTTAATTAAACAATTAATTAATAAATTAATTAATTCTTATTTAATTAAAAAATGAAACAAAATAATATGTTTGGCTAATATTTTAACCTTGCCGCCCCACATGTATAAAATGGGCCATATATTATTTTCTTATTTCATTTAATCCATTGGACTTTAAATAAAAAGCCCACATGTGAACCAGACCCATTCTTACTAAAAGAAACAAGCCCACATGTCTTTCATTAATATATTAATATAATTGAGCAGCCCATTAAATAAATAATGTACAAATTATATTCTTAATATATTAAATGGAATTCTAGATGGACCCATAAATTGGTCTGGTAGAATATATCAAGTGATCCATGCAAGTCCGTGTGGATTGGGGATCTTGGCGGGCTATCTAAATTTAAGCTTCAATAGACACAACCTAATCACAATCAACAAATGATTCACTTAGGTCCGATCCATTAATTTTAACTCATTCCACTAAAGAGCTAAAATTGAACTCTTAAATAAAGATAGAAAAGGAAGATGTTCCTCTTTCATAACCCTAGACAATCATATTGGAGATAGTGTATCCTCGTGATTAATATCAGTAATCGCCAAGAGTTCATAGACCGTCTATAACTCTCCAAGTTACCATATTTACTCATATAACCACGTTTTGAACTTGGATATTTTGACTTGTCCAGAAGCCATGTTTTCAATAGTCACTATCGAAAACTCAACGTTGAGATTTAATATCCAATTACCTCAAAATATCCATATGATGATATTATACTCTCATTTAATAAATGGAGCCACGATGTCCATATCTATAAATGAAGTCCTCTATCGATTAATATGAAAAAGATTGTTAATTACAATATTACACTCTTACTATTGAGCATAATCCTAACATGTGCATCATTGAAACCCTAGACCAAAGTTCTAGGAGTATTCAGCAAGAAAGCGGCCTATATAATGATCATATGTTCACAGGAAAAAGGACACGACCTCACTTTTTTCTACTTATCGACAGGCACGAAAAGCTCCATCTCGATTGTCCACCAAGATGTTTTACTTTCTCCCCTACTGTAATCTCAATAGTTCAAGCATTGAGTTGTAAAATCTTATTACAGTCGTTATACATATAATACAAAAACCGTTTTATGCTTTCATACTCTCACCATATCAGGAAATTATCCCTCCTACTACTTGCACCCATTATTCTTAGTAGATTCATAAGATATAGCGGGGTATCGGGATACTGCCCATCCCGCTAGCCTAAATCTATTTCAGATCCGGGCCCTTCATATATCGTTAATTTGAAATGGCACCCCGGTGACAATTTTAGGTTAACACTTTGGCGCCGTCTGTGAGAACAAACCCCCCACCATTAACAAACTTTAAAGATTCAACTTAGAAGAAGATAGAAGATGAGGCTCTGATCCTCCCAGGGGCAACCCGCAAACTCAGGGCCCCATTCCCTCGCTCCCACCCAGAGAAATCAAGGGAAAAGGAAGGGAACCAGAAGCCAGATCCCAGCACCAGTCCCACCACCAAATCCTAGATCAGCACCATAGGACCCCGTGGACCCAGAAGCAGCTAGGGAGGCCATAGAGCAACATGCCGCTGCCTATGTGGAAAGCGTCCGCCTTTGGATGATCGCCCAAGGGATACCCTTTGAGGCACCCCGACTTACAGAAGGGACTGGACCAAGTACCTGGGCACCGGTTTTGATACACTCGGACAACCTTTACCAGTGCAGAATTATCTTGAATATCTCAGACAGCAGTTGGTGAAATCGGCTATTGACATCCCGCCTAGAAGGAGCCAGTCAGCAATAAGGCCGATAGCAGAAAGAAGAAACTCGTATCACGATGCAGGGGTCAATATCAGATCCAATAGGGAGAGCGAGAGTGAGGAAAAGGATTTGATGCGGCAAGTTTAGGTTAGTCACACCATTAGCGGAGGACCAACCCTTACTGGGACTTCTAACAATTCAAGAAAGAACCATGCTAGGAAGATCCCGAAACACGCCATTGGCCGGGATGTGTTCCGGGTATCCAAAAGGTCATGTGAATACCCTCATTCTGCTTAGATTGTTTTCACTAAAGATGATGCCTACAACACAGTACAACCCCATGACGATCCAATGGTGATCACAGCTCAGATTGCCAATTGCCCGGTCTATCACATGCATCTTGATAGACACCGGAAGCAGCATAGATATCCTATTCAAAGAAACATTGGAGAAGTTTAACCTTAAGAACCCCTGCTACAACATTTGCAGTTCACCCTTATATGGTTTTGCAGGAGACTCCGTGATACCAGTAGGAGCGCACACCTTGCCGGTAATCATCGGAGAGGCCCTCCTTCAACGGAACATCATGGCAGAGTTCATCATAGTAGATACCCCGTCCGCCTACAATGCAATCCTAGAAAGACCTTTCTTGTCAGGAATCAAAGGAGTCTTATCCATTTATCATAACGTCCTAAAGTTCCCTATTGGAACCGAAGTAGGAGAGGTCAGGGGAGATCAGCAAACGGCCCATACCTGTCAGGTAGTATCTACCAACCCCACCACTTCAACCAAGCGTAACACCTTTATCACCCGGGAGTTGAATCACGGGGCTCCAGAGCCGGACCATCATATCCTAGAAGAAAGGGAAATACCAGACTTGATCCCAGAGGAAACCGAAGAGGGAGAAAGAGGATGGACTGGGGGGTACCCTACGAAGAAGTTAGAAGAAATCCAAATCAGAAAGGGCGACCCAACTAAGTCAGTGAAGATAGGAGGTGCACTGGATAGCGAGGTCAAGAGAAGTTTGGTATAACTTCTTGAAGAATACAACGACATTTTTACCTGGAACCACGATAAAATGCCGGGCATCCCCCTCAACCTAGCAGTTCACCGACTGGCAATAGAAGCTACTGTCAAGCCAGTCAAACAGAAACGGAGACATTTCAATACTGAGAGGAACACGGCGGTTCAGGAAGAGGTGGATAAACTTTTGAAAGCCATGTTCATCAGAGAATCCCGCTACCCCGAATGGATCGCCAATGTGGTCATGGGAACCAAAGCCAATGGAAAGTGGCGCATGTGCGTGGATTATACCGACCTCAACCGAGCATGCCCGAAGGACAGCTTTCCCCTTCCAAAAATTGACAAGCTGATTGATTCTACTGCAAGAAACAAACTCCTAAGTTTCATGGATGCTTTCTCGGGATACAACCAGATCATGATGCATCCCCCGATCAGGACAAAACCAGCTTCATCACTGGACAAGGTCTCTACTGTTACAAGGTCATGCCTTTTGGCCTCAAGAACGTAGGAGCCACATACCAACGCTTGGTGAACAAGTTATTCAAGCCGTTGATAGGGAAATCTATGGAGGTGTATATAGACGACATGATCACCAAATCACAAATGACCCATCAACATCCCAAAGATTTGCGCCAGACTTTCCAAGTAATCAGGGAAAATCAGATGAGGCTAAATCCAGCTAAATGCGCCTTTGGGGTAGCAGCGGGGAAGTTCCTTGGTTTCATGGTGCATGAAAGAGGAATCGAAGCCAATCCCGAAAAGATCAAGGCCATCATAGAACTGGAATCTCCTAATACCCTCCAACAAGCTCAAGGGCTGACTGGACGGATAACCGCGTTAAACCGCTTCATATCGAGATCCACAGATAAATGCTTGTCTTTCTTTAAAATCATCAAGCAAGGAAAAAACATGAAGTGGGATCAAGAGAGTGAGCAAGCATTCCAGGCCTTGAAAGAATATCTAGCTAGTCCACCACTACTGCTGAAGCCCATCCCAGGAGAAGAGCTACAACTTTATCTAGCGGTATCAGAGACTGCAACAAGTGGAGCTTTGGTGAAAGAATGCGGTGATGGAATCTAAATACCAATCTACTATGTAAGTCGGGCTTTGTCAAAGTCTGAGAAGAATTACACTATCCTGGAGAAATTAGCCTTTGCATTGGTAACAGCAGCCAGAAAACTTCTACCTTATTTTCAAGCTCACACCGTCGCAGTGGTAACGGACCAGCCCTTAAGACAGTTTCTTCAACGGCCGGATGTATCAAGCCGTTCAGTTCTTTGGGCCTTAGAGCTCACCCAGTATGACATAAGATACAAGGCTAGGACAACAATCAAGGCACAAGCTCTAGCCGACTTCGTAGCTGAATTCAGCATGATTTCCTATCTTGGTGCTCCTATAGTTCCAAACATAGATCTGGAATCTCTAGAATGGCCGGCGGATGGCAAGACTTGGACCCTGTATATGGACGGTTCCTAAAATCAAGCCTGCTGCGGGGCCGTGATGGTTCTGTTTGATCCCGAAGGGATCGAATGCAGCCACTGTTTCAGGTTTAAGTTCAAAGTCACCAATAATGAGACAGAATATGAAGCCCTGTTGGTAGGAATAAAGGTTGCTACAGAGCAAGAAGCTGAGTACCTCGTAGTAAGAAGTCACTCCTAGTTAGTAATCAACCAAGTATCCGGCACATATCAAGCAACAGGTGACAACATGATAGCGTACCTCCGGAAAGTCCAAGAAGCAGCTACGAAGTTCAAGGGTATGAGGATGGAACAGATCCCTCGAGAGAAAAATCACCGGGTAGATGTCCAAGCCAAGATAGCCGCAACAGGAGGATGAACATTACCTAAAGGGATACCACTTCAGCTAATACCTTGGCCTAGCATAGCCCCAAGGCTAGAAGTGAGCCCGATCACTCACCTGCCTTGTTGGATGGATCCCATAGCTGACTACCTGCAAAACGGTACGCTCCCTAAGAGCTCGGATCAGGCGCGCAAACTCAAAAGGATTGCAACCCGGTACTGCCTGATAGAGGGACACCTCTATCGCAAAGGAAAATCACTCCCGTTGCTATGATGTTTGCACCCGGATGATGCCAAATGGGCATTGGACGAGGTACATGCAGGAGACTGTGGCAATCACGTTTCAGGAGAGAGGTTGGCGTATCAAGTTCTCAGAATGGGATACTACTGGCCCACTATCCATCAGTACGCCAAAGAATTTGTACAATCCTGTGAGCCATGCCAGAAAATCGCGGATCTCCACCATCTACCCCATGAAAAACTCACTTCGATCAGTACGCCTTATCCATTCGCTATCTGGGGGCTGGACCTAATCGGGCCATTTCCTACTGCGCCCGGCCAAGATCTGGTGATACGTGTACCCCATTTTTTTGCTTTGTATTTGCCATGAGAAATTCAATAAAGTTAGTTTTTCTCCCACGATCTTCTCCTAAGTACGCCTAATGAAGTCTTCGCCATCCTTTTCGCCTCAAGACCAGGAAAAGCCACATGGCATTCCTGCTGCCTTGGTCGGGGAATACCCCCCTCTAGGAAAGATCTGGTGCTAGAAAGCGTAAAAGGCATAGTCGCTTGCCAGACTCTATTTTACCAAGACCAAGAGGACCTACATGGACCCCCTGAAGCCTCGGACAGGGAATTCCCCTCTCCAGGATAAATCAAGCGCCAAGGTAAGCCTTAGTCGTCTACCAGAGCAGGCAGCCAAAGGAATCAAGATGATCCATCAGGATACATGACACCACACTCATTTACATCGCCATATCTTAGCCAGAAAGACCTGATATTGGGGCAACCTTGGTTGCCAACCAAGACTGACTAATAGAGCCCCAAGCCAGACTTTCCATCCCGAGGGACTGTTTGAAGTCACGCACCCAGATCAAGAACTTCAGGCCAAGATAAGTTCTCTACTTGTACAAAATTACTAGTCTGAAAAGCACAACGAACGAAGGACGAGGGGACCATCATCCAAGAACGATTTTGTTGAGTATAGTTATGGGTTTTCGTATCATCAGTCAAACAGTAGGGTGTTGCAAAACGATTAAGAAAGTAAAGCAGAAAAAGAAGGGAAGGAGTTTCAATTAATCAGTCGGGGTGCCCAATCCCCATGTCCGGGCTACAAAAAAAAAAGACTAACTAACAATGTAGCTGGGAAATGATCGGACCAAATATGGTATGATTTTGTACCGTTATTTCCTACTATTTGTGCTTAATTCTCGGGCATTTCCCCGTATTTAATGTTGTAAAATCAAGTGTTTCAGGTTTATGAGGCCTCAAAGGAAATTGTGAAAAAGAAGAAGAACTTGAAAAGAATACGGTGTGTTCTAAATATGTTATCTAGAGGGGGGGTGAATAGATTTTAACGGTTAATACCCAATTTTCGCATGCAAGTCAATTTTACGAAAATGCCCCTACTAGTCAAAAATACATACAAGTGTAATAAGATGCGGAATTTAAATAACACTTGATATATACGTGGAAACCCAACCACTGGGAAAAACCACGGGCTGTATAGTGCGCCACACTCGAAACTCGAAATCACTAATTGAAATGAAGTTTACAACCTATGTAGACCTCGTCTAACACTCCGGTCTGTAACCCCTCACTTCTACCCAGCGGGCCTTTATTAGCAACCCTATTCCAATTTGCTTGAGGCCTAAGCACTCTTAGCCCCAAGACTTACTTCTCAATGAAGAGAAACAACCTATGTGAATATATATGAATATTCAAATAACAAATAAGGCTAGGTAACCTTAGATGCTTATCTAGGATGATGAGATAATCAATTTAAATCAATCCTAGATATCAATTGCTAAATGACATGTCAAATAGCATAGATAATCATAGATTATAAAAACCTAGATATCTATCAAAATCAACACTCAATCATTTTCATCACAAATAATCTCTAACTTGTATCTAGCATATAATCAAAAGCATACAAGTAATTAAAGAGATGTATTAATATGAAAAACACTAAAGTAATATGAAATTAGTGAAGAACATACCAAATAAGATGTGATGATTCAAAACCATGCATGGATCAATTCTATGAAGGCATAGAAGATCAAATATGAAATTTGATGCAAAAGGGATTTGATTTGAGTGTTTAAAGTTGAGTTCTTGATTTGATTTTTTCTCAAAAATCTCTCTAGAAAGTTTAGGGTTCTAAGGTCTCAAAGAACTTAATCAAAGAATGAGAAAATAAGATATTTATAGACATCAAGAATTGGGCATGTGAAAATACAATTTTGCCCCTGAAACGCACCGTTCGGCGGTTTCAATCGGCGGCCAGGCCGCCGATGACGACCGCCGAATTGAGCTCGTGAAGAATAGAGCATCAACGACGATTTCATTCGGCGGTTTCGTGACCGCCGATCCAACCGCCGAATTAGACCGAGAGATTAAAATCGATCAGGTATGAACGGCGGTTTCAAATGGCGGCCGTGACCGCCGATCGTGACCGCATAATTGCTTCAGACCAATCTGGACTGAAACGGCGGTTTCATTCGGCGGCCAGGCCGCCGATCATAACCGCCGATCACCAACAATGGTGAAAACCAAGGAGAAGCCAAGGGCATTCTCCATAGGCGGTCTTTGTGCGAAACCAAGCACTCATTAGTGCAAGCGCGAACGTTTCCGAGCAATGTCGGGAAACGAATTATAAAGCACATATACACACAACAAGATATATTAACCAAAGTGCTAGTGTGTAAAGTGACATGTGAAGAGTATGCACACAAATGCAAGTATGCTAAGTGTGTGTGTGCTTACTAAATCTCTTCAAAGAAAACCAAGCACAAGAGATTATACCTTTGGCGTGCTTGTATCTTGAGGTCATGGAAGGGCCTTTGATCTTCAACCTTAAACACTTAGACTACCCTTACATTCAAAACCCCAACATGTGGTTTGACCACGAAATAAGCCAATCAACAAAACGGGAATCCTTACAATCTCCCCCTTTGGCTATTTCGTGACAAAACCACCACTCACATTGATTCCTCATAACAACATAAACTTATGGGTCAATGAAGATTTTCTACAATACAAAGAGATATATAAAAATAAAACTTGAAGTCTTCAATCTCTTGTAGAACAATCATTCCCTGAAACAAGGTTTCTAAACTTTCCAAAACAAGAAAAGGTGAGATGAATCAAGTGAGATTAAAACAAGCATTTGCATATATATAAAAAAATCAAGCACAACATCATGCAATGTTTGTGTATGCAATGCTCCCCCTCAAAGGGTTACTCCCCTCAATATATATTCTCCCCAATGTGCACAATTGCTACAATAATTTGCACCTCCCCTTACCACATCCTACTCCCCCTTTTTGTCATGATATAGGCAAAGGAGTAGTCCCCACCCGGGTCACTTAAGGCAAAGAGAGATAGTAGCATTCTAGTATATGCATAATCAATATAAGTCACTTTATGCAATCTCAATTAATCGAAGAGAAACGAGGAGATTTATTAATAAAAATGTGTGAAACAAAATGCTTTGCATACAAGACATGTAGCATTTAAGTCCAAAATACCATGGTATTTGGCAAAGCAAATGACAAAGGTTTCTAATATGAATTCAAACCAATTTCACCATTGTCATGAGAGAAGCAAGGATATAGAAATTTCATTGATTTCAATTTAAGAACAACTATATCCAACTTTATAAGCTAAACATGTCATGAGCAATTTTGCACCCTATTTGATTTTTCAGGATAAGATATCCGTATGATAGTAGACATGTTCAACCAATAAAGAAAGAGAGACATTTGGATTGTAAAATCCTTGAATGGATACAAGATCCTTTATTCATTTTGAGTCTCATAAGCTTTTTCACACAAGTTTTGCATTTAAATTGCAATCATCAATTCATGCTTTTTCAAATGAGCATGTCATATGAATTTCATGCTTTTCATATGTCATTAGCATGTTATTAAAGAATCATCATGTCATAGAGATAACTAAAGGTCATTCATATCATACTTCCTATGAAAATCTCCTAGTCCAAAATGCATGTTTGAACAAAAATATGACATGGATTGTAAACAAGCAAGATTCACACTTATTGAATTGAAAATATATATACATATGTGCACCCAAGCTTACTCAAGCAATTAAAAGAAGAGGCATAAGATATTTCAAATTTTTTGCAAGTGACAAGAATGCAAACTAGCTCTCTTTGCTTGAGTTCCCCATATGGGGTCATCTTCATCCTTCATTAATGAAGGGCATGAGGTCCTATGGACCTACCAAGTCCATTGGACTTAGTTGAACCTATTTGAGACTTGTTAGTCTCGTAGCAAACGGGTTCATTTTTCCTTATCCACATAGATATGACATTTTTCTTCCTAGTGGACAAAGGTTGCATGTCATTCACTAACCTAGGATTATTGACAAAGGATTTCCTAAGCTCATGCAAGTGGGCTTTTCTTAGCCTCTTTTTCTCTATCATGCTATTAATCCTACAATGCTTAATGTACTTAAAGCACTTAGGCCTAATATGCCCATAAACACCACAATAATGACAAGTTGGTACAAAGTAAGAATTCATACCATATCCATGTGAAGTCATTGGAGACTCATCATGCATTTGATGTCTCCTTTGGTGTTGAGCCGGTTCATTTCTTCTATATGGTTGAACCGGAATGGGTTGCCTCCCTGGATGAGGTAGCATGTTTTGCCTCTTTTCATAGTGAGTCATTTGTTGAGGAGAGTTGACTCGAGAGGCTCTAATCCGTTGAGCTTGGGGTTGTCTTGCTTTCACCACCTTCACTTGTGCATTTTTCGAACATTGTCCTAGTTCTAACTTCTTCCTAGGAGTTTGCACCGGTGATGCTTCTGTCTTACCCAAACTCTTCACAAAGACGGTCTTCTTAGGAATAGAGCAATCCTTGCTCACTTCGAATCCAAGACATCTTTTGTCACAAGGGCTTTTTCCTACACCAAGTATGTTGTCAAGCTTCTTGGTGCTTGTGGTCATTCTAGTCAATGACTCTTTGGCTTCAACAAGCTCTCTCTTCAAACCCTCTTCATTCCTCTTAGACAAAGCTAGCTCATCTTTTAGCTTGTCTTCTTCCACCATGGATCTTACCACTTCATCATTCAAGTGATCAACTTGTGTTGAAAGCCTAAGCAGTTCTTCCTTTAACCTTTGAATCTCTTTTTCATTCTTTAACTTAGAGCTTTCAAAACTTTCAAAGTTGTCCTTAAGATCCATCTTCTCCACTTGCTTCCTTAAGAGGTCATTGTATGTTGAAAGCTCTAGATTTTCTTCCTCTAAAATCCTTAGAAATCTATCTTTCTTCTTCATGGAGCTTTCAACATTGACTATAAAGTCATGCACATCCATATTCTCTACATTTCCATTTGTAGAGTTAGAAAAGGAGTCATCTCCACTAGTGTCATCTTCTAGACTCTCCTCCTCTCCTATGGATCCAATATCCTCATCAAGACCTTCACCTTGATCTCTTGAGTCAATAAGTGCCATATCCCAATGTGAAGCAACAACTATCTCCTCTAGAGCTACTTCTTCGACTTTCTCTTCTATGGGATCACTAGCAACGGAATTCTTACCAACAACTTCATTTTCTTCATTAGTGGCACCCAATGCCTTGAAGTTATTGATAAGCTCATCATCACTTGATGACTTATCTCCCTCTCCAGAGTCATCACTTTCACTCCAAGTGGCGACCATCATTTTTTCTTTTTTGTTCTTCAAATTCCCACAATCGGGTGAGATATGACCTATGCCGTGTTAGGATTATGCTCAATAGAAAGAGTGTAATGTTGTAATTAACAATCTTTTTCATATTAATAAAGTGATTTCTGGTTTAACAAATCGTATAGCATTTATAGTTTAATATTATAATTGTCAAAATAAATAATCATAAGGTCTAAAGACTATGAGAAAAGAAGAATTGTTCGTACATCTGGATATGTATGTGGTAGACACAATTCTTTAGTTAGTCTTGAATAATGTTCACAACTTAAGTTAAAGGTTGGGCACCTTTATCTTGTTAAAGTTGTAGAATTCTTTTGCTAGCATTTGAGTGGGATCAAATGAGATATGATGAGTCTAAATCATCGGAGTGTCTTCGAGCAAAAGGATCTAGTGCACTGGGTGCATTGAACAGGATCACAATGAAAAGCTTTATCTAGAACCGTCAATAGATAATAGTCTTTTCATTATCAGGACAATCGGAGAGTCTATCTTAATCCTGAGATAAATGATGGACTTATGGTTGCAAGTGATATCATTTGAGTTATCAATGAGTACGATTATATCGCATAGTCTATCCTCGATAGTTTGGTGATATTCATTTGTTAATCGATAGAGGACTTCATTTATAGATATGGACATCGTGGCTCCATTTAATTAAATGAGAGTATAATATCATCATATGGATGTTTTGAGGTAATTGGATATTAAATCTCAACGTTGAGTTTTCGATAGTGTCTATTGAAAACATGGCTTCTGGACAAGTCAAAATATCCAAGTTCAAAACGTGGTCATATGAGTAAATATGGTAACTTGGAGAGTTATAGGCGGTCTATGAACTCTTGGCGATTACTGATATTAATCACGAGGATACACTATCTCCTATATGATTGTCTAGGGTATGAATGAGGAGCATCTTCCTTTTCTATCTTTATTTAAGAGTTCAATTTTAGCTCTTTAGTGGAATGAGTTAAAATTAATGGATCGGACCTAAGTGAATCATTTGTTGATTGTGATTAGGTTATGTCTATTGAAGCTTAAATTTAGATGGCCCGCCAAGATCCCAATCCACACGGACTTGCATGGATCACTTGATATATTCTACCGGACCAATTTATAGGTCCATTTAGAATTGCATTTAATATAATAAGAATATAATTTGCACATTATTTATTTAATGGGCTGCTCAATTATATTAATATATTAATGAAAGACATGTGGGCTTGTTTCTTTTAGTAAGAATGGGTCTGGTTCACATGTGGGCTTTTTATTTAAAGTCCAATGGATTAAATGAAATAAGAAAATAATATTTGGCCCAATTATTTTATATGGGGCGGCAAGGTTAAATTTTTAACCTAAGATATTATTTTGTTTTCATTGTTTAATTAAATAAGAATTAATTAATTATTAATTAATTGTTTAATTAAGAAACAAATCTTTTCTGATTAGGAAATGATTCCTAGTGTTATACTATTGTTGGTAGTATACTAAAAGTAAAAGACTTATTTGGTAAGAAAATAAATAATTAATTTTATTTATTTAATCAAATAAGAAGTCTTTTATATTAGTCAAATAAAGGAATAAAAGATTTATGAATTCAATTAGGGTTTTAAAGTCTTAAACTAAATAGGAAATAGGGTGCAATACAAACTCTTTGGGCTTGAGAATTGCGGCAACCCTAGTCCCTTTTAGGTTGTGATTTTCGGCCACCCTAAGTAAAAGAAGAGAAGAAAATTTGGCCACCTATATAAGTGCTCTTATAGATTTCGGCCACACAAGTAGTTCTGGAGACAATTTTTCTTCTTCTTCTCAATTCATAGAAAGCTTTTATTTCTACTAAAACAAAGAGGAGTGTTAGATTATTCTTTGATAGTATACTATTTGCTTAATCATCAATAAGCTTGTGTATACGATATCGATCTAGGTTCACGCGAGTTTCGATCATTAGATTGAGAACTCAAAAGTGACCGGAATAATCTCAGTCATTCTTTTGATGTTTTTTGTGACTAACAAAGAAAAGAAAGTTTGTTTTGTCCATTCACAGGTTTGCAATTCAAAGAAAAAGGGAGACCACGCTCCTAGGTGATCCACGTTCGTGCTAGGATTGAAGATCTTGCGGATTACCATCGACGTAAGTCAATCGGATCACGCGACAAAAGGTATTCTACTTTTTGGTTATTGTATATGCATGTTTAATTAATTAAAGGGTTTAAGGTTCATAAAGGAAAAATTTTAAAAGTCACTAAATCTTATTTTTAGTCTCGCTTCCGCTGCGTGTACTACGGTATTTTTCCCTACATGCCGCCACACTCATAGTATTGGACCCCTTTCTCTTGCCTAGGCTCATGCTTCTTGAAGGGAGCCTTTTTCTTCAAGACTTGGCCTTTGGATCCAAAGCCACTCTTCTCGAACTTGACAAATTTCTTGAATCTTTGAAGCATCAAAATCATGTCTTCGTCCAAGTCACCTTTCTCCTCATTCCCTACCTTAGAAGCACTCAAAGCAATTCCTTTTTGCTTCTTTGAAGGAGTGGAGCTAGGACCCTTCCTAGACTCGTAGGCGAGAAGTCTACCTATTACCTCGCTCGGCTTCATATCCTTAAAATCACTATTTTCTTCTAAAGCCGTCACCTTAGACACAAACCTCTCGGGAAGCGATCTCATTATCTTTTTGCTTGATCCTTCTATCCGAGTAAGGGTCCACTAAGTTGATGACTTTGGTTGACAATGTCCATCACCCCTAATCTCAAAGTCGTTGAA